>OZ005655.1:165267212-165762212 GCA_963930645.1 Salticus scenicus
CAATGACACCTTATACTAGTTTAGGTAAAGTGAATGGTGTTGAGATGAAAATAATTCGAGACACGGGTGCTTCATGTGATTTGATCAGCAGCAAGTACGTGAATCCACATATGTATACAAATGAGAAAGTGTATATTAGAAATCCATTAGAAGTGGATCCTATCTGTTTACCACTTGCAGAAATTGAATTGGATTGTAAAATGGGACACTTAAAACTAAAGCAGCTGTCCTACAAAATTCCTTTTATAGTAACAAGTATTTGTTAGGAAATAAAACTGCTGCAATTTTCAAAAATTGCAAATCGAAAGAAAATGTACAAGAGCATAAGCTGAAATCAGTACAAACAAGAAATCCTAAGAAATTTTTAAAGATGAAGAAAAATATTCAAAATAAAGATTTTGCTAATTTTGACCAAAAGTTGATTGAAAGGAAATCTGCAGATGAAAAGAAAACCGAAGAGGTAGGAGAAATCCTGTCAGAATTTTCATGGCCAGAACTCAATAAAACCTCTCCAAAAGTGTTTGTTGAAGAACTGCAGGATATAACAGAAAATCAAAATAAAATAGAAAATGAAGTTGTTCTTAAAGAGAAAATAAATGTTGACCATCTCAAAACTGAAAATTTCAGATTGTTAAATGAAATTATATGTTTAAAAGGGGAGATGGAAGAAAAGAAAATTAAAGAACAAGAACTGTCTCTTGAAAATAAAAAACTTACTGAAGAGTTGGAACATACTACGAAAAATATTTGGGAACTAAATAATGCCTTAAAAGACCTTAAACAGAAAAATGAAGACTCTAATTTTGTGATGGAAAAACTAAAAGCAGAAATAGAGGCTTATCTGAATAAAAAATGCTTAGAATATGAAAAGAAGATAAATGAAGAAATTCAAGAGAAAGAAAAGTTTGAAAATCAGTTAAAAACTCTTCGTCTTGATTCACTAAGTGAAAAGAAGAATTATCTAAATCAGTTAGAAATTCTGAATGTTGAAAAGAATAATTACAAACAAGATCTGGAAAATACTAAAATTTAAAATCTTAAGCTGTCTAATGAAATTAACATAATGAAAGAAGAACTCTTAAGAATGAAAGGTAAAGAAAATAAAATTTCTCTTAAAAATGAAAAACTTGTTCAAGAAAGAAATGAAATTAGTACAATTAATTCCAAATTAGATTACCTGTTTAATATTCTTGAAGAGAAAGAAAAAATTTCTAATGCTAAATTGGATCAGTTGACAGCTGAATTGCAGAAAAATAAAGTAGATCTTATGCAATTATCTGAAAAATGCTTAATTTATGAAAAACAATTGAAGGAAAAAATTATTTGAAAGAAATGCTTTCTGTGACTACCTTGAGTACATTCAAGCTCATGAATAATGTACCAAAAGATTCTAGTCAACTAATGGCAATTTCACTGAATGACAGTGAAAGGTGTCCAGTGCCATATAGTGAGAAAGTAGCCCATTTTCCTAAAACAAGGAAAAATCATGTAAAACAGCTAAAGGACATTTCCTTCAAGATAAGTACTACTAAGTTGCACATTAAACCTTCTAAATATCAACCTGCTCGAGCTCATGTGAAAATTTCTGAACATTTAGTGGGCCAGAGATTGAGAACTCCAAGTGAAATGAAAGTTCGAGTCAAAAAAGATTCTTTGTCTCATACTACCAAGACTCATGTGACAGCCTTTTTGAAATTAGCTGAATACTATCGAAAGTGCATTCCTGAATTTTCTGAAAATGCAACTTTATTGTCAAACTTACTAAAGGATTGGACTCTAAAATCCACTGACTGGAATAGCTCTTGTCAAAGGGCATTTGAAGAAATAAAGGAGAATTTATCTCGAAATCCTATTTTATTTAGTCCTAATTGTATAAAGCTATTCATGTTCCTGAAAAAAAGAAAAAAAAAAAAAGGACCAAATCCCAGACATTTACTTTGGGAACTCTATGCAGATTATTTAATTATGAGGTTGTTGAGTGTATAGAATTACAATCTCAGAATGCTGATAGATAAACTCTTAACCCTTAGTTAAAAAAAAAAAAAAAGTTTGTGTATTTGTTTAATTCTTGCTATATATCGTATTTGTTTAATTATTGCTATATATATATATGTGGTATATATTTGTTTTAACTATCTATATTTAACTTTGCATATCTATTTAGTGTCTCTGGTATATGGTGTGTAATAATATTTAAATTTCTATTTGGTATATATTTTTTTGTATATTTTAAAATAAGTTAAATAGTGTATTTAATCTGAAATAGGGATAAGTCTGGTGCATTTAAATATAACAAGGTACTGTTTCTGCATAGAATTGGTGCTTGCTCGTATTTTTTTTTAATCTCTTGTTTTAAACTGATTACGATATTTAGAAAATGAATCAATATGTTGAACATTGTGACTATTGATTTTGAATATAGACTTATCCTAATCAAGTATTATTTAACCAAACTTTTCCCTCTACAATAGTGAAAAGTTTCCCTCCTGAAGGGAGGAGGACTGTAATGACTTTTAGACTTACTAGAGGGCGCTGTCTGTCCAGCGCAGACGAGAAAGACTTTCGAATTGAAGAAAGTTTAGTTTGGTTTTAGATGTGTATGATGTAACTCCGAGAATAGCGGATGCCTGGCTTGAGTGCCGTTTATTTTTATTTATTTGGTGGACTGGAAAGTTACGGTTCAAATTTAAATTATGTTAAATATTTACGTGTTTATTTGTGTTAAATGTGACTGTATTGTATCGTGTGTGTAATTCGAGAAATAAATAAAATTCTCGAAAGGAAAAGCTAGTCTTCATGAGTTCCAGCGTTCGATGCATGACAGTATATAAAGCCAGAAATTTCATCAACGAATTTAATTTTAATTAGATAGAGTGTGCATAGTAAGGGTCAAACGTTCAGCTCTATGCATAATATTTCTGTTATAAAAGAAAAACATTTGCTTAATTGCTTAACTGATCACAAACTAGTGACTCATTTTAATTTCAATATTAACAAAATTCAACGTTAATTTATTTTTCTAAAATCTTTTAGGAAGGGAAGAAGATTAGAGTGCTTGAGACAAAGATTTTAATTTTAGAATAGATTTCCATAACCAATGGAACATTTCCTCTAGAAAAATGAATAATAGTAAAATAGAAATCATAAGCATCACATGTCCCCGGGTGGGGTCGAACCACCAACCTTTCGTTTAACAGCCGAACGCCTTAGCCGATTGCACCACCGAGACAGATATCTGATGTCTTTATCAGGTATATAAAGCAAGAAATTTCATCAACGAATTCAATTTTAATTAGACAGAGTGTGCATAGTAATGGCCAACCGTGCAGCTCTATGCATAATATTTCTGTTACTAGCAGGCTACGCCCGCTTCGCTGGTCCCTATATTTAAATGAATTTTCGAAAGAATTGAATTAATATTTATTTTTTACACAACGTTATAGACAAAAACTAAAAAAAAAGTAATTAAAATTGCTCCAAACCTCGCTTCCGGTACCCGATGTCTACGGCAGCTCTTTTCCCGCCCGCACTGCATCAGGTCTAGGTTTCCTATGCCTGCAGAAAGATCTCTCCCGGACACTTCAATCTGGATATTTATCGACGACAGGGGGAATCTGGTACTATTTAAGAACTACGATTTAACAGATGACTGTATCTCAGCATCTATTAAATATTTTAATTTTGAACCATGCATTTTATAGCCCATGCTATTTACACTATATTACGATTTGATTCCGATCAATGTAATAAAATGAAAAGTAGATTGAAAAATAAATGAATATATATATAAACAAATAAATTTTAATAAATTTAATCCGTTTTACTATGTATATACTACCATTTTTCCCGATAAATACTGAAAAAAAAAAAAAAAAAAAAAAAAAAATTAACACGTTAATCGCCACGATAATATCAGAAAAATTTTCACATGGGCCATGGTAACTTTATTAGACAATTTAGTTAAAAATGCGTCAGGCACATATGACTGACATGGCGATTAACGTGTTAATAATTACTCGGCGTATATCATATTCCTTTTAGGGTTATTTCCTAGTTAAAAATGCGTGTTAAAAATGCGTCAGACACATATGACTGACATGGCGATTAACGTGTTAATAAATAAAAGTTTTTTCTTTTAAAGGAATTAATTAAAAAATGAAAAATAAGAAGTTGTTCTACTATAAAAAATTAAACATAACTGTTATAAATTCGTTTTTAAATTTAAAACTAATTATACTTTCTACTGCATTCTACTGCATTACGATTTTATTTTCAATAAATATAACAAATTTAAAAAAAAAAAAAAATCGCCCTGAAATGAATGTATTAAATAAGTTGCGTAATAGCCGTAGCTAAGATACGCAGACGATTGAAGCAAAATAATAAACCTATGAAAAATGAAACAAAGAAGTCAATATTTAAAATCGGAAAAACATTAATTTAAAAAATTCAAATTCGAAATTCGAAAAAATCTCGATGAGGTGCACACTTGCAGGGTCCCAGGTACCTATATGCCAAAATCTAAAAATTTAATATGTTTAATTTTTTCTACTGTATGTGTATTACTATTTGATTTCAATAAACATAATGAAAAAGATTTCTTCCTCAAATGAATTTAAATAAATAATAGTTGCTAAGATATAAATAATAGTTGCTAATAATAGTTGCTAAGATCTTAGCCGTTGCTAAGATACGCAGACTTTTGAAACGAAAGAAATTTCTGAAAAATGAAACATTGAAGCCAATATTTAAAATCGAAAAAACATTAATTTAAAAAATTCAAATTCGAAATTCGAAAAAATCTCGATGAGGGGCACACCTGCAGGGCCCCAGGTACCTATATGCCAAATTTGGAAGCTCTGTGATCAGTAGTGTTAGCACCAGAGCGCAGATACACACACAGACACTTCTCTTTATTTATATGGATAAAAGAAAAACATTTGCTTAATTGATCACAAATTAGTGACTCATTTTAATTTCAATATTAACAAAATTCAACGTTAATTAAGTTATTTTTCTACAGTCTTTTAGGAAGGGAAGAAGATTAGAGTGCTTAAGACAAAGATTTTAATTTTACAATAGATTTCCATAACCAATGGAACATTTCTTCTAGAAAAGTGAATAATAGTAAAATAGAAATCATAAGCATCACACGCCCCCGGGTGGGCTCGAGCCACCAACCTTTCGGTTAACAGCCCAACGCCCTAACCGACTGCGCCACGGAGGCAGAAACGTGATGTCTTTATCAGGTATAAAAAGCAAGAAATTCAACGTTAATTAAGTTATTTTTCTACAATCTTTTAGGAAGGGAAGAAGATTAGAGTGCTTGAGACAAAGATTTTAATTTTAGAATAGATTTCCATAACCCATGGAACATTTCCTCTAGAAAAGTGAATAATAGTAAAATAGAAATCATAAGCATCACACGACCCCAGGTAAGCTCGAACCACCAACCTTTCGGTTAACAACCGAACGCGCCAGCCGATTGCGCCACGGACGCAGAAATCTGATATCTTTATCAGGTATATAAAGCAAGAAATTTCATCAACGAATTTAATTTTAATTAGACAGAATGTGCATAGTAAGGGTCAAACGTTAGCCTCTATGCATAATATTTCTGTTATAAAAGAAAAACATTTGCTTAATTGCTTAACTGATCACAAATTAGTGACTCATTTTAATTTCAATATTAACAAAATTCAACGTTAATTAAGTTATTTTTCTACAATCATTTAGGAAGGGAAGAAGATTAGAGTGCTTGAGAGAATAATTTTCATTTTAGAATAGATTTTAATAACCCTTATGGAACATTTCCTCTAGAAAAGAGAATAATAGTAAAATAGAAATCATAAGCATCAAACGCCCCCGGGTGGGCTCGAACTACCAACCGCTCGGTTAACAGCCCAACGCGCTAGCCGATTGCGCCACGGAGGCAGAAATTAGATGTCTTTATCACGTATATAAAGCAAAAAATTTCATCAACGAATTTAATTTTAATTAGACAGAGTGTGCATAGTAACGATCAAACGTTCAGCTCTATGCATAATATTTCTGTTATAAAAGAAAAACATTTGCTTAATTGCTTAACTGATCATAAATTAGTGACTCATTTTAATTTCAATATTAACAAAATTCAACGTTAATTAAGTTATTTTTCTACAATCTTTTAGGAAGGGAAGTAGATTAGAGTGCTTGACACAAAGATTTTAATTTTAGAATAGATTTCCCTAACCAATGGAACATTTCCTCTAGAAAAGAGAATAATAGTAAAATAGAAATCATAAGCATCAAACGCCCCCGGGTGGGCTCGAACCACCAACCTTTCGGTTAACAGCCGAACGCGCCAGCCGATTGCGATACGGAGGCAGAAATCTGATACCTTTATCAGGTGTATAAAGCAAGAAATTTCATCAACGAATTTAATTTTAATTAGACAGAGTGTGCATAGTAAGGGTCAAACGTTCAGCTCTATGCATAATATTTCTGTTATAAAAGAAAATCATTTGCTTAATTGCAGGCCCTGACTTACGGCAGGGCATACGGGGCAAATGCCCTGGGCCCCCTTCTAGAAGGGGCCCCCCTACAGGCGAATGCAGAAATTCTGCAACCTAAAGACCTCTTATGCCACTGCAAAGGGGCCCCCCAGAATAGGCTTGCCCCGGGGCTCCACGTAGTTTAAGTCGGGCCCTGCTTAATTGAACACAAATTAGTGACTCATTTTAATTTCAATATTAACAAAATTCAACGTTAATTAAGTTATGTTTCTTCAATCTTTTAGGAAGGGAAGAAGATTAGAGTGCTTGAGAAAAAGATTTTAATTTTAGAATAGATTTCCATAACCCTAATGGAACATTTCCTCTAGAAAAGTGAATAATAGTAAATTAGAAATTATAAACATCACACGCCCCCGGATGGGTTCGAACCACCAACCTTTCGGTTAACAGCCCAACCACTACCGTCGAAATAACACTCAAGGCCGACTGGCACTCCAAAACAGGTAGTGCGACGTCACTGACAGTAGACCGTTTTCATTGGACTTCCCTCTGCTTTTCTTCCTGCTTGTGCCTTGTATTTGTATTTCCCGCGTTTCGTCCAATTCGAATTCGAAATATAATATGCGTTCTTATGTTGTTAATACGAAATACATTATTTTTGTTAAATTAATGGCATATATATCATAAAAGATTATGTAGTACTTTGTAATAATCATTCCAATTAATATTACATTCTATAAACACGCGGTATAGATGTTTTGCTTCTGATTACAAAGGCAATTTCGACTTCGTGTCAAAGTTATCAGTTTTCCTTCCGATGAACAGCTGAAACAAAAGTGGATTCAAGCCATTCCAAAATTAACCGAAGCATCTAAGGTAAGTGCAATATTTGGTAATATTACTAAATTAGCTAAATGAGTTTTAACTTATACTATAACAAATTGTTAGACAAATTTTTACTGTTAATAATTTGATAACCATGAAATTCTATGTTACTTTTGAATTGTGTATTTTTTGTAACCCCCTCTCCCCCCTCTAAATTTTATTGCTTGAAAAAACGCTTGTTATATATCAAAGAAAATTTTAGATGTTTTCTAGATTAAAAAGAAAATATGAATTATAATTATGCAAGAGCAAAAGTAAAAAATTTTATTCTTTGACTTATTAATTTACATTATATACATATTGTTAAACAGCTCGTCCAATATTTAAAATAAATAAATAAAATAGAAATTGTGTATTTACCCATAGGGTGTGAAGCTGAAATTCTTCCAGCATTTTTTTTTTTTTTTTTTTTTTTTTTTTTTAATGGAAAAGACAATTTTTTAGTAATTAGATACATGATATATTTAAAATTTTACGCTTTGTCTCAATAGTATTATACAGTATACAGCTACTTTTACTAGTTACAATAATTTCAGATATTGTAAAGTATAGTGTAAAGTAGAAGCTGTGAAGTAAAGATATCATTTTCAAAGTTAACAGCAATGTATTTTAGAAACATTTTGAAAATAATATAATACTTTATAATATAGATTTTAAAACTCATTTAGTTAATTTAATAATAATATTATCAATTATTCTACGTACCTTAGATACTCTGGTTACTTTTGTATTTGCTTTTGGAATAACTTGAATCAACTTTTATTTCAGCTATTCTTAGGAAGAACTACAGTCTCTAATTGTTTAAAGTTTCACAATGATTCGTTAGAAATGGGGTGTCGATGCCATGTCAGGCAAATTTTAAAATTTTGATACGCTCAAATTAATGTCGAGTTGCAACTATATATAAATTTATATCAAATTCTGTGGATTGTTCTTGAGCTAGAGCTACTACAAATTTTTTGTCACACAAACATATTCTGAAAAGAATCTAGTTGTGTTTTAGAGATCTTTAAACATGTAAGGCAATCGAAAACAGGAGTAAAATATTTTTAAGAATCCAATGCTTTCTTTTTCTTTCTTTCTTTTTTTTTTTTTTTTAATCTTAAGATTTCTGTAATTAAAGGTGATACAAATAATTAGGAAAGTGGGGAATAATTTAATTGGAGAGTATTTGTTTATTTGTTTTACAAAACAGGGTTGGGTTTTTGACGTCAAAAAGGGGTTTTTGACATGACAATGGTTTAAACCTGGTTTAAACCGTCAAAAACCCGTCATAAACCTCTACTGTCAAAAACCTGTATTTTCAAAATCTATAGATGAGCTAGAATCTGGTTAGAAATAAGATTTAGTAATATTTGCCATATACAAGTGAATATCTAAATATTGTGCTGTTTATAAATTAAGAAATCTTAAAACAATTTGTAGATAATTTATAAAAATTTAGGTAAATTAACTGGTTTTATAACCTAAGAAATATATGCATAGTATGCATAGACATATTTTGTATGTTTATGTTTATTTATATTAATATTTCTGAAATTCTAAAATTCCAAAGTTACTTATGAATTTTCACATAATCCATGAAAACACAGGAATATAGGATTTTATTTTTTCTTTAAGTAAAACATAATATATGGACAGTAAATTAATATGAATTTGAAAATAATTATATTTATAATCTGTATTTATTACACTTTATCATTTATTAATAAATTTTTATCTATTTATCATTATTAATTGTATAAATATTTGTAACTGTTTATAGCTTAGACTATTAGTGTTTGGGGAGTAAGGCTGATTGACTACTCTAGGGTCTTAGACCTAAGGGGAAGCGCCCTCCGTGGGGGTCTTTCTAAAGGGTCCTAGCCCGTATTTATGCAAGTTTTGGAGAAAACTACGAAAAACTCTGAACGTCTAGGCCGACGAGCGTGCCCTGGGAGTAAACCTGGTACCTCACATCTACCAGGTTTGCGCTTAGAACCGTTTGGCCACTGGTGGGCCCTACAGCTTAAGATTAATAATTTTTTTTAAAAATCTGTACGAGTAAATATTAAATTTATTGCAATTTATACATGTCCAGAAAACATTCATATTTTTCTTGTCTCACGGTAATTATAAGAATTTCAGATGCAATTCAAGCTTATTTAACATTCAGAATTATTGCTTTTTTTTTTTTTTTATATAAACTTGCAATATCAGCAGTCATTAAAAAAAAAAAGTTATATTTTTCTATAAAATATTTAAATACAAAATATTAGGCTATGCATTTTTATTTTACTGGTTAAATACATAATACTAAAAGTACAATACTAAAAAAATTGAAATATACAATGTTATATTGCAAATAAAATGATTTATCAATCAAAATGATCTATCAATGTTTTATAAATCATTAATTTTTAGAAGCCTGAAGTTTTGTTTTTATATTAATCAAAATGTTATAATAATGTTTCTCCAAAAACATTAATATGTTTACGTTTTAAAACATACTTATAAATAATATCTTATTAAAAACAACTATATTTTTAAAGTATCACATAACTAAGTTTAATATATACTATATTAAGCATAGTTATAAATAAATTTCGTAATAATATATAAAAGTATCACAGCATATTTTGAATGAACATAGAAATAATTCATAATAAAATTTTAAAAGCCTAAAGTTTTTTTTTTTTTTTTTTTTTATTAATCAAAATGTTGTAACAATGTGTTTATCAAAGAACATAGAACATCAATCTATTTGCTTTTCAAAAAATCTTTATAAACTATATTTTGTTAAACTAAGTTTTTATATGACATATTATAAATATAGGTTTTTGACATTTTTGACAAGGAGGTTTTTGACATGACGGTTTTAACCATGGTTTAAACCGTCAAAAACTGTCATGTGTCAAAAACCTGCCAACCCTGTTACAAAATGACAACAAGAACTTCAATAGGAAAATGAAGATTTAAGGATTTTTTTATTTTGTATGGTTGTGAACGGGATTAAAATTTCATACTACTTTTAGAAGTAAATAAAAATTCTTATTTTTTAAGATTTTTTATTATTGTGTGTAAATATGTAAATATATATATATATATATATATATATATATATATATATATATATATATATATCTGTCCTTCTCTTAAATGGGAGAAATCACGAATGTTGACCGATTTGCACCAAAAGTTGATCGGCATTAATATATGTCAATGTGAACAGATAAAAATTTATATGAAATTATGTGCAGCAGTTTGTAAGGTATATTGGCTTATTTATTTATTTATTTTATTTTATTTTTTGTCACACACACAGAGACAAACATTTTCGGAAAATGTTTAAATTTTGTTCTCGACTTCTCATAACGTGTAAATCCATCGAAAATCGGAATAAAAAAGTTTTTCTAACCTAATACTTTTTCCTGTTGAATATAACAGAAAGAAATATCATTAAGGGAACCTAATTGAATCTAATTTTAACTTAAATTACGAAAAAATTTTTCTCTTAGATATTTCAAATATCTTTAACTTGAATTTCAAAATAATTAAATGCCTAAGATTAAAAATTATTCCATCTAGTGTTAAATCGAAATTTTTATAACAATATTGAAATCTGACTGTGAAAGATACAGATCGTAGCTTGTATTCAATATTAGAAAATTGCGTTTTTTTTTTTTTTTTTTTTTTTTTTTAAAAATATCTGTTTGAGCTAAGAATAAATTAAAGGCTTTCAAAACTTAAAAAGAAAAAGAAATATTTATTGCATATAATATAGGATTGTGTAAAATACTTAAACATCTGCTTAAAACAAGTGAACCCCACTTGCTCTTCTCTTAATCTCTCTTCTAAACATCGAGCTGAAAAGACGGTCTATCCGTGATGACGTCAGATTCTTGTCAGTCGGCCTTGAGAATGTTATTTCGACGGTGGTGTTTCAGCTCGATGTTTAGAAGAGAAATTAAGAGAAGAGCAAGTGGGGTTCACTTGTTTTAAGCAGATGTTTAAGTATTTTACACAATCCTATATTATATGCAATAAATATTTCTTTTTCTTTTTAAGTTTTGAAAGCCTTTAATTTATTCTTAGCTCAAACAGATATTAAAAAAAAAAAAAACGCAATTTTCTAATATTGAATACAAGCTACGATCTGTATCTTTCACAGTCAGATTTCAATATTGTTATCAAAATTTCGATCATCAAACGTGTTTGCTTTTAATATATATAATTGAGACGGTTTGATGTTTGTGTACGTTAAATATTATTTCTTATAATGAAATATTTTTAAAAATTATTTTCAGTAAAATTTGCGGGTTTAACAAATATTTTTGATAGGAAATTTATAATTTTTATGCCCATTTATTTATTTATTTATTTTTCAAAATGCTCAAAGTTTCTTGAATAAAATTCCTCTATTTTGGGGCAGATTTTTCCTCTCATTCTCAAAAAAGAAAAAAAAAAATCCGCTCTTCTTTTAAAAACCTTTCATAATTAAGGTATGCCCTATAAACATGAGACGTATTCCTGCCGAGGTGATAAAAATTGTTTTGCAAAAGCCAAATTTATAAAAGCAGCAACTGTTGATGAAATTAGAAATTACAGTGCGTAAAATACAGTGCGCCTCTTCACCTATTTTCGGTGCACGAGCCGCCACTGAATTAAAATACAAATTATATCCAGGAATTAAAAATCACAAATTTTAAAAGTTTTTAGATGATTGAAATAGAACTTAACAGAAAGAGATAAAGAGTTCAATCTTCTAATAAAATTTTTAAATGAAACCGATAAAGAAGAGCGAGCAGAACCTCCTCCAATGATAAGTGAAGTTGCAAAATCCTTTAATATTATTCATCGTCATTTTGAGTTTCACAGAAGCGATTATAATCGATTTATGTGCTTTAAAAAAGAAATCGAAAAAATTTTAGTTAAGTCTATGTAAAAGTAATCATTCATAACTGTACACACATATATATATATAGTATATACAGTGAAACTTGAATAATTCGAACTTGTTTAATTCGAAATTCTGGATAATTCGAATTTTTTACTTGGTCCCTTGTATTTTATATTAAAATAATGTTAAAAAATCGTGGATAATTCGAAGTCTATTTTGGATAATTCGAATTTTTCATACGATTACCTTTAAAATATTTCAGTAAAATTTGTTCCCGAGATTTTTCTCAGCTAAAGTGCATTATATATCTTAACAGTCTTTCAAAAGAAGGATAAGGAAATACAAGAGAAACCCCTAGCTAGTGCATCAGAAGATATCGTGAATATACATGAACTTCGAGGTTTTTTTTTTTTTTTTTTTTTTTTATGGAAAGTCATGTCTAATGTAGTAGATTCTATTTTTGTATAAGTCATATGCTATGACACAAAGGTTGTACTTAAAGAAGAAATCAAAAATATCTGACTATTTTTTAAAAAGTGTTGAATAATTAAGCTTGTAAAAAATATTGATTTAATGGGGGGGGGGGGGGGATGTAGCAGTATTCTTAGATATAAAGTTTATGTGTTAAATCTTCGATCGTAGAGTTTATTTTTTTTAATATATCTCTCTCTTTTTTTTTTTTTTTTTTTTTTTTTTTTTTTTAAATAGTATATGTAATTCGAATTTTTGGACATTTCGAATTTTTCTCTGGTTCCTTCAACTTCGAATTATCCAAGTTCTACTGTATTAAGATTTAAAGTTTTATTGATGTAATTTTTAAAAGTTTCTAACGTATTATCAAGCTTTAAATTTTTGTATTTGTATTTTAAAATTGTATTGTTCTTTGACGAGTGGCCTGATGTAAATGGATTGGATTCCTATTAAAGCCATGTGAAACAACCTGATTTTTAACACGTTAATCGCCACGATAATATCAGAAAAAATTTCACATGGGCCATGGTAACTTTATTAGACAATTTAGTTAAAAATGCGTAATGTCAGATCGTGCGTTGACTTTGAAAACTAATAAGAGGAAGGAGTGCAAGATTAAGTTTTTTTTTTCTTTATTTTTAACCAAAAGATTGCTTTCTCTCATTTTGGAAGATTAAGGGAAGGGCTTAAGGAATCACCTTTCAAAAAATTTGATTTTCGATCCTCCATGTCGCTCAGAGGGGTTTTGATGGCCTCTCCCAGAGGTTATTTTAACATTATGTCAAAAAGGCGAAAACCCTGTGCCATGGAAATGTGGTCGTTAATAGGGGTGACCGTTTAATAGAGGTGACCGCTTCGAGAGGTTTTTCTGTATATATATACAGCACTGTTTAAACGTTTTTCAGGGGATTGACTAAAAAAAACGTATAACTGAAAAAACATATTACTGAAAATTAATCTCGTAAGGTGCCTATGTCTACCTTCGGAAAATTGCCTTTTTATTTGTACTCAAACACAAAAAAACAAAATAGAAAGCAATGGAAATCGCGTGATATTTTTTTTCCGATTTATTTGTTTATACTAGAGTGCCTATATTAACTACACGGAGTAAGAAATAACTGGAGGGGAAACTAGCGTAAAATGTGTGTTATCCAATTATTTGAGTTAAAGATGCCGCCACTTCCGGCTGATGTCTGATCATTCCCATTCCTTAATGCTTTTCAATGGGAAAAAAGCTCATTTATTTTATTTTTTTAACGAAAAGAATGATTTTTGAGAAAATGAATTTGAATATATAGGGTTTTCTTAACAGCATAAAATTTTTACAAGCGGCATAGGACACTTGTTATTTTAAAAGAGCCAATTTTTATAGGCTTTCGTCAAGATCATAACGAATTAAAGGGACACAAGGACATTTAAAGGACTAGGGAGGGAAATAATATCTATATATATATAAGAACACTTCCTGAGTGAGTGAGTGAGTGAGGGGGTGATCTATCAACGCCCAGACCAAACCCCTGGACCTAGAAGCATGAAATTTTGTGACAATGTTCTTTCTATGACGTAGGCATCCACTAAGAAGCGATTTTACAAAATTCGCCCCCCAAGGGGGGGGAGGGGGGCAAAACGTAATTTCACAAAATCCTTCATATCTCAAACAAAAAAACAGATATCCGTAAAATTTTTGCTGTAAAATATAGCTAATACAAATGTCAAAAAACAAATTTCTGGAATTTTCAAAATTCGGTCCCCAAGGGGGGCGGGGGGGGGGGGGAACGTGATTTCACATGCGTAAAACGTGATTTCGCATAATCCTATATATCTCAAACAAAAAAATAGATATGCGTGAAATTTTTGCTCTAAAATATTGCTAATGCAAATATCTAAAAACTAATTTCTGGAATTTTAGAAATTCATCCCCCAGGTGGGGCAGCAGGGGGGGGGGGAGGGAGCTAAGGGGCAAAAACAAATAGAAATACAGTTAGGGCGTTCAAAATTGATACAGATAGGTTTTAGAGGCCTGCAAGTCGAATGAGGATATTTTCGATTGTGTAAAGTTATTAGGAGGGGCAGGAAGGGGGGAGGGGAGAGGGGGGGCAAAAAATAAAAATAGAGTTAGATCGTTCAAAATTGGTATATAGAGGTTTTCGATACCTACAAATCGATTTCGGATATTTTCGAATTTGTAAAATTATTAGGAGGAGCGGGAAGGGGGGTGGGGAGGCAAGGGGGGGGGCTATGGGGCAAAAACAAATAGAAATGCAGTTAGGCCGTTCAAAATTGGTACAGATAGGTTTTAGATGCCTGCAAGTCGAATGGGGATATTTTCGAAAGTGTAAAGTTATTAGGAGGGCCGGGTAGGGGGGGCAGAGGGGCAAAAAAAATAATAGAGTTAGATCATTCAAAATTGGTACAGTCGGGGAAAAAAAAAACGCAACACTCACTGTAACTTCGTTATTAATTGACGCAGGAACATCTAATAGACATAATTCAACAGGAAATTAAAAGCACTTTCTGAATATGTCGTCAAATTTTGAATTAGGGGTCATCTACATATTGAAATGAGTGCCAACTTTGATTTTTTCAATAGCAACACCCAATTTTGACTTCATTTTCGAATTTCTGAGAGTCTGGCAGTGCGGAAAAGTATGCTATTTGTATACTTTGTCTTTAGTATTTATAGAGTTATAATCAAAAATGTGTTAGGGGGTTATATGTAAATGTAGAAAAATAAAATTAAGATCTTATAAGAAATAGACAAAATTTTAAAGTTTCACACCGGAAATCTTTCAGGAAGAAAATAATTATAAAAATTAATGAAACTTTGTAAGTTGTCCAGTTCCTTAATTATCCTGAATTAAATTTTTTAGATTTGTGTATACTTTAGTACTTTTTTAGATAATTTTAGGTCTATTTAAATACATTATACTTGCGATTAGTCCATACAGTACTCTTTGAAAAAAGTCCAATATTTTTCAAGTAAAAGTGTCTATTATAGCTGTACTGATCACCAATAAAGCTTAAATTTTCTTTCGTAGGTAACATAATAAATGAAATGAAATAATATATACATATATATACAACAACGCCAAACTAAACCTTTTCGGATAAATTATTGTAAGGGTTCATGAAGTAAATATTAAACAATTTTAAACGCACTTACCAGTTTGTGGTCAGTTGAACTCTTTGGAACTGTACGATTCGTTTTATAATTTCTATGAAAATATATTTTCTTAATTAACCCTTTCGCGACTGCTGACGTAGATTCACGCCATTTGAAAATCTGTAACTCTGTCAGTGGGCGTTTCTTTCGTAATTTGTGTGTTACATATTTCTTAAGTGTGTACCCAGTGTTCATATTTTTGCAATAAAATTTACTATTGATAGAAATATATTGATTAGAAAGAATATAATTATAATGTATATCCATTTGTAATATAATCGTGAATACAGAAAATTTGTTCTAAAATATTATATTTTGAGAGTATAATGCACGTAGGCGGGTCTTACTGTCAAAAAGACAAAATCCTGCGGTCGCAAAAAGTGTTAAAATATATTTATAAAAGTTAAAGAACGTTTTTAAAAATGTATAAAGTTAAAATATATTAATAAAATTTTAAAGACTAAAGTGTCCTTAAAATAATATTCCTACCCCCTATAAAATAAATAAATAAGTAAATAAATAAAATAAAGCAATATATGAAGCAAATGATTAAGCTTTTTTTTAACTATGACAGTAGTTAAGAAACGAGTTTACAAGTCTGTCTTGCATTCCAATTCCATTCGTTATTTATATTTGACAATTTCACATTAAACCTATTTTTCTATTTAAAACAGTAAACCCCGCCTATTTAAAACAGGAATAAACTACTACGTCAGAAACGCCAAAGAAAAATTATTGAGGTGCATACAGCTGTTTCGGTAGCCTAAAGCGTACCGTCATCAGTGCAAAGAGGCAAAATTATTGAGGTGCATACAGCTGTTTCGGTAGCCTAAAGCGTACCGTCATCAGTGCAAAGAGGATGCCTCTTTGCACTGATGACGGTACCTCTTTGCACTGATGACGGTACGCTTTAGGCTACCGAAACAGCTGTATGCACCTCAATAATTTTTCTTTGGCGTTTCTGACGTAGTAGTTTATTCCTGTTTTAATATTCCAACGCCAAGTCTCCTGCTATTACCCGCCTATTTAGTTAATTTTTTTCTTCTTCTAGTGTTCGTTTAAAAATTCAAAATTTATCACCAATTAATCAATGTAGTAAATACCACTTGCGCGTATTTTTGTCAACATACAGTAAGGTGTTTAACACGAATACTCAATGTCACATTTTTTTTTTTTTTTTTTTTTTTTTTTTTTTCCTGGATTGTTTTGTTTTGAAGATCGATGAAGGCGGGGCTGGTCTTCTTTAGAAAACAGGAATTCTTGATGCTAACACAAATATCTAAAAATCATCATTTTTGTTTCATTTCTTTGCGTGTGACGTTGTTGTTGTATAATTTGACCCGTAAATAAAAAATAAAAATATTTTGTTTAATTTTCTTTGTTATTTTAAAAGATTTAATTCGTTATCTCATGAAAAACTTTATAAGAGACGGCCCCCTAAACCACTCCAAAAGAAAGATTTATTTATATCTCGAAAACTAATAACTGGAATGAGCTGCAAATTTGCACACCCATATTTTTCAGCATTAGGATTACTTTTATGTAAAAATTAATATAGGTCATAATTCATAATTTTTATGAATATGAATTTATTAATATTTTTCAGAATTAAAAATATTTTTCAGAATCAAAAGTAATGATGGATTATGTTTGGGTTTCTTCACTGTATCTTGTAAAAAAAAAATTATATCGATCAAGTTACTTTTTGTGAAGATATTAATAAAAGTTTGAAATATGAATTTAACATTAGCACCTTCAAACTTTGAATGCTTATAACTCTGTGAAAAAATAAGTAAAATATACAACCAATATACTTTTTCGCGTTGTCGCGATCCCAGGAATTCAAATATAAAATAAAAATGGGGCCTTACCATTGAAAAAATCAAAGTTGGTGCGCGTTTTAATATGTAGACGACCCCTAATTCAAAATTTCAGTTCATTTTCTGAAACTTCTCACAATTCCCCGTCGAATGATACCTATTACATTTTTCTACATCGATTAGCAACGAAGTTACGTTGAGTGTTGCGTTTTTTTTTTCCCCGACTGTACATAGAGGTTTCCAATACCTACAAATCGATTGCGGATATTTTCGAATTTTTAAAATTATTGGGAGGGCGGGAAGGGGGGGGGGAGTAGAGCGGCAAAAAAATAAAAATAGAGATATATCGTTCAAAAATGGTGCGTAGAGGTTTTTGATACTTACAAATCGATTGCGGATATTTTAAAATTTGTAAAATTATTAGGATAGACAGGAGGGGGGGGGCGAAGTGGGAAAATAATAGAAATAAGGGTTAGAGCATTTTGGGAATTTTTTCCGAAGGCAGTGAGAACCCGGTGCGATATTTTTCCCACTCAGATTTTGTTTCTCTTTTTTTTTCACGTGATAAAAATTAATGCAATTTTGAGAATTCATTATAGTGATTCATTTAAAAATAGGGACCAGCGAAGCGGGCGTTGCCTGCTAGTCTATAATAAAGAAAATGTAGATTGAAAAGAAATGTATCGTATATAATAAATTTTCATCGCACACACACACACACATATATATATATATATTAAATCATATATTTCAATTTTAATTTATAAGCAATTTATAAATAAGTAGAAGCTTCAATTCAAACAGTAAACACAGCTTAAACAACAGCTGTCAATAGCAAATCCACAGTACAAACTGTATAACAATAACACTTGAAGCAAGTCTCTCTCAAAGAGGCTTAAGAGCAATGCAAGCACTAGCGAAGCTGGCTGAGATCTGAACTGAACTGACTGCCTTGGCGAGGAAGCGCTCCTTATATGCTGTTCCATGGAGCCCAGATTTTTCGAAAAAACTCTAGAAAGTTGTCAACCAATCAACTTACAGCTTCCATATTTGGTATATCCCATATAAGGATTTTCTCGCCAAGGTCGCCAAAAAAATCGCCAAGGTGGGAAAAAGTCGCCAAATTTGGCGCCAAATGCATTACCTGCATTACTGGGGCTTTTTAATGCGTTTTTAAGGGAAAATAAGGCTATTTCAACGCTAAAACGACTAGAAATGCACAAAATTAGCACTTTATCAACTTACTAAGCCTCTTTGAGAGAATTTATACAAAAATAAACACAATTATTTACAATTTCGTAACACTGCCCCCCTCCCAAGGACTGCACGTCCCGGGCAGTGCAACCCTTGGTCAAGAGGCGAAACTAAACAAATTTACACAATCTAAAACACAAAAACTAAGTTGCACATAAAGATAACATAGAAATATAAATTAAGTGGGAAATATTTACAAAATTCACAAATATGTACAAATATTTATATACAAATATTTACAGTGCGCATGCGCAAATTTTACCAGTATTTACATTTTAAATTTAAATTTTACCGTTACTTGTGGTACTTGGCTAGCCTATTATAGTGCACCACCTTCGGTTTTGATGAAGGTGTTTTAGTGATCCGCACTACTACATCATTCAGCCTTTTTAAGACTGTGTATGGTCCATCCCAGTTGCACTGTAACTTGGGAGAGAGTCCTTTGCGTCGAACAGGATTCCACAACCAGACCTTCTCTCCTTCCTGGAACTCATGTTGTGTAGCCTTTAGATCGTACCTTGTCTTCATTTTCTCCGTCGCCATGTTAATCCGCTCCCGAGCAAAGTTGTGTACGTCCTCAAATCGTGCCTGGAGATCTTGGATGTACTCCTCGGGCGATGAAGGCGCATCGGGTGGACAACCAAACAGGAGATCACAAGGGAGACGAAGTTCACGTCCAAACAGCATCTGGGCTGGAGTATAGCCGGTGGTTTCATGGACAGCACTTCGATAAGCCAGCAGGAACAATGGCAACTTCAAGTCCCAATCTTGCTGGTTCCTTGATACTAGAAGGGAGAGGTTATTCAGGATGGTACGATTGAACCTCTCGACCATGCCGTCCGACTGGGGATGTAAGGGTGTTGTCCGGGTTTTGTCTATGCCGAGTAGTTCACACAGTCCTTTGAAAACATCAGAGGTAAAGTTCCTACCTTGGTCGGTATGAAGTTGTAGGGGCGTGCCGTACCTTGACACCCATTGCTGCACTAGGACTTCTGCGACTGTGCATGCCTCTTGATTGGGAATGGGATATGCCTCAGGCCACTTGGTGAAATAGTCCATCACGACGAGAATGTATTTATTTCCACTGGAGGTCCGTGGCAAAGGACCCAAGATGTCGATTGCAATCCGTTCAAATGGTGCTCCCACGTTATACCGTTGCAGTCTTCCTCGACTTCGTTTCTGCGGGCCTTTACGTGCCGCACAAGCATCACAGGATTTACACCATTTCTCCACATCCTCCTTTGCCTTGCACCAGTAGAAGCGTTCCCGAACTTTCTGCAGAGTCTTCATTACCCCAAAATGGCCTCCGGTAGAGCTACTATGCAGTTGTTCTAAAACAGCTGGAATTTTTGATCTTGGTAATAAAATCTGCCATCTGAAGCTTTTCCCATCATCAGATTCCCACTTTCTGTATAATACGCTGTTTCTGATATGAAGAGAGTCCCAAAGTGCCCAATAACTTTTCGTAATGGGACTAAATCTGGAAATGTCCTGCCAGGTAGGTCTGTTGCTGGTCGTCTCCTTCAGCTGTAATATTGGCTTTACGTCAGGATCTTCCAACTGGGCTTGTCTAAGTTCTTCGTCACTCCATGGATCGGTATCTTGTTCTGATGGTGTTGCGACAGTAACTTGGCGAGCAACTGGCTGTATTCTTTGGGGTCTATCATCGGCTTTACAGCTGTATTTATGATCTTCAGATGGAGGCTTCCGCAAGAAGGCACCTGGATTCTCCCGAAGAGCTCCTCCTGGGTGGCATACTTCAGAGACATTCTTGGTTGCGTCTCTAGGTGTTCTTGCTGGGCAGCTTCGTTTGATATGCCCGTCTTTTCCACAGCCCCAGCATTTAGTTGTTGGAGTCTTCCCTTCTTTCCTACTCTCAAGAATGCGTAATCTTCTATTAATTTCTGCAATCATTTCTTGAATCTCTTTAAGATCATCTTGAGAGCCGTTCACTTTGTCTGCTGTGCTGTTCTGGCGATGTTTATAGGAGGCTTGTTGGGCTGTCTCGAGCTTTAGGGCATACACCAAGGCTGACTCCACATCCTTCACGCCGGAGAGTCTGAGGGCTTTTTGAATATCTGGATCTCCGACAGCATCAATGAAATATTCTAGAGCCAGATCATTACGTGTTTCAGGATGACAGTCTGAGAAAGCCAAATGTGAAAGCCTCTGGATGTTTGATGCCAGTTCTTGTAAGCTTTCCCCTGGTCTCTGACGACGGGACCTTAGCTGGAGTCGACTATATTCTTTGGACCATTTCGCTCCAAAACGTAGCTCTAGTGCTCTGGTTACAGCTTCGAAGTCATATCGCTGTTCCTTCGAAAGGGTCTCCAGAATATCTGCGGCGTCGCCCCGCAACGACCCTACCAGATGAGCCATCTTTTCAACAGGGTCCCAGCCGTTAGCTTCAGCTACGATGGAAAACTGCGTCTTATATACATGCCAGGAGGAACTGCCGTCGTAGGTAGATAGCTTAATAAATTCGTGATTCTGGCTTCTTCTCTCTTTCTTTTCAGTTTCCTGGGGCATGGATTCTAACTTTTCTTTCACTTTTCTCTCCAGATCTTCTTCTATTCTCTTCAGTTTACCTTCTATCTCTAAAAACCTTCCTTTCAGCTCTTGATCAAAGTTTTCTTTAAATTTCTCCTCGAAACTCCGTTCTATTTTCGTAACACTCTCTTCAACCTTCATAACATTTTCTTCTATCTTCATAGCTTTCTCTTCAACCTTCATAACATTTTCTTCTATCTTCATAGCTTTCTCTTCAACCTTCATAACATTTTCTTCTATCTTCATAGCTTTCTCTTCAAAACTTCCTTCTATTTTCAAAACTTTCTCTTCTATTCCATCTATTCTGCTTCCCATATCCGATAATTTACTTTCGATTGCTTCTTTCACCGTTGAAAGCTCTCTCTTCATCTCATCTTGATTAGATTTAATTTCTTCCTGAACTTCACCCATAGTGTCTTTCATTTCCTTCATCTCTTGACTCAGGCTATCTCTCATCTCTCTCTGTCCTTCTTTCATTTCTCTTTGTCCTTCTTTCATTTCTTCGATCAATCCAGATCTTAACTCATTCATCTGAGCAGTGAGTCCTTCTAGAAATTTCTTCATTTCTTGTTCCATAGCTCTCGTTATCACCATTCACAGACAATCCCACTTCTGACACCAGAAATGTTGCGTACTTGGGGGTTCGTGAGTTGTCTGGGAATGAAAGGCCAAACGTACAAAAATTCAGTAATTTATTCACAGAAAATTCCAGAAAAATGCAGGTCTATAAACCAAGTATCAGCTTCAATTCAAACAGTAAACACAGCTTAAACAACAGCTGTCAATAGCAAATCCACAGTACAAACTGTATAACAATAACACTTGAAGCAAGTCTCTCTCAAAGAGGCTTAAGAGCAATGCAAGCACTAGCGAAGCTGGCTGAGATCTGAACTGAACTGACTGCCTTGGCGAGGAAGCGCTCCTTATATGCTGTTCCATGGAGCCCAGATTTTTCGAGAAAACTCTAGAAAGTGGTCAACCAATCAACTTACAGCTTCCATATTTGGTATATCCCATATAAGGATTTTCTCGCCAAGGTCGCCAAAAAAATCGCCAAGGTGGGAAAAAGTCGCCAAATTTGGCGCAAATGCATTACCTGCATTACTGGGGCTTTTTAATGCGTTTTTAAGGGAAAATAAGGCTATTTCAACGCTAAAACGACTAGAAATGCACAAAATTAGCACTTTATCAACTTACTAAGCCTCTTTGAGAGAATTTATACAAAAATAAACACAATTATTTACAATTTCGTAACAATATTATTATTATTTTCTTATTGTTATTATACTTCTCAGTTGCGGAGGATTCTATTCATTATTTAAATATCTTAATAGTATAAATGTATTTTATGATTGATTTGTCATTATTACATTAAGCTGTACAAAGTGGATTTTTTTTTAAATATAATATATGATTTAGTTTCTATAAAATTAATTTATAAATATAACTAATTATTTTAAAATAATATATATGATTAATTTAGTTTATAAATATTAATATTTATAAAATAATAATTTATTTTTCACCTTCATAATAAATCAATCTTCACACATTTCTGAGTGGCGTGATACTGCTTTTGAAGTTGGTAGATTGGAAGTGCTGGGTTCGATCTTAAGTTGTGTTCGTCGAATAGCCGTTCGACGTTTTCCGTGGTTTTCTCTGAAACTCAGGTAAATATGTGCTGGTATCCCTTAAAAAGTCCCCCGCTTTTCACTCCTTGGGTTATCATTGGCGTAACTAGATAGGGTCCAAGGAGGCCTGGACCCCCCCCCCCAGAGTTCCAGTTGTACCCCCCCAGAATTTTTAAAAAATCCAAATTACCATTTCTTCCTTTTTTTAAGTTAAAAAACATAAAATGTGCTGTGAAAATAGTACATACCTACGCACATACATAAAAAAAGTAAAACGATAAATAAATTGTAACTTACAGGCACAACAGACAAGGACGTACCCAGGGAGGGGGTCCATGGGGTCTGGACCCCTATCGAAATAAACTTTAATAAAAGTTTCTTTAATAAATATGCCCTTCTGGTGTTCTAAATTGTTTTATAACCTACATAACTTTGAAAAGAAAATACGTTTTTTAATCAGTTCTTTAATCATTTGATAGAATTAGTTTTCCATGGAGGAGGGATGGGGGGCAATAGCCACCTACATTAGAAACATATGTAAAATCAATCGGGAAAACTTATGATTTCTTATAGATTTTTTTCGTACATGAGCAACTTTTTGGTTACTTTTTCAAAATTTAAAGGTTTATCAAATAGCCCTAATGATATTTTTTGTGCCCTATAAACGGACAAAGAAAAAAAAAAAGCCAGACAGTGTGAAAAATAAGCTTATTTTCGATTTAAATTGCTTTTTTTTTTCTGATATGCAGTTGCGCCTACTGTATTTCTTTAGCAATTGAATGAAATTGACAGTTTACATGTATCCACTACGAGCACAATGACATCTTTTAAAGACGTTTACTATAAACAGAATTGTGCATGAAAGACTACTTTTGCTTAGCAATATTCTCAAAACATCATAATTAACATGCAATTTTTATGATGCATTGAACAAGATGGCCTCGAAGTAGGTAAGAAAGGAGAGTTCTGGCGCATGCGGGGGAGGGACCGAGGGACCGGCAAGCCGTGCGGGTGTCACACCACCCCCTGAGGGGTCTAGATGGGTTGGTATTGACCTTGAGACATCCTCCAACTTAATCGTAAAAGATGATGATGGTATTAATGAGGAAATTTAATTAAAAAAATTAATGAGTGATTTTTTGTAAAAGGTGACGTTGGTTTTAAAGCGATGTTTTCAGTAGAATGAAAAAAGCAGGATATTGTTTGTGACTCATTAGGAAATTAATTAGGGAATTAATTAAGAAATTAATTAAGAAATTAATTAAAAATTTAAAAAATTTAAAAATAAGGAATGGATTGAATTTAAGAATGTGGATGTGTATATAGTATGCAAGAAATAGAGAGGTTTGACTGGGGCTCGAACCCGATACCTTGCAGTAAAAATATTTCCATAAGACAGTAGTTTTCGTGCGCGAAACCGCTGACCTATGGAAATATGATCTGATGGTTCTATTTTAGGTATGAATGTGTGTGAGTGTATATGATTTTCTATTATATGTCTGCACAGTTCTTTTTAAACTGTTCAAACATATATTTTTGGAAACTCATTTGAAGAGTTCCTTCTTTCTTTGAAATCCTCAAAAGAGGATTTCTTATTTATTTATTTATTTATTTATTTTTTTTTTTTTTTTTTAAGGGGTCCCACCATCCACCCGCCGCACGTGTGCGACGCCCCAATTTTTTATGAACTTGAATCATCATTTTCTGATCTTCTAACTTTTGTAGAATCTTGCAACTTCATTTTCAATCTTCTATGTTCCAGGTCTTCAAATTTTCAGGTTTTCGATTCTTCATTCTTGCAAGTTTTAGATCTTCTAATTTTCATATCTTCAGTTTTTTCTTTGATATTTTAAAGGGGACCCACCATCCACCCGCCGCATGTGGGCGACGCCCCAATTTTTTCTGATCTTCTAACTTTTCCGGGGTCTTGCAACTTTATTTTCAATCTTCTAACTTTTCTAGGATCTTGCAACTTCATTTTTAATCTTCTATGTTCCAGGTCTTCAAATTTTCAGGTTTTCTAATTTTCATTCTTGTATGTTTGAGATCTTCTTATTTTCAAATCTTCAATTTTTTCTTTGATGTTTTAACCCTTTCAGGAGCACTAAGTAAAAATGATTGAATTTCCTTTTAAATATATATATATCATAAAGTAAACATCCCCTACAAGTCATATTTGATGAAGAAAAAAATTCAGCATGTGGGGATTATTTTGTGGGCGGTGGCTAGGCGTTCTAGCCACTGTGTCTATAAACCTAAAAGATGCTCCTAAAAATCAAACTAAAATTAATGATCTAAGATAATATGTAAATTTGTTGTATTTAAAAGGTGCATTACAGTATATTTACACTACCAAATACTTTTGAATAAAAAATTATTTTTCATAAAAATGTGTAAAAGAAACTTCAAAAAATTTTCCCGCAACTTGTCCATTTAAAAAAGTCACAGGCACATCCTGCTTAAAGTTACTGTAGTTCTGCCATCTCTATTTCAATTTTAGAAGTACACATTAACTTTTCATAAAAGTGGATAATAAAAGTAGCCACTGCACACTTAGAGAAAAATTTCTAAAGTAGGTGGATAGACCCTCTAGCCACCGCCCCTGAAAGGGTTAAAGGGGTCCCACCATCCACCCGCCGCATGTGTGCGACGCCCCAATTTTTTATGATTTTCTAACTTTTCTGAAATCTTGCATTTTTCAGATTTTTTTTTTTTTTTTTTTTTTTTTTTCTTTTTCCATTTTTCTTATTTTACAATTTTTCTTCATTTTTCATTTTTTTTTTTTTTTTTCATTTTTTCGTATTTTACATTTTTTTTTTTTTTTTTTCAAGTTATTTTGTAATGCCCATAGGCTAAAGAAGAAACACCATCATCCAAAATATATCTCTTATCATCAAATGGAGTAAGAGAAATCTTATTTTGTTTCATAGTATATATTTTATGACATTCCTGCCCAATTCTTGTTTGCTCTGATACATTATATTTTAAATTATTAAGGCAATTAATGTAATCTTGATGTTTAATTTTTTTCTTTACTGTTATAGTTGAAATCCCCTTCGCGGTTTTCTTTTCTCCATCTTCAGATTTAAGGCTATACATTTTGGCTTTGAGGCCTACAAATTCATGAATGAACCGCCCGTTTAATTCGTCTTTAAACTTTCCCAAAACTTTCTTGTTGTGCTGTGAATGAAGTGGATGGTCTGTGGGGTAATCGGATGTGTCGAAGATGTCTTGATGTTGAAGCATGTCTTGATAGATGTCAGGTGTGGTGATGTGGTAGGTGAGGGAATCCGTGTCGGTGAAGAGGAGTTTAGCTTGGTCTTGATATGTTGGCTTTATGAAATCATAGTGAAATCTGTACATGTGTAGTTTGGAAAGCTCCAGGATGGTAAAGCCGATGTAAACGGAACGGTTCATCAAGATGGATTTTTTAACCCGCTCCACTGCCGCTAAATTTTCGTCAAATATTTTAAAATTGGTGTAAAGAGGTGAGGCGACAATCTTTTCTGCTCTTATGGAGGAGTTTGAAGTTCTATGGATCTTCGTTTTCTTAAATTTTCTATTGTTTTCCCGAACACAGCATTATTCAAGAGTTTGAAGAAATTCTTCTCAAAGGCGGACTTGGATTCTTTTCGTTTTTCTGTATTGAAGGCTATGTAGGGTTTCAACCAGGGTGCTTGTTTGAATTTTAATACTTTGTGAATTTTGGTGAGCTTTAATCCTTGTCGAATGTAGTATTGGAGGTTTCTGTAGTGGGTGACATATTGAATTTTATTGTTGAGATTAGGTGTGAGTTTCTTGGAAGGGTGGAATTTTCTGTCTTGAAGCATGTGTTTGGCAAATGGTGAGAGTATCTGTTCTGTAATGTGTAGAGGTTCTGGTGCCAGTGGATAATCGTTATGGTTGTCGTGGAGATGTTGTGGATATTCCAAGTCCACCTCGAAGATGAAACCTTCTGCTGCGTCGGGTTGAAGGTTGAGGATTTTTTCTGTGTTGAAGTCTTCAGGGTCAGCCCACTGGAAGCCTCCGTAAGGCAGGGGGTCTGACCCTGAATGGCCGTAAAGGTTATTTGAGTCCCAATACATAATGTATTGGGATAAAGCAGACGGGTCGTAGTGTTGAGTTTGAGGAATATTGGATCTTGCGTGGCGGTGACTTATCATGGAAACCCCACCTCTTACACCTTTTTCTATGAAGAGAAGCATATTGATATCAGTGAGTAGTTCGAGGTCTACCCCCGTCATTTTTAAACATGCCTGCCATGACAGACCGGGTGCTGTGAAGCAGTGTGTAGGATCTAAACCATAATATTTAAGGCAAAGTCTTCGAAAGTTTTCGAAAACATCTGCTAACAGCAGCACGTCGGTCTTCACGTACAGGTCATGGTATTCCCCAAGATCTTGGATGTTAAAGGCCTCCCACACTTTAACAGCATGTTCATAATCGTCAGAAGAAATGTCTTCATCAGTTAAATCATTGTGGAAGGCCCTTGGGGGTGGCAGCTGTTTTTCACCGAAGGTGTTAAAGTCGGTGATGTAAGTATAGGGGTAGACCCCTTTTCTTAAGAGGAGAGAGCAATCTGTTGAAGGAGGAAAGTTTTCTTTTAGAAGATGAAATTGATTAGGATCTTGATTTTGAACAAGTTTTTCTAAGGATGAGGGTAGGAACTGTAGAGAGTTCAGGAAGATTAGTTGAATGGGACAATTTTTCTTGGTTAATTTAAAAGCTATGTATTTTTCGAGGGTGTTGGGAATGACTTCTATTGTATGATCTTGTACTCTTCCAAGTTGAGTCATAATGTGGTGAGTGTCGTAGTGTTTGCTATTGTGAAAAATGATGGGGATGGATTTGGGTTGTTTATAATTCAAGTTGCAACTATTGTGAGCCGCGCCACGAAAAGCTCCAGAAAGATGATCATGGTCGCGAACTCTGTTTTTATAAAGCCTGTTGTTACATATGGAACATCTTGTTGAAAAGCTCTCTCCTCATCTGGGGTAAGCTGCATGGGAACCATTGAAGTTAATTTTCTGGCTATGTCTTCTTTTTCGTACAGGATGGCTTCTAAGAAGTGCCCAACGGCGTCGTCTCCCCTATAGATCTGAATAGGTTTATAAGATTTACCGTCGGGCCCTACGATAAGATAGGCATAGCCACAAGGTATATGTTCAGATGTTTTTATGGTGAAGGAGGTGTTGTTATTAGGTGCGACAGTGGAGACGGGTTTTAAAATAGACTCGAAATCTGCATAAATAACATATGATTTTAAGTGTTGCATGTGGATGGAGGTGAAAAGAGAGAATATTATTGTTGGATGATGGCATTTTAATTTGTTGAACGGAGTGATTTTTGCAATATTGTAGGTGGTCTTTTAATAAATCAGGGTTTGAAAATCTATGGAGGCATCTGTAACAATAAAATCTTGCACCGTTATGATTAGTTAAGTGGCCCATTAATCTTGAAAAATTTTTAATATAAATGTAATGCTGATTCCCCTCAGAATCTTCTAATAATAATAAATTGATGACATCTTCATCCTCTCTTGGAGAAATGTAGAGAGGACAGATGTCTTCATCAGCATCATATATAAAAATATTTATTCTTAAATTATTTAATTTTTCTATATCTGGAATTTTATTATAAGGGATTGGGCAGGGAATGTCATTTAAAATTATTTCGTCCTCATATGGGTAATATTTATTAACTCTATCAGCATCTCTTTCAAATTTATATTTATGGGCCAGAAGACACCATATGAGACATTTATTATCTGAGAAATTTTGTATATTAATTAAGGCCTTCTTAGCTTTTAATTTCTGAGGAGTATTAATGAATGAGCCGCCGCGAAGGGGAATGTATTTTGCCACTTTTAATTCAAGGCATTCTATTTTATTAAAAATCCAGTCGGATCCCTGATTTTGAAAATCTTCTATGTTATTTTCTATTTTTGTAAACATATTATTAATATTATTATTTAAGTTGTCTGGGGTTAATTCTATTGTGCATTTTGAGGAGAAGTAAAATGAAGCTCTCTCTTTAATTTCATCTCCATCCACCTTGATAAATTCAGCCTTGATTATTGCATGCCATTTTATTGATTTATTAAGATTAATTTCATTAGTTAATATATTATTTATTTCATTATGGCTATTATTGGCAAAAATATTTATGTTACTTTCCTCCTCAGGCTCAGGATAAAGATAGAAATTTTTAAAAACGTTGAGGGCTTGTGTGGTTTTTCTTATTATATTATTATTAGTTATTTTAATTTTCTTAGATGTTTGAGTGCTATTACTAGCCACGCTTCCATGGACAGTTCTTTGGTGTTGCAGCAGATTAAATTTTAAAGGGAACTTTTGACTGCATTTATCGCATGAATGTGGAAGGGTCTTTTCATGTACTATCTTGTGTCTTCTTAAATCATCCTTTCTATTAAAAACTTTTCCACACTCATTACATTCAAAAGAAGTTTCTCGTTGATGGATTCTTAGATGTCTATCTAAATGTTCTTTTCTGCCGAATTTTTTTTCGCAAACTTCACAGCTAAACAGCTTTTCGTTTTTATGCACCTTCATGTGCCTCAAAAGATTATCTCTCCTCGAAAATGTTTTTTCACACTGTTCACATTGGAATGCCTTCTCATTAGTATGACTTCTTAGATGGCGATTGTATTTACCCGTATGGGTAAAAACTTTTTTGCAAACAGGACAAGTCTGAAATAGACAAAAAACCTACTTTAGTATTTTAATTATTTTTAAAAATTTTAATTATTTTTTCACTAACAAGTGTTTTTAATCTAGCAAGATTTTTTTCTAACCTACTTTTAGAGGGAATTTATTTCTAACTTAGAGGAAAACTAGTTTTTTGGAAACCTAGCAAGATTTTTTTCTAACCTACTTTTCGAGAGAATTTATTTTAAAACTTAAAGAGAAATTAGTTTTTGAAAACCTAACTTTTTTTTTTTTTTCTAGAGGATAGGAAAGATAGAGTTTGCGTCTAACCGCGGCGGGTTTTATAGCGGTATGCGTCTGAAATTCAGTTCGTGCCAGACTACAAAACCCATGAAAAAGGGCAAACTCTTAAAAGCCACGAGGAGTTTTTACCTTTGATTTTGCAGTTGTCTCTTCCATGACATCATCATCAGAACTATCTGCTTCCATCCCATCATCGGTAGGTATGAGTGCGGTGTTGCTGCAAGCACTCTCGCCAGCCAACCGCTCGCCTCCATCTCCAGAAGCTACTTGATTAGAATCCTAAAAAATAACAAAAAGAAAAGAAAACAAGTTTTAATTATTTTGTGTGAACAGGTTTTTTCAAAAGGGGATTTTATTCTAAGTAAAAATTTATTTTAAGGAAGCTTTTGTCTAAACAAAACTTTTATTATTACTTTTAAGAGTGAATTTAATTTTTATTCTAAGTAAAAATTTATTTTAAGTTTATCTAATCAAGTTTTTTTAATTACTTTTAAGAGTGAATTTAATTTTTATTCTAAGTAAAAATTTATTTTAAGTTTATCTAAACAAGTTTTTTTAATTACTTTAAAGAGATAATTTAATTTTTAACAGAAATGAATCCTGAAAACTCAACTTAAACACTAAAAAATTTTTGAAGTAAAAATACCTTAGTTGAATTGCCATCAGATCTCGACATTTGTGGAATTGGTTGTAATGTACTGGATTGTTCTGCAACATTTATTCCAGATCCTGTCTGAACAACCTTGAACAAAAAAAAGAAAAGAAAACATATTTTTAAAATATTGTATATTATTCAAACAGTTAAACAGAAAAAGTGAAATAATACGTACCATATGACTTTTCAGATGAGTTCTTAATTCACTTGTATTGTAAAATCCTTCACCGCAAACTGCACATAAAAGAGTCGCCTCTACAGGTGCTTCACTCAGATGCGAAGGTCCACCCTCAGTATTTAATGATGGTGCCTAAGAAAAAAGTAGAAAAATATTTTAAGTCCAAATCGTATGTTGAAATTATCTTTGAAAGAGAAAAAATTCTTTTTTCTTACAGATTTTCGAAGGAGCGAGCGGTTAGCAGGTTCCTTGTTCGAGCGACGGATAGGATCGAAGTTTTCAAAACCAGGAGGTACTTTTACAGTAGACTTATCGGCGGTCTCAATCTGAAATTAGAAAAAAAGAATATTTTGAGTATAAAAAATATATTTTAAAACATTCTACAAGTTTTAAAAGAAATTATATTTACTTCCATATCGCTGTCGGAAAATTTAAAGTCATCCTCCCATTTCAGATCATTGACTGAGAATAAGTCATTAACTTGCGTAGATGATAATCCAAACGTTATATCAGCCTATAAAGAGGGGGGGGGAAATTGTGTTTTTACATATTTTATCAAAAATTTATATAAAAAATGTATAACTTTTTTAATATTTATTGAAAATAAATGTTTTTATACGTACTGGAAAATCGTTAAATTCAGAATCCCAAAAGAACTCCATTGCAAATAGTTTAAGAGGAAAAAACAAACTAAGCAGAGCGAGAGAGCGATACAGCTAGATGTCTTCTCAGCGCAAATTTTGAATGCAGAATGAGAGAAACATATATGATTTTTCCCATCTCGGAGGGGAGAGGGGATGCGTGGAAGAGGTTAAGAATGTGATCTTAACTACAGGGGGGATGGGGAGATGATTCTCTCTGCATGCATCCTTTTCCAAAAAAGAGGGTTGATTTGAATTGCTATTCCCCCTTTTTAGGTGTGGTCTACATACGTGACTTCTGTTAATGTTGCAAGATTAGACAAGGTTGCTGCATTCTATTGAATGTACAGTAACATTGAAAGAAAATGTAGAATTCTTTTACAGATTTTTTTCGAAAAAAGAAGTTATTTTCGTAAACATTTCTCTTCAAAGCGAAATAAATATTTCTATTTAAAGGAAATTTAATTTTTTTATTCATTCTAAAACAAATTAATATTTTGTTTTTTCCCTCAAATAAATTGCTTCATGTAAATTAATATACTCTTTTATAAGAAGAATTATTCTTATTTCATACATTTTTTAATACTTAAGTAAGTTTTTTCCCCAAGTTTCACTTTATAGAAAAAGATTTCTCATTGAACAATTATTATAAATGAATTATTTTTCAAAAATTAATATATTCTTAATTATTTTTTCTTTCTTATAAATATAAAAATAAATAATTTATAAATTAATGTTTTTCTTTAACAATAATTTTTTATTTTATTTTTTTTCTTCTTTTCCCAAATAAGTTTTTACCTAGAAAATAAAATACATAAAGAATCTAAATAAATAAGTTAATAATCTGTACTCTTTCTGGTATATAAATATTTTTTGTAAATTAATGTTTTTCTTTAACAATAATTTTTTATTTTATTTTTTTTCTTCTTTTCTCAAATAAGTTTTTACCTAGAAAATAAAATACATAAAGAATCTAAATAAATAAGTTAATAATTTGTACTCTTTCAGACATATAAATATTTTTTGTAAATGAATGTTTTTCAAGTAATTTTTTTCTTCCGATTAAATATATTCTTTTTATTTATCAAATAAGGTTTTATTTCTTTTTATTTTTTCTTCTTTTCTCAAATAAGTTTTTTACCTAGAAAATAAAATACATCAAGAATCTAAATAAATAAGTTTGAAATAATAGACAGATTTTATATTGAAACAAAAAGTGATTTATTCAAACCATTTATACATTATTTGAGAAATATTTCTCAAAATAAGTTTGGAAATATTGCATAGTCAACTTATTAAAAAAGGATTCATTGAAATTACACAAACAATGTTTTGAAATAATGTTTTGAACAATTTTAAAAGTATTCAAATGTAGCAAAACAGTTTCTTGAGAAAAGATATATTTGTCATAAGTGTTTAACATTAAACAATCGTGATCGAACTGACAATCTATATTCAAATCGCACCCGTTACATTGGAAAAATGTATTAATATTTGATTGAATTTCACTACAAATTGATGTTAGATAATGGTTTTGCGCTTCATCGAAAATCATATGTTCCTCACATTCAATTCTCTTGTTTGAAATCAAAGTTGGGATTTGTTTCACGAGAACACTTTCCATAAGGCAATGTGAAATCTGACTTTTCAATTCGACCAATCTGTTCATTTGATCTTTGAACAATTTTAAACCATTCGGCTTGAGATAAAAACCTGCATTATTTGTGTAAAACATTTGTTGCAACAAACACATGTCTTCATTCACAAATGCTGTTAACAGTTGGTTGTTTGATATAAAACTATCCTTCACAGAATTGAATTTAAACGAAGATATATTTTTTTGGAAATCTAGCCACGTTATCGGTGTGAATATAACACCCAATTTTGTAGGAAAACGATCACCAGTACTATTTTATGTAAAATTACGAATGTGCACTCTTAAATTTTTTTCATTTTCCAAAATGATTTGCAAGAATGTACACCAACCTAAATCCCATTCTCCTAGAATAGGATTTGATTTCTGCCTATGTTGAAAAAATTTATCCAACCAGTCATTATTTGGAATTTCGCAAGACAGTTCACCACTAGTAGATTGTTCATTTTTAACACAAGAAAGTTCGTTATCACAGGGCTGCCACTGGCGACTAAAAAGGCGACTAAAGCGACTATTTTGAGGGAATGGCGACTATGGCGACTATTTTAACCAAAATATAGTCAAAAGCAACTATTTTCCAATTATTTGTGAAAATTTGGCGACTATTTTAAAATTTTAGCGACTGAAATAAGGGCAAATTTTGCCGATCGCGATCTTTAAATTTCGCGCTGCAGAAAATTATCGATCGGCCGAAGTTACGTGGCAAAGCTCGTTCTCTTCCCTTTTCCTTTGTCTTATCATCTGTGTGACGTCAAGAAGAGGTGGGGTCCAATTTGACCAATGGTAGTTTGGTAAAATTCTTCCATTCAGACGCGACAAACTTTTAGACTTATTATTTTGTTTATTCTGTGAGAAGTGTAATGTACTTAGAACAGATCATCAATTTCAGTCCATTTAGCAAAGTTCCAACGTGCCTACATCATGGATTTCTCTTGAATAAAGTTTTAAAATTAGGTAAGTGCATTTATACATATTATCCATTTTATATATTTTATGATTTATCTGTAGCTTATTGGTAATACATGGTTGGAAATTTCCGTTTTCCCGTTAGAGTAATTTTTAATAGAAATTTAGTAATTTTTAATCTATATAAAGCGAGATAAAAAAAAATTTTAATAAATGCAATTATTTACTTTGTTTAGTAATAATATTTAAAAGTGGGATATTTTAATAATTGTGCTTATTTTTATTCATCGATCTTTTTTTTTTCTCTCTGCTTTGTCATTTTTTTTAGCCTATTCTTAAAAAAATTATTATACTCTAAATTAAATGATACATACGTTAATTAAATCATAAATGTTTTTAATGATTAAATTAGCATGCTATATTTACGAATTTTCGTGTTTTTCTGCCTGATTCTTCAAATCGAAATTAATAAATAATAAAGCTGTCTCACTCAAAAGAGAAGAATAAATTATAGAAATATTTTGATAGTTAATCCTTTGCCATCCGCACCACAATGAAAATTTTAGTTTTTATGTTAAACTTATTTTATTATAATCCAAAGCATACGAAGAATGAAAAATACTTATTATTTTTTAAATCGTGTCATTTCATATTAGAGATGTTAATTTAAATTATAATGACTAATATTTAAATATCGACGAAACTATAATAGAAGTAAATTTAAAATTAAAAAAGAATAAAAAAAATTTTGTATTAAATTATTTTAATTTTTTAGCAGTTAATTAAATTTTCCACTTTGTATGCATATTTTTACAAATCCTCTCATTTCACTGTAAAGTTGTTAATTTAAATCTATCATAATGCATAGCTGCCAACTTTTTCGTTTTTAAAGGAAGTTTTCAGATTTTTCATTTAATCTGCCGGCTTCCGATTTTAAATTGATTTCTTCCATTTCTAAAAAAAGGCGCGAATATTGTTCGTTTACATAGCTGCCAACTCTCCCGAAAAAATCTGGAGACTCCCGAATTGTGAGGTGATTTTTGCCGCGAATTCGCGGAAATACGCAATTTTTTATTTATTTATTTTAATATAATATTTTTAATAAATGCAATTATTTACTTTGTTTAGTGATAATATTTAAAAGTGGATTTTAATAATTGTTCTTATTTTTATCCATCGATCTTTTTACTTTCTTCTATATGTAATATAGAGAAAGTATTGGATTCGCGAAAATTTTCGACCTCCGTTTTTTGACGGATCTACACGTTTTGGGATGTCCTGAACACGAATTGATAGTTTTTAAAAAATGTGTGTCTGTCTGTCTGTCTGTCTGTCTGTGTGTCTGTCTGTCTGTCTGTGTGTCTGTATCATTTTTTTGTGGACGCTGTATCTCACGAACCAATGAATGAAATTTAACCAAACTTGGTATTTAGTTGCACCCTGACATGAACTGGTGCCCAATAGATTTGGGGATCAATAGCTCAACAGGTGGCGTTGTGATCGCATTTTATGCAAATTTTTAACATGGCAGCATAGGACAAAATTCCGTATAAATGAGCATAATGAGAGTTAATTTAAACTTGTGATTGTAAAATTAATTTGAATTATTGATGATAGTAGTAGTTAACTAGGAAAAAAAAATTGTGCATGGGGGGGCATCGGTTCCCCCCCTGGGGGGGAAGTACCCCCCCCCCCCGGGGGGGGGGTTAAATTTTGAAGATGGGTATCATTCGAAAGACCTCGTCAATACCTTTAAAACGAATGGTTGAACAATAAATCTGTGATAATTTAAAACAAAGTTATCGATTTTTTTTACTTTTAACAAAAAAAAAACTGAAAAAAAATCGTATTTTTTTTTTTTTTTTTTTTTTTAACGAAATTTTACCAAACTTGGTATTTAGTTGGTCCCCGACATAAACTGTTGCTGATTATATTTGGGGATCAATAGCTCAACAGGTGGCGCTGTGATAGCATTTTATCTAAATTTTTAACATGGCAGCATAGGACAAAAATTCGTATACATGTGCATAATAAGAGTTATTGTACACTTGTGATTGTAAAATTAATATGAATTATTGATAATAGTAGTACGTATCTAGGAAAAAAATTTTGTGCATAGGGGGGCATCGGTTCCCCCCTGGGGGGGAAGTACCCCCCCGGGGGGGTAAATTTTGAAGATGGGTATCATTCGAAAGGTCTCGTCAATACCTTTAAAACGAATGGTTGAACTATAAATCTGTGATAATTTAAAACAAAGTTATCGATTTTTTTTACTTTTAACCAAAAAAAAAAAAAAATTTTTTTTTTTTTTTTTTTTTTTTTTAAATATTGTTAGTGATTGAATATGTATTAATTTTCACAAAAAAAAAAAAAAAAAAAAAAAAAAAAAAAGAAAGAAAGAAAGGAAAAAAAAAATCATTTTTTTTTTTTAAATATTGTTACTGATTGAATATGTATAGGAAAATATAGAAGAAAGTCTTGTGGTGGCCACAACATACTAGTTTTTTTTCTCTCTGCTTTGTCATTTTTTTGAGCCTATTCTTAAAAAAATTATTATACTCTAAATTAAATGATACATACGTTAATTAAATCATAAATGTTTTTAATGATTAAATTAGCAGGCTGTATTTAATTTACGAATTTTCACGTATACATGTTTTTCTGCCTTGATTCTTCAAATCGAAATTAATAAATAATAAAGCTGTCTCACTCAAAAGTAAAGAATAAATTATAGAAATATTTTGATAGTTAATCCTTTTCCATCCGCACCACAATAAAAATTTTAATATTTATGTTAAACTTATTTTATTATAATCCAAAGCATATGAAGAATGAAAAATATTTATTATTTTTTTATTTTTTAAATCGTGTCATTTCATATTAGAGACGTTAATTTAAATTAGACTAATATTTAAATATCGACGGAACTTTTATAGAAGTAAATTTAAAATTAAAAAAGAAGAAAAATTGTTTTGAAATTATTTTAATTTTTTAGCAGTTAATTAAATTTTCCACTTTGTATGCATATTTTTACAAATCTCCTCATTTCACTCTAAAGTTGTTAATTTAAATCCTATCATAATGCATAGCTGCCAACTTTTTCGTTTTAAAGGAAGTTTTCAGATTTTTCATTTAATCTGCCGGCTTCCGATTTTAAATTGATTTTTTCCATTTCTAAAAAAAGTCGCGAATATTGTTCGTTTACATAGCTGCCAACTCTCCCGAAAATTCTGGAGACTCCCGAATTTTGAGGTGATTTTTGCCACGAATTCGCGGAAATACGCAATTTTTTATTTATTATTATTATTATTTTTTGTCTAATTCGCGTAATTCCACGGATTTATTTCTTCCTTTTTTAAAAAAGTCGCGGATATACATCGTTTTATAAAAAGAGACCCCATCGAACAATCGGCGATCGAATGTTCTACGAAAGCTCCCGATTCCTAATCTTCCTCCATCCACAACATAAATGTCAATATTCATTTCAAACTTGTTTTATGAGATTCTAGAACCTATAAAGAAATAGAATTGTTAAATATTTTTTGCTCATGTGGTTATTTTTTACCCCCCCCCCCCCTTTATTTCCAACTAACAGTCGGCAATCGAATGTTCTGCAGAAGCCTTTTGTCTCCCAATCTTTATCCATCTGCAACATAAATGATAATATTCATTTTAAATTTGCTTTATTAGATTCTAGAAGCAGAATTGAACGAGTTTAATATTTCTTACTCTGTAATTTTTTTTATTCCCTCCCCTTTTCCCCCATCTCCGGATACTGATCAGTGATCAATTCTAAAAACAATAAAGCAATAGAAGTGCTCAATATTTCTCATGTAATTATTGCTGAAGTTAATGAATCTATATATTTTTCCTTAATTAAATATTTATATGTCATATCCATCCCATATGTGTAAACATGGAGGAAAAATGAAGACTAGATTTTTAGGTAGGAAAATTTTTCCCAAGTTAGTGTATGTATGTATAAATTCCGCATGGTTAGAGTTTAATATAATATAGTAGTATTTTAAATTCAGTATGTTTTGTTTATTTTTTCTCATATTATTTGCAATATATAAGAAGAAAGCCTCTGGATACGGCAAAATTTCTCTTTTATTTGCTCCTTCTCTTTCCAACAATTACTGTGCTATTAATGTTCTATTTATTGCATAAACTATGTCGTATACAAAATTTCCCTAATTTTGATTCTCAAAGGTTGGCAACTATGCATTTATAAAAAGAAGCCCCCATTAACGATTGACAATCAAACGGTTCACGGAAGCCTTGTAATTTCCAATCTTTCTCCATCCTCAACATGAATGCAAAAATTCATTTCAAACTTACTTTATCAGATTCTAGAACTTATAAAGAAATTTAATTATTCAATATTTCTCGCGCATGTATTTATTTTTTACCCCCCCCCTTTCTTCTTTTCCCATCTCCAACTAGCCATTGCTGATTAAACACTCTGTGGAAGCCATGTTTTGCCCAATCTTTCTCCAAGCACAGCATAAATGCCAATATCCATTCAAAGCTTACTTTATTAGATTAAAAAACCTATAAAGAAGTAGAATTATTTCTCATATATGTGGTTATTTTTTCTCCCTCCCTCCCTCCTCAGCTCAGCTATACCTAGCAATCAGCGACCAAATGTCTTCCTGTGCTCAAACTTTCTCAAATTGTTTTATTAGATTCTAGAACAATTAAAGCAATAGAAGTACTCCATCTTTCTTACATATATAGGTTACTTTTAGCCCTTAACAATACTGAACTTGTTGAATCTATTTGTTTTTTCAATAAGTTTTAAACACATACTATATCACCAAACAGATCTTATTCGCTATACATAATATCAGTAACTCAAAGTGTAAGATAGGAAATAATGCACAAATGCTGTTTTTTTTTTTTTTTTTTTTTTTTTTTCCTTGTACTAATTACAAGTCTACCAAAGGAATTTTTAAGAAATTTTTTATTTCATTAAAATTTTAATTTCTTATCTTTTTTAAAATTGATATTTTTAAGTTACTTTTCTGTTAGTAGCCTGTTACATTTTATTGAAAATGATCCAAATCAATCTAAAATATATAATTTTTAACAATATATAAAAATATTTTAATTAACATATTTTGTTTACGAGTATTGGAGTTTTGCAGAAATTAGCTTTTTAGTTTCCAAGTCTTATTGAATATACATATTTCAGTTTGTGTGATAATGTTATGAAACAGAAAGGCTCATTTTTGAATAGTAAAAGTTTTTGTATATTTCTACAATACAAAAGTTAATAAATTTCTACAAAAGCCATAATAAAAGTTTTTGTTTTTGTATACCCTTAAATTAAACGAGTGTTTGTTGAAAGGTAACAAAATCTAAAGTAGTTATCTCAATTTTTTTTTATTGTATGCTGAACATCGTATTTAAAGAAAGAATGGTTTGGAACATTGAAAGAATTGTACTAAATGGTCATATCTCCTTACAATTTGTGTAAATTTTATTATAAAGATTATGAACTGTGTATCGTATATTGCTGACTGATTTTAAAAAAAGAAAAAGAATCTTTGGCTGTTATGAATTTTTAAAAAACTCCCACCCCTTAACAGAGCCAAATTTTTACTACACCAAATATAAATGGGAAAAAAAAAAAATGTTTTTTCATTTTTATGCTTTCCAGCAATTCATTGTCTAAAATAATTTTTAATGTGTTTCCTGATTTAATACTATAGTAGGGTTGCCCGATACCTAAAAATCAGAATTTTAATTTGTACAAATCAGAGTTTTGATTGTCCTGAGAAAATATTTCTTGCACTTTTAGTTTAAATGTAAAAAAAGTGTGTGTATGTGTGATATATATATATATGTGTGTGTGTGTGGATGCAAGACAAGAACAAATTTATGCATTTTCTGAAATTTAAAAAAGCAATTTAAAAATTATTAAAAAAATAAAAAAAGGTGAATGGAAATTTATTTAGTGACTTGTAAGAAAAATGAACAGTTGTGGGGCTCAAAATGTTATGCAGAATTGTTAGGTATATTAGATACATTAACATTATTTATTAAAAGAATTTTCTAACACTTTTTGTAATTCAGGCTACACAGTACCCTTTTTCAAAAAAATTTTTTGGAGACAGTTACATTAAAAATAATTAATGACTTTGTTCGAGATTATAAAATTAAACTGATTCTAGTAAAAAAAAAAAAAAAAAAAAAAAAAAAAAAAAAATCATTTTAGCAAGCACCATTTTTTTTTTTTTTTTTTTTCCTTTAATTTAAAAGTTTTTGAAATTTTTGGAGTTTTTAAAAACTTTTATAACGTTTTAATTTTTAATATTTTTTAGTTATTTTAAGTGATTTATATTCACTAAATCCATACTAATTATTGTAGTACATATATGTATAAGTGTCTACAAAAAATTTCGAGACTCTATCTGCAACAGAAAAAAAGCCTTAGGGAATAGCAAACACTAACATCAACAAAAATATATATCTGAAAAAAATACATTTAAAGTTTGTAAAGACATAAAACTAAAAATGTTTGTAGAGCTCTAATTTTTTTTTTTTTTTCCCAATATGTTATTCCCCACTTATAAGATGTACTAAAACATAATTATTTTTTTAATTGATTATAAGAATATTTGCTTCAAAATCAAAACGAAACTAACCACACCCCCTCAGCTGTCACATTTTGAGACTGACAACACTCAGAAAAGTTTAAATATCTTTAAAACTATTTGGATTTCAGATCTACAATTTGGAGTCAAGATTCACAACCGTATGGACTATTGAAAAATGAAAAAAAAAAAAAAAAAAAAAAGATATTTTTGTCATTTTTAGGGTACTGTGTAACCTTAAATGGTTATCAATAAATCATTCATAAATTTGTTTTCTAGCAAGTTTAATTATTTAAGATTGATTAAATAAATAATTAAATATATATATATATATATTTTTTTTTCCAGGACATCATGAGCAAAATTTATGATATAAAGAGTGAATGGTTTAAGAAGAGAGATAATTCAAACCATATCATTGCATCTTGGTGCAGAAAAATAACAGAAACAGAAGTATTGTGTTTTATATGCAACAAAATTATATTTTGTCAAAAGAAAGGGTTTGCTGCTGTGATACAGCATGCAAAAACTGGAATGCATATTAAAAATTCTACGGTAAAATTAAACGTTGATCAGCTGTTGTTGAAGCCAAAAGAGTTTGGAAATTTTAGTTGCTCATCAGAATCATCATCTTTCGTTTCACTTAACGACAATGGTACAAGCTCATCTGAACCCAGTTCGTCATCTGTATCATGTGAATCCAGTTTGTCATCTGCTTTGCCTGGACCTAGTTCGTCATCAGCATTGTCTGGTACCAGTTCATTATCCGCACCGTCTAGACCCCATTCTAGTAATTTGAAACAGCTCTATTTATACAGTCACCGTGAAGCTTCTGCAAAGGCAGAAATCATTTGGGCACTGAAATCTGTGCAGAGCAACATTTCACCATTTGCTTGTGAAGATTTAAAGGAAATTTTCAATGCAATGTTTCCCAATGCAGTGCCGGAAAAATTTAGTTTGGGGAAGACAAAATTAAGCTATCTTATAACAGAAGCCCTTGGGCCTTACTTTTATGATTACTTAATTGCTGATGCAAAGATGTCACCATATTCTCTTTTATATGATGAAACTACAAACTATGCAAAACAAAAAGAATTGCAATTTGCCTTAAGGTTTTGGTCAGAAGACCATAAGGAAATAGTCTATCATCATTTGAAGACTGTATTCATTGGCCATGCCACAGCCGATGACATCACCAAACAAATTGTAACTGTATTAGATGAGTCACAACTACCAAAAAATAATTTGTTGATGCTTGGCTCTGATGGCCCAAACGTTAATATTAAGGTTTGGAAAATGATAAATAAAAATTTAATTGAAGAAAGGGGAAAGGGATTGGTTGATATCGGCACATGCAATTTACATGTTATTCACAATGCCTTTCTGAAGGGTATCGAAGAATTTGGAGAAGTTGCCAAAGAACTAATTGTTGATGTATATAGTTTTTTTAAAAAATATCCTTCAAGGTGGGAAGATTATGTTTCCATTCAGCGAAAATTGTATATTAAACAAAATTGTTTTATTAAACATACTTCTACTAGATGGCTTACTCTTGGTCCAGCAGCCGAACGGTTGCTTTGTCAATGGGCAGCTGTGGAAGAATACTTTCTAAAGTTCATCCCATCAAAAAATCAGACATTGATGAAGTGTCCAAAGTATCGACACATTACACAATCACTGAAACTTGTCGATATAAGAATTGAACTACAGTTTTTAGTAGAAAGTTCAGCGTTGTTTGAACCTTTCCTGAAGACTTTCCAAAAATCGGAACCTCTGATTCATATTTTGTACAGTGAAATAAATGAACTTTTACGCAAAATTGCTGGACGCATTTGCAAAACAGATGAAATTAATGTCCATAAAATTATTTCAGATTTCCAGTTACTCCCCATCAAGGACATATATTGCAGCAAAAACATTAAAGACCTTAGCATAGCTTTAAAAGATAGTGATAAGAAGAACTATATGCATAAAATGCAAAAGCATTATTGTGCTGCATTCAATTATTTAGTTAAGAAAATGTCTTTGGATTCTGGAAAATTTTTATCTTATTTTAAATGTTTACAGCCATCTGAAATTATTAAACCGAAAAGCGTAAATTATGCATGTGAAATTGCCAAATCTCTTATATTTCTTAGTGGTATAAGTGATATTCAAATTAGAGATGAGTGGTTATTGTTAACATCTGAACTGATATCGAATAATTATGATCTATCTCAATCAAGAATAGACCATTTCTGGAAAAATATCATTTATGAAAAAAATTCAGCAGGCAAAATGAAATTTCCCAGCTTGTCAGTTTTTGTGAAAGCCTGCTTAGCTTTATCACATGGAAATAGTGATATTGAGAGGGGTTTCTCTGTATCTTCTAGGGTACTCTCACAAGAAAAAGCATCAATGTCGGAAAAAATGTTAAATGCTAGGCTCACTGTTAGAGACGCAATAAATAAATATGAAGATGTGACTAAAATCCCTATTACAAAAAAACTTTTGAATTTAACGTATAATGCAAGCAATGCGTATGTTGCATATCTAGAGGAACAGAAAAAAGCCAAAGAAAAGGAGTTGAAAGAAGCTGCAGAAAAAGAAGAAGAAAAGAAGAAATATGAAATCTTAAAAGAAGAACTAGAAAAGAAAAGGGAAGGAATCAACAGCATGGAGAAAAAAGCTAAAACTTTGAATGAAGAACATCAAGAAATGCAATCTTCAGCAGACTCTTTGCTTAAGGAGGGAAATGAACGCTTAAGAGAGGCCATAAAAAGAAATGACACTGTTCAAATAAGAATTGCTCAAGGATTATTAGAAGCTGCTGAAAAATTAAGACAAAAAGAAAGAGAACATGAAAAAGAAGCAACCAAAATTAATAAAATTGTACATAAGAGAAAATCTAATTTAATTGACTTCTATAGCAAAAACTCAAAAAAGCAAAACAAAAACTAACTATTGAAATTTAATTATGTATGTAATTATTGTATTAAATATATCCCCCCCCCCCTTATTTTTCATTTTGCTAAATAGTAGTCATTTAGATTCATGAAGTTCAATACACTGTTAGTAATTGTTTATGTAACATAAAGTTAATTATTTTTTAAACTATTAAAATACTATTAAGCTTATAATCTGTGTGTATTTTCTCATGAATAATAATTAATATAGTAAAAATATCTAGTTATAGCCATTCAGACTTTTTAGAGTTTAGATTTGCGATTTTCTAATGTATAGTGAAACGAAAAAAGTCAGGAAAAAGGAGACTATTTTTGGCAACTATTTTTTGCATAAGGAGACTATTTTGGAGACTATTTTTCATATAGAAAGCTACTAAAGCAACTATTTTTAGAGTCTTAACTCAGTGGCAGCCCTGTTATCACATTTTGAAGCTAATAGTTCATTAGAGGATGATTGTCCAATATTATCAGAGGGCGATTGTTCGTTTTTTCACTAGAAGACTGTCCACCATTATCAGGAGACGATTGTTCTAAGTCCAATCTAGGTCTTTTCAAAGGTCGAGAAACAGTAATAATATGACGAAAAGTAAGACTTATTCTTGCATTCTTTATCGAAGGGTCTACAGCAATACCGTGAGTGAAAAGTTCATTCGTAGGTTTAGCCATAGTGTATAAAGACCCATTGTCTAATTCAATCACTGTAGAAGGTGTGTTTGGCTTTTTAAATTCAATTTTCCTTGGTACACCAAAACTGAGGACTGCGATAGGGAAAGTATCATCCAGACTGAATTCGTTATCTTTATGTTGGGAAATGTAACTTTGTCCGTTCGGATACAGATTTAATAAAACATAGTTGTAGGCACATCCAACATGCTTTTCGACGATATTTCTAAGTTCCATCATGATTGGGATCCAAGGTTGGGCAGCAATTTGAGCACCGCTGAATGCATACACCAGGCCCTCGTCGCCAAATGCTAACACCTGACGTTTCGGCATAACATCTTTTCCCCAAATGTTGAAGGTGGGAGTGTAAAACGGTAAAGTTTTCAACTCGTTAAAATAGCCATCAGCTTTATCTTTCTCGATAAAGTTAGGATAATAACTAACATTAAGACCGTTTTCATAAAAGTGGATACTCATTTTGAAATAAAGTTTAGCACGATGAAAAAATACAACTTACAAAAGCGAGAACAGGAGGCAGAATGAATGCTACCCCTCAACTCGTGACGTCAAACCCACGCCCGCAATTGTTCAAAAATAACCAATGACCAACCTGTGACGTCAAACGCGGGAAATCAATAGTTGCCACACACCTTAAGGCTGTTAAAGGAATGTCGTCTACCTGCACCTGGTACCTTCCAACCAACCTGTGTGGTCAACTGTGGGAACCCAATTGTTACCACATACCCTAAAGCTATTCAAGGAATGTCTTCATCCCCACCACCTGACCCCTCTCGGGTCTTGTCCAAACTTGCACGTGTCTACATATTTTAATGAAAGAATGAGGAGACAGAAAATAATAAAAAATTAATTTTATTTAAGACTAATCCAAAATGGGTTTACATGGGATTGTTTTCGAACTTTAGGCGTTGACATAGGACGTGATAACAAATTTTTATTTTTAATGAAACTTTGAGGTACGTGCATTTCTTTGAGAACTTGTAACAATTCACCCTGTGCGTTAATAGGTACTTTTTTGTTTGGAGAAAAAATTAAATGAAATGTCTGCAATATTAGAGTTCTGTATTTTTTTATTTTTAAAAGACACTATTCCTTTTTCATTCCACTCTAGTTTGTGAGGACTTGTCTTAAGAAATTCTAGTAATTTCAAAGCTTGTTTTTTCATTCTTGAAGGTACTAAAGTTAAAGGAAGCTGGTTATAATCAATTTCTTGTTTGATATGTTCAGGATTCACAGTCTCTTGTGTTGTTGTTGTTGTGGGTTCTTGTTTCACAGAATCTTGTTCGTGTTTTGCAGGTTGTTGCTCAACTTCTTCATCAGAACGTTGAATCCACGGTAGATTGTTTTCTTGTAAATTCATTTTTCTTTGCAATAATTCATAATAGCGTTGCACTTTTTCATAATCTGGTAAGGAACTGTTTAATATTTTTAGCAAAGCTTTATCCAATTCACTTAGCTGTTTTTGAGAAGGTGTGTGTTTGTTCAACACCTCTTCAGGCACCAAAGCAAATTTTTTAGCGAATTCCATGGAAGAGTGTGCTGATGGCTGATATGGCAGCGGGGATTAAAATGTTTAAAAATCCACCTTGTTGAACAATCAGTTTCTTTTTAGTGAATAAGGATCCTTTTTTCGTTCCAATCTTTCTAAGAGTCGATTTATATTTCGCGAACGATCGTTTCTGAGTAGTAGAAAGAGGCACGTTTCCTTTTAAAACATTCAACGTACACTCGCAGATAGCTTTAACAGTACGATTAGGTAATTTTTTAAGAAAATGTTTACGTAATTTATTGTGACATGAGCGAATCAATTCCAGGTCTCTAAGTTGTTCTCTTGACAAAGTCATGTTAGCAACTAACTCTTCACACAGACTAATACTTTATTTATACTTGTATAAAAACTGAATTTGATTGGGTAGAATTTGTGTTCGCAATCTCATATCTTCATCCGTTTCATTTTTTAAATCGATAAACAAGTATGAGAAGGGTTTCTTTGTAGCATCTTCATACACTTCTTGAAAAAATTTAGATTTTTTAGGGTACAACTGCCTACCCAAATGCATAATTTGGCTCATGTCGCGACGATTTTTAAACAGAAATATGTACTGAGCATTTAAAGACACTGTTCTAATTTCACTCCCTTTTTGAAAAAAATTTTGGGTTAAAAAAACAACACTTAGATTTAAATGGTGACTACCTTTCGTGAATAACGAAGTCAAACGTTTATCGTTACTGCATTCGGTCATTAAATCATCTATCACAAACAAAGTATTACCATTCAAATAATCTTTATAATTTGATGGGAAACCTTCTACAAAAGTAACATTAGGTATTTCATCATATAAAGTTTGATAAATAACATAAAACCAAACCACTTTGTCGATGGTAGGATGAAACATTTGTTCTTTAAAATGTAACAAATCTCTCATAAAAAAGACTTGCCACATCCCGTAGGACCGGCAAGAATCATAGTGCAAGGATGTTGTAGACGTGGAAACTCCATGATAAATGAACACAGACACAAAATGTATACAGTTTAAATAAGTGTTTATTGATAAAAATTAGCATACACACGAAATCTTTTGGCAACAAAATTATAGACTCGATGGTCGTTACAGATATTCTTGGTTACAAACATAGACAAAAATTCTTTCAGGGTTTTTCCCCTAAATCTACAATATAGATAATAATCACAAAATTGGCCACAAACGGCGGTTATAGCACTCTGAAGCATCAGAGGATTATAGTTCACATGTGAAAATCGAGATGCAAAGTTCAAGATAAGTCCTTTAAAATAACTGGGGTCGTTTCCATACGAATCAAAGAATTCCACTTCATCATCAGATTGTATGAAAAAGGCTAACCAGTGAGTTCCAGGTTCAGACGAGTCATCTGTGTTACATACGAGGCAAGCTGGATAACGCACGACCACCTCGGGTAGATGATCACTTGGGAAAACATCTAAAAAATATTTTTTCGTAATTGTATCACTGGATAAAATATTCTTGATTTGCAGAGAATCCATTTTCATTAATTGGCAAAGTCACATAAAACGTGTCGAGACTTGGTAATTTCAATAATGTTTTCAAATTCTGCATACACAAACACAGAAATGGTGGATTGTAAAGCTGCGGAGAATTTTATCTCAATTCTAAAATTTCCTTGTTGTTGTAAGTTGAGGTGGGGACCGTCACACAAATCAGGACTTAGATCGAAAGCATACAAAGTATGACCATTCACGAAATCTTCTCGTGAAATATAATTTCCAGCATCACGATTGAAACCAGAGAATAATCGATGATAAGCTCTTATATAGTTTTTATCCTCGAAATTCAATTCCAAAGGTTTGCTAGGAACAGGTTGACCGTCCATATACACGCTTAAAAAGTTAACATTGTAGTGATGAAAGTAAAAAGGGTTTAATTCATATTTACCACTCATGGCGGCATTATCTAACAATCCAATTATGACACGTTTTGGCATAGCACCCAAAAGAACATTATCTTGCATAAAAGACATACTTCCCGCAGGTATTGTATAAGTCTTGCATAAAACTCGATCGATGGGGTATTTTGCAGAATTTTTTTCCAAAGCTTTAGCATGTCCTACTCCTAATAAAACTCCTGGATTCACTTTCACTTTGCGAATAAACAGCGAGGCATGTTCTAACACGACGTTATATTTCTTTTCCTGACCAGTCACTTGCTTTGCCATTAAACAAAACTGGGGAGTGCTTCGAATCATTTTAATTTTCAAATCCACCATATTCAGTAAAAGTCGATTCTGTTGAAAAATGTCACAGTGTAAAGGACCGATCATATCTAAAATTTTACTCGTCTTGGTGAGTTCATGTCTTTTTACCAATCCAGGGTTTTGGGGAGTAGCTTGTGTGGGATCGGATACAGTTGAATTTTCATCTTTGTAAAAACATTCACAGGTTAGTAAACTTTTTTTAGCATCTTCACCGAAATTCAACAAAGTTTCAATGTAGGCACGGTATGGATAAGTGTTACTCGAAGAAGATATTAATCTTTCGTTCAGACTCACATCGTTTTGAGAAAACAATGCGTGAAAAAATAAATTAACAGGTGCAACAGGTTCTTTATCAGCCAGAGCAGTTCCGTCAGCATTCACAATTTTCACTTTTAGGTACATGTGCGAGGAGGATAAATCTATGTATTCTTCACCATTACCCGTGATGTTAAATTCCACAGGTCCCCCATCGCGAATATTCGCGAGAGGGTGAAATTCGACGAAATGTCCTTTTTCAATAGCTGTCTGTGTAGGTGGTATCAAAAACAAGTCTAGTTCAGATTTGACACAGGCAGGTGAATCTTTATGAATGAGACCCGACATGATTAAGCAAAAATATCGTGTGTCTTCACTCTCTTCACTTTGGGACGAATGATGGTTTTATTAGATCGCTTTCTCTTTTTATAGCGTTGCCCTGAACCAATCATTGTTTTCATTTTTGTAGCAGCTTTGTCAGTTAAATTTTTTCCAGCTTCTTTCAACCGACGTTTAGCAACATTTTTTATGTCTTCACCTCGTGACAGGTCATTCAACACATCTACACCCGTATGAAACAATTGTTTACCAACCGCTTTCGCACCTGATTTAAAAAGGGGTACTGCAGCTCGAAAAAGAGATCGAAACAGTCCACCTAATCCATATCCTTTTTGTAATGTAGAACCTTGGTAGTAGTTCAAACCACTACCTGACTGGTGAATGTAATAATCTTCAAAAGATTTCGCACAACACTTGTAAGGAACAAACATTATGAGAGGTACTTTTGTCTAAAATGAAGTTTCACGATCAACTGTCCACGCTCGAATGACACCAATCGTCCTGTGTGTGTCCTTATAACAGTTTCAATTGTTTGAAAGTTTTTCCTTGAAAGAGGGACATAGTGTGGTCTGTCAAACATTTCGTGAATCATATCACCATCTTTACCTTTCACAGTAATTACTCTAAGCAAAGGGGATACTATATGACCAACGATCTGAGGTTCTGCTATATCCGAATATATGTAAAGTAATTTTAAATCGAAATTCGGGTCAGCCTCTTTAATCCCTTCAAAGTATTTAAAAGGGCTATCGCGTATAGGATCCTCATTGTTAGCCAATTCGATCGGATAAAAGCCTAAAGTTTCGGCGAGCCCTGGTAATAACTTTATTCTAGCTGTTGGTTTTAATCCAATTTTCACTTTTCTAGTATGTTTGTTGTAGCTTATCTGAATTAAACCGTTGAAGTCTTGATAGTTCATCCATTTAATAATGTCTTAAGGGCTTTCAAAAAATCCAAAGGGGATTTTAGTTCTTTTCATCGTTCCAATACCTGCATCGTATTCGTATTCATTTCCACCGTCAAATATATTACTCCACATATGTGGATAAATCAATTCCACAAGTCCGACCTCCCATTCACCTTTCAGATCAAGAGGGGAAGGTAATCTCGTAATAAAATGTGAAATTTTATTTTCTGGGTAAAATTTCAAAGAACTGTCCGAAGGTAGCGTCACGTAGAAAGACATGTTGGTGAATGATTCTCAAAATAAATGTCGTTTCAATTTATAAATGAAATAAATTAGAAGCCAGTATCCATTGGTCGAATTTAGAAGGATAGCCTTTATATTTCACTTTATACTCTAATCGCCCTTTTCTCATTCGCTTTTTTAAGATTTTTTCGATAGCAAAGTTCTCTTTAGGTTGAACTTTTTGAAGTTCTTCTGCGTAAAATGTCCCTAAGATAGGTTCGTTCATCAAATCCTTGATCCGGTAGACGGGCGGTTCCCGTTGCACACATTCGGTCACGACGAATAGTTCTTCCGTCCAATTAGTTTCGTATCCTTTTTCAAAGGTTAATTTTTGTTTGGATACTCGAACCGTATCTCCCGGTTTAAACACGCAAGACTTTCTCTTTTCATTCCCCATATCCCCGTACAGAGTAAACCACACGTCACTTTCGTTTTCCGGAGTTACTTCGGCGGGCACCCTTTTAATACTCGAATGATAAGTATGGTTATAACTATAAAGTAATTGATCTAACACGTCTATGTAGCGGTAAGTACGACGACTGGTAAAATATTTCCACATTTTAGTTTTTAAAGTACGGTTAAATCGTTCTACTACGGACGCTTTCGTGTTGTTAAAAGTTCTGAAAATTTTCACACCTTCCTCTTTGAGAAAATTTTGAAACTTGTTATTCAAAAACTCCCTTCCTGCATCCGTATTCAAACAGTTGGGTTTTCGTTCAGAGAAAATTTTTTTAAAAGCTTTCACAATCTCTTCAGTTTTTTTAGATTTCAGAGGAACCGCCCACGCTCGTTTTGAGAGGATGTCTATACAAGTTAAAATGTAGTGAAATCCATCGTTAAACTTTTGAAGAGACGTCAGATCAGCTAAATCTGCTTGCCACTGTTGATCAATTCTGGATACTATGACACGGTTCGTGGGGAATTTTTTTCGAATCGGTTTGTGAAGTGAATATGCATCTATTCCTTGTAACCATTCTCGAATTTTTTTCTTTGATAACTTGCCGCGGACAGCACGGTGTAAGGCATCTACACCTCCAAAACTTGCAACCGCTTTCGGATCTCGATAAGTTTCCTCCATGACAGCACGCATGTGAAGACATTACATTGAAAAGGATAAATTTCCCGTATCGTTTAAATTTAAAATAAAATCAACGTTAAACTTCCCACCTTCAGAAAAAATATAAAGAATCGAAAAGACAACACACATCACAAAATAAATGCAGAACACGAAAATCCCTTCCTCTCGGGACGGTAACATGACGAACACTAAATGATATTCAATCGAAAAATACATATTTATATCTAAGATACAGTCATCAGGCTATATTTCCATAGGTCCGTGGTTTCGCGCTCGAAAACTACTGTCTTATGGAAATATTTTTACTGCAAGGTGCCGGGTTCGAGCCCCAGTCAAACCTCTCTATTTCTTTTATAGTATATTCGCATTCTTAAATTCGTATATTTTATTCATTCCTTATTTTTAAATTTTTAATTAATTTCTTAATTAATTCCCTAATTAATTTCCTAATTAATTTCCTAATGAGTCACAAACAATATCCTGCTTTTTTCATTCTACTGAAAACATCGCTTTAAAACCAGCGTCACCTTTTACAAAAAATCACTCATTAATTTTTTTAATTAAATTTCCTCGTTAATACCATCATCATCTTTTACGATTAAGTTGGAGGATCTCTCAAGGTCAATACCAACCCATCTAGACCCCTCAGGGGGTGGTGTGACACCCGCACGGCTTGCCGGTCCCTCGGTCCCTCCCCCGCATGCGCCAGAACTCTCCTTTCTTACCTACTCCTCGAGACAAGAAAGTTTCAATTTGATTCTGTATTTTTTATTAATATATAATTAATTTCATAAATATGTAAATAAACGAACATTTATAGAAAAGTATTTAATATTATAGTATCTTTACTTAACATATCTTCCATTTTATAGCAAACAATACCCAAAATCGCTGACAGCTGTGGCCCCCATGTTATCCTCTGAGAAAATATTTTTCTATAATTACTCATTACCTAATGTGTTTTTAAAAAAATCCATTTTTACATTCAGAAAACTCATAATCATTAAATTGGAACTTATTTTCCAAAAACTGATTTTTAAATTTTTAGTATTTCATATTGTGGCTAAAAAATTAGAAAAATAAACTTCGTGAAAATTTGCTTATTTTAACTAAAAATTAAAGAGTAAAAATTTTAAAAAACTTATTTTTCAAAAATGAGCACTTATTTAACGATTGTGACTTTTGTGAATGTGAAAACAGAAATTTAAAAAATACATAAGGTAATGAGTCATTGCGGAAAGAAATTTTCCCATATGATAAAATGGGCCCACAATTGCTGCAATCTATTGTAAATGTATGTACTTCAATTAAGTATGTTCTCAAAAAATATTTTCCTTCTTCCCGATGCTCTACCAGTGGCCGAGCGTTTCTGTGCTGCTCGTCGACTCAGCTGTTTGGAGTTTTTCGTGGTTTTCTCTGAAATTTGAACAAATACGGGCGAAGATCTCTTAGAAAGACCCCCACGATGGAAATTCCATCCATAGGCCTAGGATCCTAGCGTAGTCAATCGGCCTTAAACCAACATCCACAACTAACCTCTTCCTGGCAAAGAGAAATTTTCTAAAACTTTCAGAGTCTATAAATAAAAATACACAAAATTCACTGAAGGTACTATTTAGGTGTTAAGGAATCGAGTGATGTTTTAAATATGCAAAAAACACTTAGAGAAATGTATAATTTTTTCATGTGGATTCAGTAAATGTGAATTCAGTATGAACTGTAATTTTAAATTTTGATATTTAAAAAAGTGAGATTAAACTTAAATTCTAGGAAAAGCTTAAATTTTACATAAGTAATGGTGAAGGTTTCAATTATAGTGAACAAGAGGCTCTTTATGAGAGGGGCAAAAAGATGCTCAATTTTAAGCGTATTTATAATAGTATGTAAGGGGGTCCTAAAAAAAAAAAAAACATAGCCTTGCACCCTACGTGCCTTAATGAAACCTTGATTTTGGACGCCTCCCGAAATAAAATCCTGGGTAAGCCCTTGACAACGGAATTTTCTTTCTTTAATACTGAGTTGGAGAAGAAAGGGTGATATGCATATAATAGGTAGTAGGCAGAAAAAAAAAAAAAAACTGTCCTGTGTCTTCTCTCTAGTAATAGAAATTCTGGTTAATTGTGAACCAAGTATACTCTTGATTCTCGGAAGCAAACAGGGGCAAAATAGTCATCTGTATTTTGGAGAGGTCAGTTCCACGAATGTCAAAGTTTCAAAGTAAAGACATTCGTTGTACGTTGTTGTTGGACCACAACTTATTGCAGATTTTTGAACCAGTGAAGTGCGTTTTTGTCATTTTCAAGTATCCAGAATAGTTTTGGTAAGTTATTTTTAACAAAGATACTACATTATTAATTATTATTATGTTTTTTTTTTTCTTTTTTAATAAATTTTTCTTTATATGTATTTGATGATTTCTTGTAGAAAGATTTTCTTATTTTCCAAGGCCCAGCCGGTCCATGCGTTAATCAGATCCTATTTCTTCTTTCATTCTTAATTACAATTTTTAAAAAATTAATTTTTCATAAACGAAGCAAAAAAGCAGTTGCATGTAAAATTTGAATAGCGTCTGCTTTATTTTAATCTCACGAGGAAAATAATTTTTAGATATTGATTTAAATTAAGAAAGTTAAAATCGTCTGCAGATGAAACTGAAAAATAATTATTTAAAAATCGTCTGTTTTTCCGAATATTTCTTTTAAATATTGCTTTAAGAATCATGAGCGTGTTCAGTAGAGCGCCCGAGATGGATCAATTCGACCGGGCGATGACGTCACTGATCCTGGACCGGTCTTGGATCGGGCCAGGGATCTACTGAACGCTTTGGAACAATTTTGACGTGATAGGAGCAGCGACATCTATCTAATTTGACCTGTATTATTGTATTTCTGTTGTTTATTTTGTCTGGACTTTTAATACGTAATTCCATAAAATGCTAAACTATATTACGTTTTTTCTTAAAAAAAAAAAAAAAAAAGAAAAAGAAAAGAAAGAAAGATCCTTTATGTAATAACAGTTTTACTTCTTTCTTATTAATGTAGAATTCTGTACTCTGCTAACAAAAAATAAGAAGCTATTAATTGATTGTACTGACAAATTACTAATATACATTACTTTGGTTATGATTTTTCTAAATTCACGTATAAATTTTAATCATGAAAATGTTAAGAATGTTACGTTACATTTATTTTTAAAGGAGCAGAGTAGATTTATCTTAAATGAGCACTTAAAACACCTTTCTTTCTCTTCGAATTTTATTATGAACAGAAATGTACAACAAAAACGTTTTTGAAATAAATAAATAAATAAATAATATAAAATATGAAATATGCTGTTCAGTTAATATAATGGATTTATATAAAAAATAATCTTATTTTCTTCTTCGATTTATGAATCAATATAAAGAGCTTTTTCTCTTATTACCGACTGAATATTAAAATAAACTAGCAATGTAAACAACACTGCATAATTTTATAGCTACTTTTTTTACAGTCTGTTTTGTTTATTAAATTTAATAATTGACATCTTAAACTTATTTTTACCTAAATTAAAAATATGTGGAAGGATTTTAATTTATTTACTTATAGTTAACTTATTGTTTTAAAGGTAAAAAATACAATCGTTTACAAACTTTTCCATTTGTAAACAAAAAACAATCGCATGAATGAAAAGCTTTGTCTGAAAAAAAAAAAAGAAATATAATTTTTTCCAGCTTATTTTTATATATTAAATTAACAAAATATGATAGCGTCCGAATTAAAAAAAAATATATTTTTTTGTTTCAATTAAAATTGTGTAAATTTTTGTTTTAATTTTATGTTTGAATGTTACGTTCATCAATAAAAAAAATTACGTATCGAAAATCGTTATTACGTAAAAAATCTTTTTTACACAATAAATAAATAAACATAATATAGTTTAGCATTTTATGGAATTACTTACCTTATTTTCTACAGCACAAACAATGCATATAAATAGGTACATCTGTATCAATCCTCAGCTAATCAAACAAATAAACAATCATTGTCAAAAACAGATGTTCATACTTCAGGTTTTCACTGCGTAATGTCAATCAGAGCCTGATTTTCAACCTATTGCGCATTTGATCCATCACGTGACCCAATGGATCAAGAAATTTTTCTGGGCTTTCTGATCCACGACCGGTCGAGATCGGTCCATTCCACTGAACGATGTAACTCTGGATCGGTCGACACCACTGAACGCTTTGGCTCGGAATCTTTCGACCGGTCGTGGATCGGGCGCTCTACTGAACACGCCCCATGTTGCTATTTCATGCAAAAACGAAACGGCAATTTGCCGTTAGCCCCTAGGCGGCAGCAATATAAATCCGCCAACTGATCCTGTAAATGAATCATTAAGAAAATCATGCCGTTTTCATAGGAAACATACTTTATTGCATCTGAAAATTAAACGATAATTTTGTTACATGTCATTTCCAAAGTTTTAAGAAGATCTTAGATCGTAATGCATTTGAATTATTCTATTAATTTCCGTAGTTAAATCACTAATGCTGTTTATGATATTTTCAGCTGAAAACAAGCCATAATGAACCTGCTGATGTATGATTAAAAAAAAAATACACATATATACCCATCAATTTCAAAGAAATAAATATTTTTTAGTAATATGAGATCGCAAACAGATGCTTGGTTGATTGGTTGTAGGGTTTAAGTCCGATTGACTACACACGGGTCTTAGTACTATCGGTGTGATGCTCTATGTGGGGGGTCTCTCTAAGGGATCCTAACCTATACTTACACGAGCTTCGAAGAAAATTACGGAAAATTCCACACGGCTAACTCGATGAGCACGACCTGAGGTCGAACCCAGCATTTCCTATCTCTCAGCTTTGCGCGCAGAACCGCTCAGCCGCTTGTGGGATCTATATCAAACAGATAAGCAGAAGCCATGTACCGAAGCCATTTCTGCTTTTTTAAAACATTGCTGAAAAGTGTTAAAAACAAAAAACTTACTACATAGCTGGAGAAAAAAATCTAGCATGTTATGGCGATTACAAAACTTTGTTCTATATTTTACCATATGAACTCCCGCAGTGCGAAACATTTATTAAAATTATTATTCATTAAAAATGTTTTTCATGATAATACAGATGCGATTTTCATGTCAGAGAAGCATAAAACTAAATCTAAATAAAGTAAAATAAAAATGAATAAATGAATAATAAATTCTTTCTTCTATATTCAACGAAAGAAAGTATTGATTTCGTAAAAAATTTATATTTATGGTTTTCAATGGATTTATACGCTTTGAGAGGTCCAGAACATATTTGACCATATGTCTGTCCGTCAGCCTGTGTATGTATGTGACAAAATTTTGTGCAGATTATTGTATCTTAAGGCTGCACATCAGTCAGATAGCTCCCTTTCTCCCTTCCCATGTTATCCAATGGGATTTTTGACGCGTCGTTTTCTAAAAATATCTCATTCAAACGTGAACTTTTTCGAATTCTGTTTTTTGAATATTACTATTTGAACAGGTCGTCTTTTAGCTTAGTGAGCAATTTTTCGAAAAAATAAATTTAAATATTTTACTTAAAGATCCACACTTAAGAGTCCGTAATTTACTTATTGAAATAAAACATTTAAATTAATTTTTTCGAAAAATTGCTCACTAAGCTAAAAGGCGACCTGTTCAAAGAGTAATATTCAAAAAACAGAATTTGAAAAAGTGCATTTTTGAATGAGATATTTTTATAAAACGAAGCAACGAAAATCCCATTGGATAACATGAGAAGGGAGAAAGGGAGCTATCTGACTGATGCACAGCCTTAAGAATAACTGAACAAATTTCATACAAATCGATATGTAGTTACATCATGACATAAATTAGTGCATACCAATTTTTAGTAAAATTCAGCAAACAAATGGCGCTACAATTCCTCCCCTACCCTAATTTTTTAACGTAACGTATTGTACAAAATTTCTTAGAGAAGTCCTTCCACGTTGGGGAAGAGGTGTCAGTTTTTAATATGGGTATCTTTCAAAAGAACTCGTTAATACCTTTTAAAAGAATTGCTGAACTACTGATTTGGGACAATTTAAAATCAAGTTATCGTTTTTTTTTCCTTCTTAAAAGTGAAAAAAAAAACCTTACAGAAAATTGATTTTTTTAAATGTTATTTTGTAGAACAAAAAATTGACCTTCTTTGTTTGTTTAGCATTATAAATCTCTGGGATGATAATCGTCTTCATTCTTCATGGGAGATAAATTTTAATAAAAAATAATTTTTTAAGTTATTTGCAGAGAATGAGTTCGTATAGATGAAAGTTTTATGATGGCCACATCATATTAGGTTTATGTAATTTCTGGATGGTTTTGAATATTTCCTCAGAAATATGAGTCGTTAGTTGTTACCTGTATATGTACCTCCAGTAAAAATTTTAAAAGAAATTCGACATTTTTTTTTTTTTTTTTTTGTTAAGTTTTTCTTGACGAATTTTTTTTTTTTATATTTATTGAAGTTATATATATGCCGAAAGTAATAAGTATCGTTGTGTATAGCTTTCGCTGAGATCAGAAAATTAAAATAAATAAATAAATAAAACCTTTTGCATATTTATTTATCCCATAGTGTTACTGAGTGCATTTATTTACAACTACATTATCATACAGTAACTACTTTAAGTGTTGTCTTTAATAATAACAAACTTACTTTAAAAAAAAGGGGGGTAATATAAAAAGCAGGCAATTAAAAAATTCTAGTTAGGTTTCTCTCAGTTAAATTATATTTTAAATAAATTACTCATTTTTAATATTAGTATATTCAGTTTTATTTTGATATAATATTCTAAACAGAAATGCTTTTTAATGATAATATTAACCACTTTTACTTAATTTTTCTCACCTTAAATCGCTTTCTGGGAATACTTACTTAGGAATAATCCTTGCCCTTTTTAATCAAATTAGTTAAATCATTTATACTCCCACCATCCCATCTTCTTTAATCATATGATATTGTGTTGTAATGGAAATACAAATAACAGTCACTGTTATATTAAGAGCAGAAAAAGAGCAATTCATTTCATATTATTATGAGAATTGTAAGTTTACAGCTTTTACTTATATTCAACTGGTAAGTTCACCTATAATTCACCTATAATATTCACCGGTTTGTTTTGGAAAACTGGGGCTTAAATAAATAAATAAGTAATAATAAATAAGTAAGAAACACACACAAGTCTTTCCGTACAAAACTCCGTTATGCACTTTCAACATCGTCCGTTATGGAAAAGGGTTGATACTGAGTCTTAAAAACTATAACGTAAATATTAATTACAAATTTCAAAAATCGCGAGATAAAGGGGCCATGCCCCCCCCCCTAGAAAAATGTTCTAGTTACGCCAATGTGGGTTATGTGTTGAGGACACATAACTGAGTAACAAAAGCCTCGTGTAGTTAATTGCTTTAACACCAACATATTATTTCGTCTAAACATTTATTTTTAAAGAATTTTGTTTTTTACCTGCCCCACGATTGACCGAATGGCTATGCTCTCAAAGTTGTTTGACGGGAAGTGCTGGGTTTGATACCAAGTCGCGTTCACCAACCTATCGCACGGTGTTTTCTGTGGTTTTCTCCGAAGCTCGCAGGAACACAATGTAAATATACTTAAAAAAAAAAAAAAAAAAAAAAAAAAACTATGGAGGGCAGGGTATTTACTCAGGTCTAAGACCTGATTGGCCTAAGACTCTAAAACTGCATTCCATCTTAAATCAAAAATATTCATTGCTTTTATGTAGACATTTTTTAATAGAACGCATTTCGTATTTCCTTGGGATTAAATAATAATAATAATAATAATATAATGTAATAAAAATTATAAAATATATTTAAATATACATATATATATTGCTTATATAAATTATTTGAAATTGAATATTCCTTTGATTAATTTTCATTTTGATGACAGCTTACACAAAACTGGCTTTTTTTAAATAAAAAGCCTCGCATACTTCTTGTAAAAAAATATATGTTGTTAAGTAAACCCAGTATAATCAAATTCATTTTTCGTGAATTTCTCAAAAATCATTCTTTTTGTTAAAAAACTTTTTTATATGAACATTTTTGCAAGTGAAAAGGATTACAGAACGAAGCCAATAAAGCACCTACCGTATACAGAGTGTTTTTCTTTAATATGGTGTTCTTTTAAAGCTGATAGACGGGAAATGTCGAGTTTAATTCCAAGTCGCGCTCGCGGACCTAGCCGATCGGAGTTTTCCGTGATTTTCTCTGAAACTTGCATAACTACTGGCTAGGATCCCATAAGAAGACACACTGAGGGCATTCTACTCAGGCCTAAAACCCAAGTGCTGTCAATTGGCCTTATAACCCCAACATCACACCACGAATGAGGTCTAAAATTTACTTTTTCAAATAGTTTACATATAGTAAAATTGCATTTGACAATCAAAAATATTTATTACTTTTACGTAGGTTTTTTTTTTTTTTTTTTTTTTTTTTTTTTTTTTTATGGAATTAATTTTATATTTCATTGGGATAAAAAAAAAATTATTATTATATAATATAATAAAAATTATAAAAAAATCTTTATAAATTATTTGAAATTAAATGTCCCTTTTGACGACAGCTTATACAAAACTGGCTTTTTAAAAATAACAAGTATCACATACTTCTTGTAAAAAATATATGTTGTTGAGAAAACTCTGTATAATCGAATTCATTTTTCGTTGACTTTCTCAAAAATCATTATTTTCGTTAAAGAAAGTTATTAAATGAACATTTTTGCTATTGAAAAGCATTACGGAACGAAGATAATCGGACATCTACTGACGAGTGGCGCCATCTATATTACCTAAAAGTATATTGCAGTTTTTCAAGGCTTCGGCCATTGGAGTTTCCCCTCCAGTTATTTCTTACTCCGTGATTAACTGTTATCTTATTAATTATCTTATCGAGGCACCCTAGCTTATACACAATATACACATTAACACATTCCTAAATCTTCCCCCCGCTTCCCTAAACCAGTACCCTATTATGAGCCATATACCATATTTATCCATCCTTACTCCGAGATCCGTGGTCGTCTGGCGCGCTTTCAATTTCATATAACTGGTCTGGCAACGCCAACGCTATGTCGTTGTCATGGCAAAGAGCTCTTTGTTTTTGTTGTCGTAAGACAATAAAAAAAAGGAGTATTTTGCTCCGCATGGGATGATATGATCTGGTATGGGAAATGATTTCAGAACAATATTACTTTCATTTCAAGACAATGATGTATGTTATATGCATAAGAAAGAAAAAAAACAGAAGGATTCGATAAGATTAATTTTAATGTATGTTTTTTTTATTTTTATTTTAAATGGATAAGGTTGTTGAATTTATTGATATAAAATGTTCAAAAGAAGAAGGAAAATTTGAGGAAAATCTTTCACCTGAAGAAAATTTAAATAAGATTGACTTACTACAGCAGATTAAGGAGTTAGACAATCAAAACATTCGTGAAAAGTTGAGAAACATATCTGAACATGAATTATCAGAAATTGTGGAAAAAATAAAGTAGGTATATATGAAATTTTATTTTTAAGTGAAAGTGTTAAATAATTTTTCTGAAAAGCTATATTTTCTGAATGTTTCTCAAATTTCTTTAACTTAACTGTACTCCGTTTTGTTTTCAGCAATTGCAGAACATTATATAAGAGTGTAAGATGGCTAAAAAAATAACCAAATAAATAAGTAAAATAAAAATCTGCACAGCTTTAGTTTGTTATCCCTTTGCGAAATCTGAAATTTGGCTGCGAAGTAGCTCAGACATTTCTCGCCAAGGTCTGCATTTACGCTATTGCGATAGCCATTTCTATTCATCACCAAAACGGCAAAAAATATTTAATGTTGCCAAAGGGGTCTCATACTAAAACTGTGCCGAACTGAATCCCAAAATATATTAAATTTGACAGTATAGGGCTAAGTAATGACTAAGTGCCCAGTAATTGATTATTTAGTCATTTAATGGAATTTTCAAAGTTCTGTTTCTTTTCTAATATAATCATTAACATCTTTGAAATAATTTCCTAAGTACTAATCAATTTACAAGTATTATTTCTTTTGTACGATATCAAGATTTTGCTAATAGTTGACCTCTCAGACTCACATTCAGCAAATGCCATAATCTTATTAATGTTAGTAATTGACCATATCAATTTTCCAGTTTGAAAATTGTTTAAATTAACAGATATTGGTAAAAATATATATTTAAATATGATATTTCAAATATATAAAATATATTAATGTACTATTAATTAATACCAGGGGCAATTAAAAAATGATTAATATTAACTTATTAATAATATTGGATAAGATTTAGTTCCTATTGAATGATAATTTAGGAAATAAATATATTCTAAGTAAATATTATATATTATAACAGAAATATGTTTTATGTATGTGAGTTTATTATGTTTATTTGTGTGAAACAGAAGCAGTGGCGCACCCAGAATTTCTGTCTGGAGGGGGCTGAAGAATAATTGCAGAGCTGCCAACCTAATCCGTCAAACTGTTAGTACCGCCCCTTTTTCTACACCACTTAATTTTTAAAGTAATTTTCTTCAAATGTATTTGCGATGAATTAAGAAGATTGGTGATTGGTGATTGGGTTTTACGTCGCACTAATGCTGCGCAGATGGGCAATTGGCGACGGTCTGGGACACACCCCTAGAGGTGGTCCGGAGACATGCCATCACAATTTTGATCCTCCACGGAAGGGATCGAATTAAGAAGAAAAAAACTCTAAGAAATGACTGGTGTAGAAAAAGGGGCGGTACTAACAATTCGCCGGATTAGGTTGGCAGTTCTGTAATTGGGCCCTGTAGTATAGAAATAGGTTTATGGGCATGGGCATATACGCGCACATACAGTCAGCAGCAAAAGTATCTTAGCACTAACAATAATCCTTGTCTAAAAAAAGTACACTTAATACTGCTTTGTTAAATAAATTCTTATCGAGTCATGTTCTTAGTCAGTCTAAGAACATGATTCGACAAGGATTTATTTAACAAACAGTGTTAAGTGTACTTTTTTGACATCGGAATTATTGGCTAGCGCTCGGATACTTTTGCTGTCAACTGTATTCATATAGTAAAGAATCCGCTTTAAACATTTCTTTTGAAATAAATAAACGAATGAATGAAACTGAATTTAAGTTGAATAGCGCAACTGAGGAATTTATATCAGTATATAAACATGCTAAGTTACAGTAGCTCGGTTAGTTAGGGTTGCCATTAAGCTTGCAAACTTAAAGTTGTAGGTTCATCTATGATTTAAAAAAAAAAAAGTGTACAATATGACAAGCTGGTGAACATAAAATTCAACCAAAATGAAATGCCCTTCCCCCCATATTTTCATTGAAAATAAAATTTGATCAAATTCAATACTCCTTTACAATTTGCAATGCAGTAACACATAAGTAACTAAGAAATTTTAATAATTATAGCCAAATAAAAGATACAGTTGTGATATGTAGGAATTATAACAAAACTTCAGTGTGAATTTTTACATGGCTATTTTTATTTAATTATCTGGAGTATGGGGGCGATGCTTCTTCTGGGTTCGGTTAACAGAAACAAGTCGGACGTAGTCTTTGTGGGTGTAGTTAACCCAGCAAGCAGTGTGCAGAACCTCTTAATATTCTAAAACATTAATTCTAACATGTAATATATTACTTAGAATTTTATTTTGTTCAGTTAGCAAATATTTCAAGCGTTACCTTTCTGAGTAATATCATTACAAGATATTGTATTCCAGTATAATATATATATGTATATATATATGAAATTTGAATTTTAACAGGAAAAAATTCATTAAATTCAAAAATTTCATTAACATCAGAGGCAAAAATGAAAACTGCGCATGGACCCTACTGTATGTTCTACGTACCACAATAAAAAAATTAAGTGATCCCACCCTACCAAGCATCTGTAAAATAACTTATTGTTATCGGGGTATTTTTCTATTTTGAACAGTAAACTACGCCTTTTGGCATTCCTCTAAATCGTTATGTTTTTAGAGAAATAATTTTATGTATTTGTGATTAAATCAATTAAATTTTATTTTCAGCAATTGATTCGAAATTTTGCTAGCATGTTTATGTGCTAGTGGCATTTACAGAGTTTAACACGAATATGCAAATTCCATTTTCAATTTAAAATATCGTTTTAGAGGAACGACTAAGAGCAGGGCTAATTTTTATTTTATGTTAGCGAGAATTTTCATTTGCCAATGCGAATGTGTTCATTTTGCCCAGGGACAAAACAAACTTTCATAAATGTGCTATAAATACTCAAAAATTAAAATATAAAATTGTATGAGCCTGGTATCCCATTTTTCTGACAAATACATCCCTGCTTACTTCCACATCAGATTGCTTATTTTGCCTGACTTTTTAGATACTCTCTCGATTTCATGATAGTAACAGTATATGCTTTAGGACCTTAGAAGCCCTTTCCTAAAAATTGCAATGGAATGTTTTCAACTAAAAAACAATGAACTAGTTCATTGTTTTTGTGTTTGACAGTAAGAATTTCAAAAATTCCTGATACTTTTTAATGTATAATTTATGAATTTTATTTTTGCTTACAAAATCTGTGTTTAAATAATATTTTCCTTTCATGCATATTTAAAATTTTTACCATGTCAGCTGGTTCTGGAGGGGGCTTGAGCCCCCTAAGCCCCCTTCGTGGGTGCGCCACTGAACAGAAGTATTTTGAAAGTGGAGGATTATGAAAAGTTTGAAATTACATGTTTTGTTATTACTTACAAACTTTGAATAAACACCATAAAATGCAATAAACTCGCAACAATTGTTTCGGGTCGAAAAACACACGACCCTTCATCAGGCGAACAAAGTAAGCACGAGTGCTGCAGTCAGAGCGGCAACGCGGGTGCGTTGCCGCTCTGACTGCAGCACTCGTGCTTACTTTGTTCGCCTGATGAAGGGTCGTGTGTTTTTCGACCCGAAACAATTGTTGCGAGTTTATTGCATTTTATGGTGTTTATTCAAAGTTTGTAAGTAATAATTTTACAACGCCAGTTTTGTGATGCTTCTTTATTATACATGTTTTGTTGTTTATATATTTTTTTATTATGATTGAGTGCTTTGAAATTGCATTTTCTGCCTGTATTTACTCTTTCTTTATAAAAAGTTGATAATAGATGTTTAATGGATGCATTTGATAAATGTTCAGGAAGGGGGTGCTATTAAATTATTTCATATAGTATGTGTTTACTGTTCTTAAATAATTTATAACAGGTGCTTTTAAAAACTTTTAAATGGGTACTATTACAAAATTTATAACTAATGTGTGTGATATTTCAAAAAAGATACATAATTTTGTGCATTTTTTTAGCTTCACACATTTCGAGGTAGCAGTGGTGGATTCTCTGGGTATACTAGGCATGCAGCGCATATACCCACTAAAAATTATCTAAACTTCAAACATTTATATAAATATATGTATTTCTTAAATTAATTCAACTAATTTTTTTATCACTTGTTAAACTTGTTGTCAGTAAACTAATTTTGTTAATCACTTGCTTCCATTTATCCGTTATCCATCGTTCAATTTTCAAAAACTGTACTGAATACTGTACAAAAACTGTACTGTGTATTATCCATTTCCGAGTAAACACATTTTCTGCCATTTGCTGCCATTGGCCAATAAAGGGTTAACAGCGAACGCAATTTTTTCTGAAAATGATGGTTAATCCAAGCTTCCAAGCACCCCGAAAAACACTTAACTACAAACTTTTTTGAAAATCGCTATATTCATTTCCGAGTAAACCCAATTTCTGCTATATAATATAATGGGCCGATAAAGGGTTAACAGCGAACACGAATTTTTCTGCCTTGCGAAATTTTCAAAGTCGTATGTTTATAGTTAATGATATTCATCCCGGCATCAAAACTGATATTTAAGAGCTGTTCTTACATCTTTACGATAAAAATATTTCTTTTCATGCACGTTTAAGTGAAATTTTCCCCTATTCTCCCATGTTAAGAAAATCGTAAATTTTGAATAACTTCTGAAGTTTTTTAATTAGAATGTTGCAAATAAATAGGGTTCTTGCGTGTCATAAATAATATTTAAAAACTAGTCTGACCTCTCTGCGATCATTTGTTCGTGAGATATCATGTAAACAGACTAACAAACTAACGGACTAACACACTAACAAACTAACAGACACCATACAAATTTTGCCATTTTCGGATTCCTCACACCTGAAAACATATAAAAAAGTAAAAACCCGAGGTCGAAAATTTTCACGATTACCTAAGTTCCCCATACCTATAGTATGATGGGGAACTAAAATACTATTATAAAATTTTAATACATATTAAATTATAATTTTAATTAAACTTCCTTGAAAGCATTCATGGTAATGAACTTGGGTAATAATTTTGGTGATAACAGGGACTGATATAACAAGAAAGTGCCAAAAATATATACTATCAATAATTATTATGATTAATTAATTGTCATTATTTCAGATGTTCAAATTTTTATCTTTCCAAAGAAAATGAAGTCTATGAATTTATTTTGAATGATGATGAAATACTTCAAAGCTGTTTAGAGAGTGTTGAAGTAGATACGGATGTAACTGCTCTACGATCATTTGAATTGACATATCCTATTAAATGTTGTTTTGCTAAGAAGAAACTGGAGTGTGCAGAGAAAGCACTTAAACAAAAAAATGATGGTCATGCTCTTGAGCTTCGAAATTTAAAGGTAAGTTTATATTGAGCACAATATTAAAGTTTAAATTTATTTGTAAATGAAGCTCATTTCACTTAGAGCATTTCTTCATCAATGAAAAGATTTGCTTTAGAGTGCAGCTGCTGCTATGAAATTGAGAAAATGTACAATTTTTGAAAACAGGGTTTTTTTTTTTTTTTTTTTTTTTTCTTTTTAATGTTTGATAAAATCATAAGGAGACAGATTTCAAGACATTCTCGACATCCTTTCCTTGAAGAATGACAGAGGAACACCAATTTCTTCATTCAAGAATTAAATTCAAATAGCTATGTTTTGTTGTGTACATTGGAAATTACGACAGATTTTTTAAAACTTTTTCTTAACAGGGATCTAGAATTTCATACATAAAAAAAGAAAATAATATTTAAAGTTTCGAAAGATGGCTTTAAAATATTTAGTAATATTTTAAAATATTATATTATATAATAATTTTCTCTTAACTGGTATTATATTGATACATTTTAAAATATGTCTTAAAAAATCTAGAAAACTAAAAAAAAGAAGTTTTTCTATTTTGGAAAATCTCTAAAGATTGTTTTATTTTAAAAGTTCAAATAGAATTCTGATTAAAAAACTTATCTAAAAATTTGGTATTTCTTCTTCAATATTTCTCCCTTTTCATTAATTTTTTTCTTTTTTCTCATTTTTCTCCTTATATTCACTATTTAAATTAAATTGATGAAATTTAATTATACATTAAGTATGATAGATGGAATATTTTTTTTTTTTTTTTTTTAAGGTTCAAATAGCTTGATTTGTATTGTTTTTGATTTAAATACAATGATTTTATTGCTGTTTGGTAACTTAAAATTGCTGTATGATTTTCCCAATACAGTGACTTTAAAATATAAAAATTTAAATCACTATATTAACTACAATACTGAATCATTTTATTAAAAATTCACAATTGTAAAAAGTGTGTTAACATTTACGAAGGTGATTACGTTTTGGTCTTTCTCAGACCATTATTAAAATTTTACAAATTCGTTCAATTTAATGTAACTTTGATAATGGTTCACGAAGGATCGAAACATCTAATTTTCTTTGTAATTTTCAGTACACTTTTTAACAATTCTGAATTTTTAATAAAATATAAATACCGCTTTATATTTTACTGTTAACTTTATGTTTAAATAGTTAATCTTGCACATTTTTTTTTTTTTTTTTTTTTTTAACGGTTTCTAAACAGTTACAAAATAACAAACACAGTAAAAAAGTTCAAAAATACAACCCACATTTTTCTTCCTGTATCATATCATAAAAAACTGCATGAAATTTTAGATTTATCTTCTTCAAAGTTTAAGTATGATGTAAATTTTCGTATACTTGTGAATTTTGATTTTGATTGTATGAAATAAACTTTTTTAGAAAGAAATAAGAGTAAAGGTGTAACTTCTTTGTTATATTTAATTATACATATCTGTGTATCATTATTTTTAAAATTAACATATTTTTAAAGCTAAGTATTAAAATTTAATGTGACATTTATTTTTCACATAAACATTTTGAAAATTAGGAAATAATTTAAAAGAACTTTCAAAATGTATTTTAGAGTATTCAAAATTTATATCATCATAGTATTTTGTTTTTTACATGCCAAATTTATTTTTCAGTTTGAACTTGAATCATTGAATAAATCTCTGGGAATTTTAAATGAATCAAAAGAGAAATTTGATAAGGATATTAGAATTGATGGTCGTCATCCTGTTACAAAAAGAGTTATACTACAAAAAGTGGCTAAATATTTTGATGACAGTGTTCGAACTAAAGTAAGAAATTCTTTTTTTTTTTTTTTTGTTATTGTTTATTTATTTGATGTTATGTGTGTAAAGACTGAGCTTTACATAAAAATATTTTGTTTCTTTAGAATTTTTTTTTTCAATAAAAATAAATCTTGTAGGGTAGGTGCTCCAGTGATTGGCATGCTCCAGTAATTGACATATATCCCGAAATAATTAATAAATAAGAAAAAATAATAAATTTTACATATAAGAATTTTAACATTTTATGTCAAACACTGAAGCATAGGGTGCTAATAACTGGTAAAATGAATAACTAGCAGTGTCAAACACTGGAACAAAGGGGGCCAATTACTGATAAAATGAAAAACTGGCAGTGTCAATTACTGGAACATTGAGTGGGTGTTAAATAAAAATTCATAAAAAAATAATTGTTATCAAATGTATAGATTTTAACATATGTATGGTTCTGAATGTCTTTCATACCATGCTGCGACTGCAACTTTCATATGGTGATTAAGCATCCAGGAATAGATTATGCTCAGCCGTGGGTCAAGGACGGAAAAAAATTTAAGCTTATTAAAATCTTAAAATGATTTAATTTTCAACACAAATTCAAATATAAGAGTAACTGAAATATGAAACCCATTAGGTGTTTAATCGATGATACAAATTTTAAAGTCTATTCTGCTCTCCCTGTCAGTAGTCAAATATATTTCATTTGAGTGAAATTATTTTATTAAAATAAAATAATTAAGTGTGTAATAATTTTAATATAAAAAATCAAACAAAAAGCTGTAAAGAAATTATTTTGAAGCAAAGTAATTTATCTACAAATTTATAAATCAAAATAATTTTTATACTGTTTAATAAAAATATAAATGTGACAATAATCTGTTCTTAGTTACTTCAAATAAATTTTTTAATTCAGCTTATTATATCTTTGTAGCAGAAACCAAATAAACTAATTGATTTTTTTCATGATCACATTGGACTATTTCTTTTTTAATTATATTTTGATTGTTATATGCAGGTTGCGCAATGATTGATATATCTATTAATAATATATTTTTCTTTAGTTGTATTATTTTTATTGCTATTATCATTATTTATGCATAATATTTCAAAACATGGGGAGAAGAGGGCACCATATTAAAATGAGCCTCCATTACAATCTAACTTAAATCGGCTTCTCCTTTGCACCCACCAAATTAGCATCACTCTAATATTCCTGTTTTGTAATTATGTTTATATAAAATACTTAATCTTTGTCATGGAAACTTACAATGTACCCAAGAACATGTTTTACTTTCATCCGACCTTCTCTAGTAGAATTTTTTAAATGATGTGGGAGAACACATCATTAGCTTACGTTGGTATTCTCACTGATGGTAAGCTAAGTGTGGTCATGTGCCTATAATTAAGTGCATAAGCTCCTACAGCTTCTCTATATAAGAATGTTTCATTGCTATGTTGTGTTTATCATTTTTCTCTATCCTCTTATGTTTTCTTTAAGCATTAGCAAAGTCCCGGTTCAGGAACGAACCGAATTCCGAATGCGGGAAAAATTTCAAAATCGAACTCAAAATGTACAAAACTCGGCCTGATGCTGCCTGCATGCCAATAGATCAAAGTTTGTTAACGAAACCATTTTTTAAACAATCAACGAAGGCTTTTCTCGCTTCGCTGGTCACTATATTTAAAGGAAACTCTTTTCTATATCGCTTTACAAACAAAAATAAAATTTAAAGAAATTACGAAATTGCTTTAAAGCCCGCTTTGGTTCCCCGCTGCCTTCGACAGTGACCCACTCATTGGCAGACTCTCGGGTGTCTGTCCCTATTGCCTGTGACAATAGCTTACCAGTGGGCTTCCATTTGGGTGCTTATCAGATGACAGTTTCAAAAAAATTGAAATAGCCATTTTATATTTGAATCCCAGTTACATATGAACAACACTATACGTGGTGTACATAATATTTTCTTTCACATTATTTTCTATAGTTATTTGATTTATTCGATCAATCATAAAATGACAACAATTTCACACCAAATATAATATTACAATGTGCTATGATGATCGGCTACATCTATCGCATGAGACAATTAATTTTTGTGGTTATAATAGTAGTTGAGTTGGTTAATAGTAGTTGGTATATAGAAAAATAAATAATGAAATATGTGAACCTGATCATGGTACAGCCTTAATGTAGCTCCTCTTGGCGACTTTTGAATTTTTATTGTCACTTTAGACAAAAATACATAATTTATGTTATTATTTTTTTGTTTGTTTGTTTCTTTTCTTTTTCCTTTCCTTTCTTTTCTGTTTTTTAATATTTTTAATTTATTTATATTTTTTATGCGCTACTTGGCTTAAAGTGGCTTTTACGAAAGTGGAGTCCTTGGCGAAAAATGTCCGATCTATTTCAGCATCAAAATTTTAAAAATTACCCAGGATTATCAATAAGTAAAGCTCTTTAATGTAATGCTGAATTAGCTTTCATTTTCATGCCAAGCACGATTCATCCGTGCCAAAAATATACTATTTAAACAAAAGGGGGAAAAAATCTAAAATTGAGGTATTATTATTATTATTATTATTATTTTTACTCCATTTTCATATTTTCATTTTTTTCATGTGTAGGAGCAAATTTAATATTTATTTTTATTTTTTATTTATTTTTTACGTGAAAGCATATTTCATTTTATGTTTGGGGGGAGGGGGGGGAAGTAATTTTTTTTTTTCACAACAATTAAAAATTTAACTGTTTGTTTTTATAGTGCTCTATGATTTGGTAATTTAATCTAATAAGATCTAATCTAAAAATAAATAAATAAATAAGACACTAGAAAGATATAAATCATTATAATAGAGTACAAATTATCCAGATAAATTTTTGTTTCTGACTGATCGGGAAAAATAAGCATTGTATTCTGTATTACATTTATAATCACCGGGATTTATTTAATTAGCTTGATTGAAATTGTGATTTTAATCCAATTATTATTAGTTTATTTATTTATTTTTTTAATTATTGATATTATTGATTTAAGTTGCATTGAATATTCTAACTTATAATATTTCTAATCATAATTATTATAACCAAAAATCAGAATAATTAATTTCAATCTATTTTTCTCTAAATCTATGCTACTTTTATAATTCCATGTTTTAACTCTTGAGCTACAGGTTATAAAAATATTGAAAATCTATTTACTATTTGTTTTAATATAATTCTTGTGTACAATTTTAAATTAGCACATACATAGTGGGGATGTCCCATTCATCCCCACCACCACATGATCATATAAAACATGAAATAGGCCTAAGGAACAATTGTCAATATTCTTCTTGAATATCATAAACACAATAAAAGACTACGCCTTTTCAGCATATATGAGTTATATTAACTTTAAGCAAATAGTTAATTTTTAACTACTATCTAATTGAATCAGTAAAAAATTACTCTGGCAGCAGAAAAAGACACTTTATTTTTTTTCTGCCCTTCAATAGATAGCACAATTCTGAAACTACACTTGATGAATGACTTCAGTCAGGGCCCGATTAAGCTTTGAAGCTAGGAAAAGCTCAGTATCATTTCGGGGCCCTCTTTCATTTCAGAAAATCTTGTTTTCCTGTTACATATTGCAATATAAAAATGCTATAGACCAAAAATTAGTATGTGTTTATAGTTTTTTTTTTTTTTTTTCATTCGTATATCTGGATGGTTTCTACACACAACATTAAAATCGTATAACTTATTAATTAAGAACATTCAGATTTTTGAGGTTAAATAATAGATTTTCCCCGAAATAGTGAGTATTTATCTTGCTTTAGGTGAATTTTCTCAGAAAAATTCAATCTCAGTAGGAAAATATAAAACAGAAAATTCAAGACTATGTTTTTAGTCATTTTGGGGCCTCCTCTTAAATTTTAGAGGGGAAGCTTGTGCTTCCTGAGCCTTTTGTGTAATCAGGCCCTGACCTCAGTACTGCCATATATCAGAAAACTTGTCAAGTTTCTAGTGCTTGCAAAACATAAAAATTTTGCTATTGTCCCATTCATCCCCACTCTCCCCTATCGAATGAAGGGGACATTTTTTCTGAATCTGTCGGTTTAATTAACTTATCGATCGGACAATTAGATTTTTTTAAATTAACTAAAGTATGAAAAGCTGGTGGCAACTTGCATCAACACACAGACAAACAGACTCAAAAATCTCTTAGCCATTTATATATATATAGATGGGAGTACATATTGGTTCAGAGTTTTCCACATGAAATTTTTTAAGAATTCTTTTTGCATAAACTTGTTCATTAATTTTATGCTTCCATTCTCGAACTGATGAATTTCAAGACAAAGAAAGAAGCTTGCTTTTTACTTGTGATTATGAATCTTGATTTCAAATCATTTATGAATTTCTCGAAATTACTTGTATATCAGTTGTTGCTACTAAACTATCATCAATATATAAATAAATAATTTTTTTTTTCATTTAATTATGGATCATTAACTAATAAAATTGTTGGGAGGCAAATGATGCATTTTAAAATGAATGCTCCTACTTAACAACACATGTGCGTGATAGCGTCTCCCAGCTCATTCCAAATGCGATTGTGAGGAAACTTTTTTTAGGTCCCTGTGTGCTCTGTGTCTGAGTGGCCAATAGCTGTGTGGTTCTTAATAAACAAAGATGAATGATGGAAGATATCAATTTTATCTACATATTATATAATTAATCATGTTTTTCGTACATAGTAAACTTTATAAATACGTACAGAAGTAATTATTATGTTTCTGATTTTACAACAAAAACTATTTTCATAAAACACTATATTATATTGCTCAGCAGGTGGCATTGCTATCCTGCAGTTTCTCCTATTTAAATGGGAAGGCTATATATATAAGCTTCTGTAATATTTAAATGCACAAAATTTGATATCTGAGATGGCCATTAAGTACCTTAATTGAAACAACAAAATTTATTAACTTTGTTGTTTTAATTAGGGTGCTTTCTGACCCATAAGTGGCTTTGCTTTTATTCACTTTTTGAGATTTTCTATCTGGCTATATCTTAGTATTTATTTTATGGAATTATACCAAACTGCATATGTAAAATCTGTATTGTAAGCAGCTGTGTTATTACATTTTGTGCTTATTTTATGTGTAGCACTATTTTAAGGAATAATACAGATACAGAAGAAACTTTTGTGATGCTCTCAGCACACTAGTTTGAAAGACAGGGAAGAAAAGATAAAATTCATGATCTATGCTATTTAAAATAAAGTATTTTGGATTTCAATTTAGTTCTGGAAGTCCAGGATTTTATCAAAGAAAATAAAGAAAGAATTAAAAAGAAAGAAAAAGTGCAGTTTAAAAAAAACCCTGAAACTTCCTCAAGTGCAAAAATGATTCAATGTAATTTATTGTATGTTTTAGAGTGTAAAATTCATCTTTAATTGTTTATATTGTTTTTTATTTATATACAGTAAAGCACTTTTTATACGTCTCTCGTTTATACGTCTTTTACATTTATACGTCCTTTTAGTGAAGTCCCAAATCATTCCTATTCATTTTAATGCAAAAATTCTTCATTTATATGCCGCTACTATCGGTTATACGTCTTTTCCACTTTTCTAAAATTCACAAAATTTCTCGGTCTGTCATTATTTTCTATTCTAAATAACACGGATTTTTCCCAGAAAGCATCTTAAGTGGAGGAACAAAGTAAAGATTAAAGAATCAATTGAATTCACAGTAGAATTTTTAATATTCATAGACAAGCAGCAAATCAGACGAACATTAAAGATTTTTACTGTTGTTAAATAACTATCTGTATGGACGTAAATCATATGCTTATTATTAAAGATACACAATACATATAATTAATATTCAAAATGTTTTAATATAGTTCTTAAGAAATGTAATATAATACTCAATATATGGTATACATGGGTGAAAGTTTTCAGTCTATTGACTGAATTCAGTCTTTTTTTATGTGTTATAATCCCTATTAATGTTAATTCAATTATATTAGTAAATAATTTTCCTAAGTTTTCATACTTATGCTTATTAATGTAACCTTTGGAAATGTATGTTTTGAATATCTATATACATTATGTATGAGTTTATTATATTTTACCCAATATTACAAAAAATATATATATTTACTTCAGTCCAGCGAAAATTTTTTACTTTCACCCATGATGGTATATGTTATGTAATTAGTACCCAGTCATGCATTAATAGCATGAATTTTCTCCCCTTTTTGTAATAAATCTTTTTTTTTTTTTTTTCTAAATTATTGTCCTAAAAAAAGTATGATATACATTTACTAACTTCAGAAATTTTATTAGTTAGTATTTTCATATAAATTTTGCTTAAGTGTCATTAAATTTGTAGTAAACAAAGTGTTATTATTAAAATTTCGATTATACGTCTTTTCGTTAATAATCCTAATAAGTTGTAAATCATATGCTTATTATTAAAGATACACAATACATATAATTAATATTCAAAATGTTTTAATATAGTTCTTAAGAAATGTAATATAATACTCAATATATGGTATATGTTATGTAATTAGTACCCAGTCATGCATTAATAGCATGAATTTTCTCCCCTTTTTGTAATAAATCTTTTTTTTTTTTTTTTTCTAAATTATTGTCCTAAAAAAAGTATGATATACATTTACTAACTTCAGAAATTTTATTAGTTAGTATTTTCATATAAATTTTGCTTAAGTGTCATTAAATTTGTAGTAAACAAAGTGTTATTATTAAAATTTCGATTATACGTCTTTTCGTTTATACATCCTTTTACTTCAGTCTCTTGAAAGACGTAGAAACAGTGCTTTACTGTACTTTTTTTATGCTGGCATTTTTATGTTGTTTGTAAGCAGTAAATGACAAAATTGAAAAAGTTATATTCAATCCTTTATTAAAAAAAAAAAAAAAAAAAAAAAAAAAAAATGAAATTTAAATATTTCTTATTTGGTAAAAATCATTAATGCATTGCAGTTCTAATTTTTAATCATGTTAATTATAAAAAAATGTATTTAAGAAACATTTATTAAAAATATATTTTAAAAAGTTTTAAATTAAATTGAATGTCACTTAATATATGTTTTTATAGTTATATTTAAAAAGACATTAAGCTTTTAAAATATATTAATTTTCATTACTAATAGTGTTTTCGAATGTAATAAATAAAAAAAGTAATGGATTATTTAAACAAATAACAGTTTTTGCTAATTTAGCTGTTACTTTAAAAGTAATGTATTTATTTTTTAATAATTATCTGTTTTAAAATATGCATGTCAAAATGTTTGCTACTGATTAAAAAAAAAAAAAAAAAAAATTCATCATTTTAAAATAAATCTCTTTGTTTGTAGATGGATTTGGCTAATCGATATAAAATACAGATTCAGAGTGATTTAATGGAACAAAATAAAATCCTAAGTCAAATCAAAGCTGTAAGTAAACAAAAAGTGTAATAGGTTTAGTTTTTTTTTTTCCCCAACAAGGAATGAACATTGTTTAATTTATGTATATTCTTTTTTTTTTTTTTTTTTTTTTTTTAAGAATAATTAATTATAAAAATATTTTGATAGAAATTATGTTTGTAAAAGCCACTGTCTTCTATTCTTAGATGGAAAGGTCAGATTAATTTTCACAAGGGTAAAAAGTTACCAGGCCAGGATTCAAACCTTGTTTGAATCCTGGTTAGTAGAACTTTCTGAATGTAATTGTGTTCAGGAGCTACCCTTGATTTCAGAATTTTTAATGTAATCCATTTGTATTTTCATGTATTCTACAAAGTAATGTTTTGTTTTCATTGGTTGTTCATATGTCATCTAGGTGATATATGAACAAATTGTATATTTCTATTAATTTGTTGGTACAAGATACAAAAAAAAAAAAAAAAAAGCAAAGGCTTCATGTCTAAGTCATTTAAATATTATTTAACGATCTTTTTTTTTTTTTTTTAAGATTCCAATTTTTAGGAGTTTTATCTTTGAGTTATAGTCACCCCTGGGTATGGCTTTGCCAAAGCTTTACAAATTTAGCTTCCTGACATCTGACTACTGCTTATTCATTTATTTGAAAGTCAGAAATATTCATATGTTTTGATATCAATGGTGTATCCAAAGAATGAAAGATTTAATGCTATTGATATCAGGATGGATGAATATTTTTAATTTTAAAACGAGAAAATAATTTTCTCACTTACAAACAAACTAGCCCTTTCTACGTTAAAAGATTCTTGATATAACTCTTGGGGGGATATTTCAAGTATCCCTTGTCAATGTGGATTCAAATTTCATCTGCAAAATAGCCATTGCTAAGCATTACTAGAAGATTAATGATGCTTTGAACTTTATTTAAGCTAAAATATTTTTCAGATTTAAATATTGAATTCAATTTTCTTGAAGCTTTCTGTACATATATATATAAAAAAAAAATCATAAAAATATTGTTAATTGTGATTTTGCAGTCCCCTCTCTGTTTGATTGTTGGAAATAAATAAAATCTACATTCTCTTAATTTGCACCGACCATTTTCATAACTCCGTATTTCCTATTGTCTGATGTATCTCCGTGATATCATAATTCTGTCTTTTAAAATGGCTCTAGAATCCGCTTCCTTGTTCATATATAGGAGAAATAATCCATCTTGATATTGTGCACATTTTGCACTAATGGCAATATGCTTTACTATACCGAAACTGCAATATGTGATTTTATTTGTTAATTTGGAGTTTTTACCATTAATGTACAATTACTTTACTGTATCTATTTAGCATTAAATCATTGTCTTATATGAGTAATTAAATACTTGTAAAATGTTAATTGAGCAGCTCCGTTGGTACAGCTGTCACTCTATTTATTTAAGGCAGTTTTTCCTGACTCAAAAATTATTAAACAATATGAGAGTTCTCTCATGAAAATAACAACTATTTTAAAGTATAGCCAAAACATTTTTTTCCTTTCTGGTATAACACATGCCATTTAATTCTCTTTTAGTTATGTAAACATTTCATTATTGACTCTTAAATTAGTGCTTTTCAGGAAAATATTGTTCTTATGAAATGTTCTTTGCAGCATTTCTTATTGAACTTAATATATCCTCAAATGAAGATGATAATGCAACTCATTTATGAGAACAATATGAGAGTTCTTCCATGAAATAACAGCTATTTTAAAATGTAAAGCCAAAACTTTGATTTTTTTTCCACATGCCATTTAATTATCTTTCTGTTTTGTTGAAAATTTAATTACAGACTCTCAAATCAATATTTTTCAGGAAAATATTCTTTTTGTCTAAACTCTAAATCGATTTAAACACCTTACCTTACCTTACAGCTTTTTAATTTTGGACCTTGTTGGTGAAGTACCATCTTTGAGGGGAGTGAGGGAGAGTACCTCATCAGTACTGGTTCTCCGTGACTTAATGAAGTGTTGGTCTTGTTCACTTTCTTGTTTTCCTTATTCCAGCTGATGGCACCAAAAAGGGTCTAGGCCAGCCTTTGATTCGTTGCCATTACATGCATTATAGTTTTTAATTATTTCAACTGTTTCTTGGTAGAATGCAGAGTTAGGGTTATTGTAGTTGGCGATTTTAACAATTTCTTTAAAATTAATCTTTATATTTTCCTTTTGATGGGTTTTGATCAATGTCATGGTGCTTTTATCATATTTTATATCACTTATGTGTTCTTTTATTCTAGTGCTTATTTTCCTTTTAGACATACCAATATAGCACTCTTTTGTATTGTCATGATAATTAAATGGGATTTTGTAAATGCTTGCAGTTTCAAGGGGGAGAATGGAATCTTTATTGTTACAGATAATTTGGTATATATTAGGGTTGGGTTTTATGGGTGTGTTTACATTTATTTTACTGCAGAATTTTTAATTTTAATTAAAATTCCTTTGTCATAGGGGATTGAGTGCATGTACCATAGAGGCTCTTTTTGATGGCTAAGGGTATGATTAAGTTTAAAAAGGTAATTTAAAATAAACTTAATATACATATATATTTTAACAACCTTGAAAATTCATTTTGATAGAATGGAGTAGAAGACTGATTTTTTACCAACTATGTGAAAAATACCAGAGCTGGGAATCAAACCTTCTGCTTAACGCGAGGATGCTCTAACCACTGAGCTACCCTGGCTGATAATCAGCTTGACACTTCTCACATAATATACGTTGGCAAGGTCACCGAGTCTGCATTAGAGCAGCTATATCAAGTGACAAATTAGAACGTGGCACAACTCCGATAGGTGATGAAATTTCAATTTAGAAAAAAAAAAATAATAATAATAATAATATATCCTAATGTTATTAAAAATTATTATTAAATTTAATTCGTTTACAAAAAACTAATGCAATACGTTCGTATATTAATCGCGCTTTTTTAATATATAATGATTCAGACGATCTTAATAACGAATTAAATTTAATTAAAGTTTATACTAAAAGACCGGGTTACCTGGACAAAATTGTTAACAAACTGATTAAAAGTAAAATAAAAACTCTTGATAATATATCTAACTTTAAAAAAAAAACCTCAAAATTTACCTCTTCTATTCCTTATGATTGCAGAGCCTCTAATAAAATTAAAAATGTAGCAAATAAATACGGCGTCAGTATCCCTATTAAACCCAACAGAAATATTTTTCAACTAATACAAAGCAATAAAGACCCCATCCCCCCTTTCGAAACGGCAGGAATATATAAAATACCTTTTATCGATCAGGATAATAAACCAGGTTCATCATACATTGGAGTTACAAAGAGAAAAACTAAAACCAGAATTAATGAACATAAAAACGATATAAAAACCAGAAAATTCAGTACAGCTTTAGCCAAAACTTTTAATAATCAGGATATTATAATTAATTTTGAAAAAAACAGTAAAATCGCGGATTATGAGGATTACAATTACACTATGTACTGCGAAGCCATAGAAATAGCAACCAATAATGAGGCATGTAATGACAGCGGCACAGTGGCACCCGACAGAGTGTGGCGCCACCTTATGACTAACGATACTCAAGACCATCACTCAAGATCTCCACAACAGAAGTTGTCGTCTGATGAGAGCTGGGCGCCCAGCTGAAAAATTTAATGACAGCACGAAGTAAAGTTAAGGTTTTATTTATTTTATTTTATTAAAAATTGTGTTTTAACTGGAGTTGAGGGGCGAGTCTATTACTGTTTGTTCCTTTAGTCTATTACTGCTTGAGCATGTAGTCATCCAGTTTTGAGTTAGGTTTGAAATATCTAGGTCATGAGGAAGTTAATTTAAAATCCATTTACAAATTCCACCAGAACAGACAGTAAATAGAATCAGGGCTCGATTAAGCCAAAGTGATGCTCAGGTCCTGATTCAGTTTGCCCCCCCCCCTCCCCGCTTATATTTAAGCCATTGAAAAAAAAAAAGGGCATAATACGAAATAAATAATTGTTTTTGTTTGAAAAAATATAAACAATAATAACAATTTATATATAAAATATATATTATAATATAAAATAACAATTTAATATAAACTTGTTACTGAGCAAGACTATTTTGTTGCCCCTAAAATTGTCGTGCCCAGGTCCTGGGACCTGCAGGACCTGGCGTTATTCAGGCCCTGAACAGAATGAATTAATAAAACATGGTAAAAAACAATCTGCTGTGTAGATAAAATACAGAATACTGAAGCAACTTTACCAGCACTTTTTAACTGATGATGCCTAAACAATTACACGAATATGATACCTTCTGTAATGCAAGGGATGCTGATCAAGCATGTCAGACAATGAAGTCAATTAAACATGCCAGAGCAGACAATTAAAAGCAATCTGCTGTGTAGATAGAATGCAGAATATTAAAGCAACTTAACCAGCACATTTTTAACTGATACTTACAAGGAACACTCATGAATTGTGACACACCGATCTTAATCAAACTTTACAGGTAGTTAAAGGGTATGAAGATATATATTTCTACCAATTTATATCGGCAAACGACACTTCAGAACAGAGGTATAGATTTTCAAAGTTGGAACTATTTTTCTCCAATATTGTGATATCATTCAATTTATCTATTTGATTTTTTAAATTTTTTTCCTATCAAATACGCACTGTTGATTTATTTATTTAAATTGTATTTTTTAATTGCCTACATGTGCATATTCTTGCTCTAGAATTCATTTCTTTAAAAGATTTGAAAAACAGTATTGTGCTTTTATATAAGAGAGATTTCAATTAGAATTTTCAATAGTTTATTTAATTCCTATTTTATTGTATAACATGGTTACATTGCAGTTAATAATACATGATGAGTGAGTGGATATTTTCAGGTCTATTTCAGTAGAATTTTACAAACATATACATCTACATTCTTTTATGCAAGCAGTCTGAAATTTAATTTAAATAAATAAATCAACAGCACGTGTTTGGAAGGGGGGGGGGGGGGAATAGAAAAGATAGATAAATTGAATGATATCACAATATTGGAAAAAAATAGTTTCAACTTCTAACACCAATACCTCTGTTCTAAAGTAACGTTTGCCGATATAAATTGGTAGAAGTCTATATCTTCATACCCTTTAACTACCTGTGAAATTTGGTTATGATTGGCATGTCACAGTTCGCGAGTGTTCCCCGTTAGACAATTAAACAGATATGGTACATTCTATAATGCTAATTGCTAGACACTCCGCTCTTTTCAAATTTTACTGTCATTTCTTCAATCAAAATGATATATATATATTTTAAATATATTATTTTCACAGGTATAAATTTATGTAACGCAGTTAATAGCATTTGACCTCTGGTTAAGCATGAGTGTTAAAATCCTATTTGGTAAACTAAGATATAATATATATTAAATTTTAATTACATTAAAAATCGAGACAATATACATTAAAATAATTTTAATGTATATTGTCTCAATTTTTAAAATTTAATATAATTATACGAAACGTAATGATTTTTAAATATTTTAAATTAAGCTGTATATATTAGCTACATTGCTTGCAAATATGAAAGCTAGTTTCATAATTTTGATTCTACAATGACAACATAGCATTGATTGAAATAAAAAGCTGTGTAGCCCTGTACCATGGCTTTTCAGCATTTTAAAACTTCTTTTTTTCAATCAATATTATTATTTTTCATACTTTTTAAGTAGTAAGTGGAGAAAGTAATTATAATTTAGAGGAAAATAATATTATTAACCCAGTGGCAGAAAGTTTTGTAGCTGACAGGCTTTTAAAATATCATAATCTGTCTGGAAAATTTGCATGTAATCAGGGGTGAAAATGGCTTACACTCAAAAAGCCTGAAAGCTGATTGGGGGGGGGGGGGAGGCTTAACATCAGTGGTGATCTCGTGGAACAATACACGAACACAATTTTACTGCAGAAGAATATAATATAAACAATTGTGTGTATTCGTTCAATTCATCTCATTCAATTAAATACTTTATAGCAATGTTTGACACAATACAATATAAATAATAAAATAAAATATACAGACACGACATTATTTCATTATTTAAAACATGAAAATCTGACATCGACAGATTTTAATTTAGTGCCAGAGGCCTACTGCTAAACTTGTTAATATCGACAAATTCTTCTTTAGTTAATTCGTGACGATGTAAATTCCATGATAAAGTTTTCAGTAAATCAAACCAATGTGTTTCAGCTGCAGATATTGTAACAAATAACGTTGGAAGTCCAAACTGTCTTATAGCCGCAAAACAACGTTTTTTCTCTTTTTCCCAATGAGGGGGAGGTGTGCCTTCGGGGGGACTCATGTCAAAGGTGTGCCTTGGGGGGGGGGGGACTCATGTCAAAGTTGTACCTTGGGGGGGGACTCATGTCAAAGTTGTGCCTTGGGGGGACTTCATTCAATAAATCCCCGTTCAATAAACCGACTGAAATAGGCCCTTAGCACTATTAAGAGTGTATTATAAAAATTCGACAACACTGTACCGACTGAAATAGGGGTACCTTGGGGGGGACTCATGTCAAAGTTGGGCCTGGGGGGGACTTCATTCAATAAATCCCCGTTCAATAAACCGACTGAAATAGGCCCTTAGCACTATTAAGAGTAGGACCCAAGCCCCAGCCCGCCCGGTTCCCGCTGTTCAATGTTTTTTTCTAGTCAATTTTGTCCTTTTACTACTTCCGGTGTGAGCCTGTTTTTTTTTTTTTTTTTTTTTTTTTTTAACACACTTGACATTGTGAGTTTTTTTGCTTTTCTTACCATGCTACTTCTATGGGGTTTTTTAGCTTTTTCCCCCTCTTTTTCTACATTCTAAAGTGGGGGAGGCCTGGGGGAGGACTCATGTCAAAGTTGTGCCTTGGGGGGACTTCATTCAATAGATCCCCATTCAATAAACAGACTGAAATAGGCCCTTAGCAGCTTAGCACTAATTAAGAGTGACGTATAAAAATTCGACAACGCTGTACCGACTGAAATAGGGGTACCTTGGGGGGGGGACTCATGTCAAAGTTGGGCCTTGGGGGGACTTCATTCAATAAATCCCCATTCAATAAACCGACTGAAATAGGCCCTTAGCACTAATTAAGAGTGACGTATAAAAATTCGACAACGCTGTATCGACTGAAATAGGGGTACCTTGGGGGGGACTCATGTCAAAGTTGTGCCTTGGGGGGACTTCATTCAATAAATCCCCATTGAATAAACCGACTGAAATAGGCCCTTAGCACTAATTAAGAGTGACATATAAAAATTCGACAACGCTGTACCGACTGAAATAGGGGTACCTTGGGGGGGACTCATGTCAAAGTTGGGCCTGGGGGGGGGGACGCATGTCAAAGTTGGGCCTTGGGGGGACTTCATTCAATAAATCCCCATTCAATAAACCGACTGAAATAGGCCTCTAGCACTAATAAAAGTATTAGTTTTAGTTTTGATACAGAAATTTTTTTAAGTGAATTGTTATTCGAAAGTTGCAGACAAAAACTGTCCACAAGCTGTTTTTCTGTGTCCGCAACTATGTCGCTGTGTTACAGTGTTTCTGCCACTGGGATTATTACTAACCTAAATTTTAATTCATTTTGGTTATTTCTTCAAGCTCCAAGCCATAATTTAACACGTTAATCGCCACAATAATATCAGAAAAATTTTCACATGGGCCATGGTAACTTTATTAGACAATTTAGTTAAAAATGCGTCAGGCACATATGACTGACATGGCGATTAACGTGTTAATAATTACTCGGCGTATATCATATTCCTTTTAAGGTTATTTCCTAGTTAAAAATGCGTCAGGCACATATGACTGACATGGCTATTAACGTGTTAAAAGTGATTTCATTTTTAGTGTATATCTATAAAATTATTATTCAATTATTTCCAGAAAATTTTGCAGTATTATTTTTGTTTCAGCAAGAGAAAAGACTTGCATTTTTAGACGTAACTGAATTCCAAGAAACTGTGTTTGAACATAAAAAGAGTTGTAGAGAATTAACTATGTACAAAGAACAACTTGGAAAATACAAAGCAAAACTGAGTTTTCTCTTGCAAAAAATTACTAAACTAAAGGTATTTAAAGATTAATAAATTATTATATTAGTATATGTAGTGAAAGTTTTTGTTGTTATTTCTAACACAAACACATTATATAGAAAGATATGAAATTTTATATATCGATGTAAATGAATTTTCCAGTATTAATGATCATATATTTTAATATTAATAGCTAATGAAAACTTTATTAATTTTAAGTCAAGTTTTAATTTTATGTTCAATCAGTAACAAAAGTATCCGAACACTAGCAAAAATTCCTATGTAAAAAAAGTAGAGTTAATACTGTTTTGTTAAAATAAATCCTTGTCGATTCATGTTCTTAGTCAGTCTAAGAACATGATTCGACAAGGATTTATTTAACAAAACAGAATTAACTCTACCTTTTTCATATAGGAATTTTTGCTAGTGTTCGGATATTTTTGTTACTGATTGTATAATAAAAACTTATTTAGTTTTGATTATCTTTACATAAAACTCCCATGAGTTTACCTCTCTTTTTCCTTTCTTTTCTTTTCTTTTGTTTGCCTGTTTCTTTCTTTCTTCTTCTTCTTTTTTTTTTTTTTTTGTTGTAATAAAGAAATTAATATATATATACAATATAAGCATTGTTTTGTTACATTTTAAAAATAAAAACAAAAATCAAATAACCCAATTTCAAGATTGTATGCTTAAAGCAATTAAGTTGCCACCTGAATAAATCTGTATAAATGACTATTACATGATTTATTTCTCTGCTTAACATTTGCTGGTAAATTTTCATGTTATACTTTATTTGTGCCAAACATTGGAGCATTTTGTTGAAGCACTGTTTTAAAAAACCCACATTCTAATATCTATCCCATGGTTAAATTGTCTGTTTCAAATGGTATATGTATATTCATTTGCAAGCTGCCTTAGAAACCAGCTGGTTCACAACCCCTGAAACTTCTGCCTATAGCAAACTGACTATATTCAGTGGCACCTGCAGTTTCCTTCATTCTATTTGTTCTTTTAACAACTTTGACCTTGTCAAACACTATACTCTACTCTATTTCCTTTAGGCTCGCATTTCGTGGTCTTGAAGTGACTATATCAGATTATTCATGTTCCATGAAAATTTTCACTATGGCAAACTCCAGTGTTCCTGCTTATATCTATATAAATAAATATAGGTGTATGTGTATGTACTCCACTATATACACTTGTATTTTGATACAGGCCATTGATCACAGAGCTATAAAACTTGGCAGAAGGATAGCTTAGAACATAAAAAGGGTCAAAGTTATTTATAGTTTAGTTAAAGTTTATTAGTTAAATGTTATTATAAAAATGTTATTTATTTATTTTTTTCATTGGTTTTTCAAGTTGAGGTATTTTAAGCAGATATTAATTAAGCAATTAATCTTTTTTCTTCCCTTTACTTATCATTGAAATACAACTAAAATGAAAGTTCATAATTAATTAAAAATTTGTTTGTCCCTGAAAAATTTTTTATTTAAAAGAAAACAGATAAAATTTGCTGGCAGAATTATATCTTGATTTATTTAACTTAATTAATGGATTTTGTTTAATTATTAATTGCAGAAAGATTTAGAAAAAGAAGAGAATGACATGGAACAAACAAAAAATTCTGTGATAAAACTCACTCACCTGAAAGAAGTTATGTTATCAGAAAAAAATAGGAATGATGAAGTAAGATTACCTATCAAAATATCAAATTCTCTCTTTTTGTTATTATTATTATTTTGCATCAAACTTGCTAAATACTTGCTGACACAACAATAATATTCATGAACACAAAAGATGACAAAGTGCATGCTCTGCTTCTCTTTTTATGAGTATATTTGTTTGCATATACAATAAGTTAAAAAAATAAAGAAAGAAAGAAAGAATTAAAAAAAAAAAAAACAGATCATTACTGTATTAATTTTGTAAATCTAAATTTTTTAAATATTAAAAAAATAGTGTTGAAAATTACTTCTTTCAGCCGTCTAAATGTAAAAATCAGATTTTTTTTTTTTTTTTTTTTTATTCAAAATTGCATAATTATAGATTCTTAGCTTATTTTTAATATGAAGGTCACTTATACAAGTCATAATGTTTATCTTTAAATGAGTAGTTAGGTTTTTTAATCACAAAGTAAAATAGCAATTGTTTTAGTATATGAAAAAAATGTGCAACACAAACATTTACAAAGTGGTCAGAGGGTTGATGGCTGCTACAGGAATTGATATTTACCAGATAACAAATTTATTTCTTAAATGATACAAAACATAGTAAATATAATTTTAATAAATATATTAATCGGAAATAATAAAATTCATGCTTTACATACTGATGAATACATATTTAATATATCACGAGGGTACCTAATTTGAGCACGAGCTCAAGTCCAAAGTAGCTGGTTAGTGTAACAAATAAAGTTTTGACAGTATTTGATTAATTTTAATAAATAGTGGTTTATTTAATTAAATTAATTGCTTTTGTCCTATGGACATCATCATTAATAGTAAAATCAATCTAAGCAGCTATATAAATTTCACAGCATTTCCCGTTAAATTTTAAAATTTGTTTGTTTAATAAATATAATTCAATAGTTACAGCATATCACTTCAGTTATTACTTCAGAGTTGTTTTGAAATTAGTTAAATTAAGTCACAATTTAGTTATTATCAGATCTGATACTATTTTCAATGAAAGATAGCTACCCTAAAATACTTCTATGTGGTTAAAGGCATTTTTTTCTTTTTTTAAAATCACACAATCAACTGATTGGAAGAAAATCATATTTATTGAAATTTTATTTTTCCGACTGAGTGAAAATAATGCCTGGACTGGGAGTCGAACCCCGGATCTTTGCCTTGACCTTGTAAGTCAAAGATCCGGGGTTTGACTCCCGGTCCAGGCATTATTTTCGCTCAGTCGAAAAAATAAAATTTCAATAAAGGCATTTTATCCATATAAACCTCATACTGAGAGCACTAATTTTTACAATACATTATACTTTTGTTTATTTAGGAGTAAAGAGACAGAAAAATTAAATGTTAAAATTTATTATTACATTTATGAAATTTTTTCTTATTTTTCAAATTCAGTTTTTTTTTTTTCCTTCCTAAAAATTCTAAGTTAAAATATTTATTCAGCAAGTAATTACTTTGCTCTATTGTCTAAAATTTTTATTAAAATTAGTAATATCATCGATAAATATAGGAAAAGAGATATTGTTACTAAAATCATTCCTGCAATTGCACTAATAAAGCTTACTAAAATTTGCATGCAATAAATTTTAATTTATTACTATTTTAATAGTTTTGATTGGCATTGTGTTCAAGCTAGAGATGAGAATGGCCCGAAAAAAAAAAAAAATGTTAATTTTGGGAAAAAAAAATTTTTTTTTTTTTTCCTGTTTTATTTCCACTTGGAAAATCTGAAATTTCTAGCATAAAATAATATATTCAGATATTTATAATATTTACATTCCAATGCTTTTTTCTTTAAATATTTTTTCATATATTTAATATACCACATGAAAACAATACTTTTGATAATGCTCATATTTCAAAAATAAAGTTTTAACCATATGATGAAAAGGTAATCCTGAAATATTTAAGTATTATAATTACCTCCCTCCCATTACATGCATTTGAAATTACTTACTCTTTCTAAATTATGCTTCTGTCTTTTTTCTTGAATATATATTCTTAGATTCGTCTAACTGTATTACTTTAATGTGTATATACACACACACATATGCACAAATATATATAACAAACCTATTTTTTTTTAAGAAAGAAATACTTAGCAACTTTCTGTCAAAAAAATTATTTCAGAATTTATAAAAATTACATGTGCAAAAACCTACTGGATTTATAACTTTTACTTCTCAGTTACTAACTTTTAAATTAAAAATAATAATAAATCATTAATAGATTATTTTTTCAATCTTTTTGATTAACTTCATTCTAAGTCAGAATCTGAATTAAAGTCCTGCATCAGGTTGGGTAATCAGATTCCATCTAGACCCGACCCACAATCAGATATGGGTCAGCTTGACTAATTTTTTCTCTTGTTGGTCAGGGTTAGGTTCGGTTAGGGTTGACCGATTTATTTTTCTTATGGGTCAGGTTGACTGAATTCTTTTTCTGCGAATTGGGTTCAGTTTAACTGATTTATTTTTCTTGTAGGTTCAGTGGGTAAGGTTGACTGAATTATTTTTCTGCAGATCAGGTTTAGTTTTCAACAAGTCAGATCGACTTGAAAACATCTTTCAAAAAATTTTATCTAATAAGAAGAAATTTGTTTGATATAACTATAAACATACTATATATTCTCATGATTAAATATATGTGTTACGTGTACCCAAATTATTACATACAACATACATATCGGAGAAAGGCAATGAACAAAGAAAATCATATGTATATACATTTACAGAATGTAAGCTTTTAACAATAAACTACAAAAGCTAAACTTGAAGCATATTTTTGTACACTCGAAAATACACAGCACACATAACGGTTAAAAATTATTAATCCATTTTTTAAATTTTTAACCTAGCAGGGTTGGCCAATTTTTGCCGAAGTGGAAAAAACCATGGTAAAAACCGCGGAAAAAACCGACCCGGCAAAAATAGTTTTTGCCACAATTTTTGCCAGTGGCAAAAATTACCAGTATTTCAAACAGGGTTTTAAGGACTTTAATCACACGATTTTAATGTTTAAATCATAATTTTAACAAATTAAAACCAGAAATTTAATTATACTCTTGATCAACTGATTCTTATGTAAATCATTAAAATAATGCATTCTAAAATTTCTTTAAAATGAAATTTTTAACATCAACAATTAACATAATTTTTTTCATTTTTAAAAATATTTAAATAACTTATCTAAAAAATATTCTTCAATAATTACTAGAATATTTGTGTTTTTCAATGTATTACATATTTTTGTTTACAGTGGGGAAAAGTCAAATATTAAATCAATTATTGACTCAGCTGTTCTAAAATTTGCCAGTCAGTCACTGATCATGCATTTTTTGGAATTGAAATGTAAATTGCAAGTTAACTCTCTCTCTCTCTCTGAATATGTCTTACTTAAGATTTTTTTACTTCAATAAAATAAAAATATAATTTTGTAGTTTTATTTTTATGGTTATGTTCAGGGACTGACAAAGTTTCAATATCTTAGGAGCCAGAAATAGCAAATTATTTCTATGACAATGCTCACAGCAAAACTTAATATTTCATAATTGTATAATTAATGCAGGTTATTCACATATTATTTTACACTGAATAAATGAACTATTCAGTTAAAAATGTGAACTAAGGAAATTTTTAAGAAAATAACTATTTTTTATTTATAAAAATAAAAACAAACTATTGGGGGAAAAAAAAAAAATCCACAGAAATAAATATTATTTTTACCTTTAATATAATCATCAAATATATTGAGAGTGTTTAAGTTTTTGTTTTAAAATGCTATTTGTCTATTAATTTTTCAGGACAGAATTCTTTTAAAGAGAATCCATTTGATAAATATCATACTATTTAAACTTTCTCGTTGTAAATTCGAACGTAGTTTGCTTTAGATAGTGTTTATGATGCTTTAATCTTGTTTAATACAAAGATGTTGACATGGAAAGTATCAGTATAGTAGTAAGATGATTTATCAAATATGGGAATTTATCTTTCATGAAAAAACATCTTTCAAAAACAGAAATAACTGTTAAATTTTTCAGAAAACATTAAACTCATACTATTCATTCAATACATCAGCAATGTCATCTTTCATACCAAGACAAGAAGGTGGGTGGAAAAACAAAAATATACATAAAAAATATTGTAAATGCATGAAATTTTTTTTATTAGTCTGCCGTAACTGGTCACCAATGGATATTTATAGTCATCCTGGCACCCGTAATTTGTCGGACACTGGTTATATGTTATTATTTAATTAATTATAATTACTTTTTAAATTAAAAAATCTTCAAACATTTTTTTCATTGAGATACCAGAGTGTAAAGAGTAAAAATTGAAAGGAATTGTGTTGTTCTAATTTTATTTTTCCACTTTTCCTAATTTTTTCCATTTTTGCCAATTTTTACCATTTTTGCCAATTTTTACCATTTTTGCCTGGTTTTTTCCACTTTTTTCCACTGTCCTGGCAAAAATGCATTTTTGCCGGCAAAAACCCAACCCTGTAACCTAGTATATCAGTAATTGCATTTTTAATTTTTTTTTAAATGATTTACCAACTCTATGACAGTGAAAAATTGACTTTATTTAATTTAAAAAAACTTTTGCATGATTTTTAGATGAATTATTACATTTACTTTAGTTTTCAGGTTGTCAAAAATCTCTTTTGCAGGTTCCAGTCAGTTTTTGGTTCAATGAAAATTTTTTTTGGATGGGTTCAGGTTAATTTAAAATTTATCTGTCGGGGTGTAGAACTCTTAATCTGAATTTAATGAATCAATGCTCTTGCGAGATGAACATTCCATAGAAATGTACACCTTATCCAAAATTAATGGTTGAATGATGATTTCACTAGTTTTTGGTGTTTTGTACAAGGAAAGGTACTGGTAGTTGTGAAACAGAAAGGCTATCATTTAATAGTAAAATTTTTTATATATTTCTGCTAAGAAGAAAAAAAAATATGGATTGCGTATATTTTTTAATGTTTAACAGTTTATATTTTCTAAGATATTATAACTATTAAGAAACCCTATTTTTAGTTGTAAAAAATCAATTTTTCAGAATTTTTTTTTTTTCCACTGCCTCAAAATTTTCAGAAACTTTACATCCCTAGTTCAAGCATTGTGAGACCAGGCCCTAATGTAATTCGGCACCCCCTACCTCTACTACCTTATGGAGCCAACTGTAGATGCGTGAAAAATATTTGTAAAATGATAATTTTATAGTACCATATATGCTCGCGTATAAGTTGATCCTCTAAATTGAGAAGAAACCTTGCTTCACACCAGTATTTTAAACTTGTTTTCTTCACCATGTATAATCACAAAATTAATCTTGATAAAATAAGGGAAAGAACACTGGTCTAAAATACTGGTATTAATAAATTTTTTTCTTCGAATTTAGGGGTTGACTTATACACAAGTATATACGGTAGTTTTCACATGGAAAAATATTATCATGAATATAACATTATATATATATATATATATATATATATATATATGTTGTTTTCACAATTCTGGTATTGTTTCATTAGCTCTTACTTAGAACTTCATAATAAAAATATGCATAAGTAAATATAATATTGTAATCATATATAACATTTTGGTGTCATTAAAATTCTGGTGTTCACGTCCTTGGTCCCACTGGACTATGTGTTAAACAAGTTCTGATAATTGCAGCATAAAAAGTAGTAAATGCACTTATTGGCTTTCATGCTATATTTTTGATTGCTTATTTCTGCCTGATGTAAGGCTATGCTTAATTATTTATCTAAAATAGTCATTACATGTTTTTATAGTATTTGTTTACTAAATTTTTTATTATCATTGAGGGAAAATATTTGATAGTACTGGGTCAGCCAGATTCTATGGACAATAGTTTCGCAGTTCCCCATGTTCTAGATCTATATTTAAAAAATTAACACACAGGAGGAAAAAAAATAATTAAATTCATGTGTGTTAGAGAATACTATTGATAGGAATGTGAATTTCTTTTTTATAAATGGTAAAAAAGTAATAAAATGCAGGAAAACAATTGATAATATCCCACAGAAGTCTGCAAGAATAAAAATAAATAATAAATGACTAAATTAAAAATAACCAGTAACATCTTTAAAAATATATGAAAAATGAAGCATTAACAGTTTTAATTAAGATATGAAAACAATCATACTACTCACTGGAACACGATTCCAGAAAAAAAGTCATATATTAAAAATTGAAATAAAGAAATCAGTATTTAAATAGGGAAAAGTGTGGAAAAAGGTTAAAAAATTTCTTAACTGTAGGGATTTATTTCTTCACTGCTAAAATTTTCCATTGGAGAAAAAAAAAAAAAAAAAAAAAAAAAAAAATATCTTTTAAATCTGACAGTAAATGCAAGTCATTGTGAAAAAATTATGTAATGGATTTATTTAAGGTTTTATTTTGTTAAGTTGCATGCAATTATTGAGGTACAAAGCTTGACACGTTTTTTCTTAAGTACACTGTTAAAAAAATGTAACTTTGCTGCCAGAAATTCTTTGTAATTACAGAAAAGTATGTTTTGCCAATGTAATTTTTCTGTAATTTATGACTTTTTTTCTCAAATTACAAAGAATTTCTGGCAGCAAAGCTGCATATTTTTTTTTTTAACAGTGATAACATTCTAAATAATTTTGTATTGTTGTAAATTAATGTATTCATGCTTAATTAATAAATTGTTATTATTTGTCCTTAATTTTATTATTTTCAGAAAGTAGTAGAATTGAAAGCTGCAATGAGAAAAATCAAACTTGACCCTCGTCGACATAATTTGCCTGAAGTAATTGATTATGCTGCAGTTAAAAGAGAAAATACTGTCCTAATGAAAAGCGTTAGTAAATGGGAAAAAAAGGTTGAAGCTATTCAGGTACAGTACCTGAAAGAAAAGCACTTTTTTTAGTTCATCAATATTATATCTATATATTATAAATGTATATTTCTTCCATATTTCACCGTCTTTGTTGATACAACTCATATTCAAAATATTAGAATAATTGAGAAAAAGTAATAAGAAAGAAATTATTTTTCATTTATTTATTTTTGATACTAAGTAAATGCAATTAAATTTCTTATAAATTAAATCTGGAATGTTTAGATAAGATTTTAACATTTACAAAATATAAAATACAATAAATTAGGTTTACAATAGTTTTCTGAAACACATCAAAATATTAGAATAAAATTTAGTTAGGTTCAAAATATTAGAATATTTTATTTTACGCAAAAATATTATCTTATGAATATGAAGTAAATGGTAGTTAATATTTTGTAGCATCCCCCTTTAGCTTTAATAACAGCGTACAATTGATCTTGCATACTATATACAAGGTGTTTACAATCATTTCTCTCAATATTTGTCCAAATAGATTTTATACATGCCATTAACTCAGTTTTACTAGGATTTTCTTAGAGTTTTTTCTTTATTATACCCCATAAGTGTTCGATGTGATTTATGTCTGGTGAGTTTGGTGGCCAAGGAAGTACCTTAATGTTGTGTTGGCAGAACCAATTTTTAGTTGACACCAAGGTATGCCGTGGCGCTAAATCTTGCTGAAAGATGAAATCATCTTCAAATAAATCTTCTGATGATGGAATCATGTAATATTCCAAAATTTCTTGATATATCTGAGAGTTAACCTTTTCGTAGACAATGCATAACTTTCCAGGTCCTTCTGCGTTCATGCAACCCCAAACCATGACACTAGTAGCAAATTTTACCGAACGTTTAAGGCATTCTTTATCAAATGCTTCATTCTCCAAACTGGAATACCTTGTTTACCATATGAAACACAAAATATACTTTCATCACTAAATGATATATTTTTTCAATCTTCTTCACTCCATAAACGTCTTGATTTACACCAATTCAATCTTATACACTTTTGTTTTGCAGTCATGAGAGGTTTTGTTTTCAGTACACAAGATTCAAACTTAAATTTATGGAGACGTCTTAATGTTGTCGATGTAGAAACTTCAACTCCTTCTTTCCATTTCCGGTGCAAGAATCTCACACTTTTAAAACGGTTTTTCTTAACTATACGCTTCAGTTTCCTGTCATCTCTAGCAGATGTTTTTGGTTTTTGGTGATTATTTTGAAAATTTCCATTTTTTTAATATTGTGTTAGTATTCTACTACTTGATTGTGAACAATATAAATAATTTGCTATATAACATTGATTTTTACCGTGCCGTTACAAATCAACCATACGAAGTTTAACAGATTCAGGAATATCACTCACAAGACCCATTTTAAGACGAAAAAGCAAACAAACTACAAAAAGAATACTGATTTTAAATAAAATTGTCTGAATTTAATCAATGATGCCACCAGTTATGAATTAGTGACAATTAAAGGGGAATTAATGTGAAATATTCTAATACTTTGAATCACCTGAATAAATATTCTAATATTTTGACTTTTCAATTTTTTTTTTTTTTTTTCAATTAATCTTTTCAAAAATGATATTAATTTTAAGATAATAAATAAGTTTAATCAACAATAAGGTCTTAATAAAAATATCATTTGCATATTTGCATTAAATTACCAAACGATATTTTCAAATTGTAAAAAAATGTAATTATTCTAATATTTTGAATATGAGCTGTAGATATGAGAGAAAAGATATGAATACAGCCTTTCCTTTTCCTTCCATAAATTGGATTGATGTCTTAAAATTTATAATTTCACATAAATTTAGGAATCTCACTCTATGATCTTTTTTTTTTTTTTTTGTACATCAGTTAAAACTATTAGACTTAGAGTGGATATTTTAACTGAACTGACTCTTAATATTTTCTCTTCATAGAAGAAAATAAAGATAGCTTTCATCAGACACATTGTAAAAAATACTTATAAAGGCATTTCTGTATAATAAATATATGTTTGAAAATATTGTTTTAAATAACATACATATATTTCATATTGTAACTAACTTTCCACCAAGTCTTAAGAAACAGTTAGATACTCCATTTCCCTACCCATGATGGAAATTTTATATCATGTAGTTTCATAATCGAAGTGCGATGTAAGATTTTTCCTTTCTGATAGATTTTTATAAATATTACATGGTCATACTTATTGTGTATCATTGCATAAATAAAACTGTTCATTTGTATAATATTCAAGGTTTAAACTAAGAAGAGTTTTAGTTGATTTCTTCTTTTCTTTCATTTTTTAGCAAGAAAAATTATTATATTTGAATGCTTTAGCAAGAAAGAAGAAGTACTGAATAATTTCTCCATGGAATTAAAAATTATTTAAGCATTTTACATATTTTTGTACAGTATTTATGTATTATGTTTCATTAACCACAAATAAAAATGTTTCCTTAAATGAGTCGAAATGTTTTCATTATTATAAAAATTTTAGTTAGCTTATCAGAAAATAAAAAATTATATTTAGAAGAATAATCTTGATACTGAAAGAAAACTGATATGTTGTTGTTACAAAAAATATTTCTTCTACATAACAGCATTATTTACTGGTTAACGTGTACAAAAACTTAATCATCATAGTTTTTAAAAGCCGAATAAACTACTATGTCAGAAGACGGTACGCTTAAGGCTACCGAAACAGATGTATGCATCGCAAATATTTTTCTTTTGGCGCTTCTGATGTAGTAGTTTATTCGGCGTTTAATATTCCAACGCCAAGTCTCCTGTTATTATTATCATAGCTTTTATTTTTACAATAAAGATTTTATGTATGCAGTTTCGTGCAACATTAATAAATTATGTGATATAACTATATGGTAAATCACTGAAGGCGAGTGGTAGCATATCTGTGAACAAGTTTCACACATATTGTTTTTAAATATTTATTTCTAAATAATCTAATTGGAATTTTAAAATTCCATTTAATACGAATAATTATAAAATTAATTCATTTAAATGAAATCTAATACATTAATTTAAAAAGACCATTTTATTCTGTAATATTCTCTAAAACTAATTCATTCTTTTATAAAAGTCAATCTTTATTTAATGTAACTTATATTTTTATTGAGGGACAAATACATTTATAAATATTTACATTTTCCTTTTTAACAATGTGTTTCAAAATCTCATTTAATCATACAAATAAAATTATCTGAATTACTTTTTAATATAAACAGAAATCAGGAAATGTATTTCCCATGTGGTAGCTAATAGCTTTTAGCTCTTTTAATGATTTGATTTCCAGTCTCAAAAGCATCAATAAATGCTAAATTGCATGTCTTTCAGTAATAATAATAACAACAACAAATAAATTCTTAATGACATATTGCTGGTGACAGTAAAAGTAATTATGTTGGCATTTTTTTTTTGTTTCACCAAATGTTCTTTGGTAAAAGATTAAAGATTTTTAAATTGACCAATTAAAACTTTCTCTTGACACTTTTATGGCTTAAATTTGAAATCCATGTAACTTGGCGATTTCTAGATTGATGATTTCAAAACCACCACATCACATACTTCTCCGAATTCTGCTGGGATAAACAACTAAAAATTATGATGCTCTCTCCCATAATTTGAAAAATTTGAAGTTTGTCACTTTGGGTTATTATTAGTGTTATAACTTTGTTTAACAACGTATTGTTTTAGAAAAGGTGTAATACTTGATTATATTTTCAAAACATTCAATAAAATTATTGCAATGACAATTAAGCATCTTTTCTTTGTGAACACAGTGATTTATTTAACTTTGTGTGGCTACAGACTGCCATATCTCTAAATGACAGAAATTCTATAGCATAGCATCTCCTATCAGCCGACATGCACTCAAATTAAGTCATTCTTTTTCACAATCGCCATCTCACATTCACATATCAAGTTTGGTACATTTATACACCAAAGAAACTAAGATATAACTTTCCCATAAACTGGGAAGTTTCAGCACCACCTGTCAGCCAATATGCACCAAAAATGAATCAGACATTTTTCATAATGGTCCTTGCTACAAGAGAAAAAATTTGAGGCGACCTGACCCGATGCAGGACTTAAATGCAGATTTCTGGAGTTTGCAAATTTTTTGGAGTCTACTGTATATGTTTAAAACAATAGAGTAGGTTTAATAATGTTAAGTTGGCATGAATAGAAAAATATATAAATGTTATAATTATTCAAAATTATATCTAAATTGAGATTTAGCAATAAGACCAAATATAAGTTGTTTTCAATGAGAACTAATTAATAGAAAATTACAGTACAATTTAATTTAAAAAACAGATTTACTAGTCAACTTACTAGTAAATGCTATTTCAAGTTCTATATCTTATTATAAGCAATCAAACCACTAAAAGCTGTAATAAGAACTTTGTGTGAAACAGCAGATTTTTAAAATAAATAATTAAAGTAAATATTTTAATTATAAAGCTAGTAGAATGTTTTATGAATAGAAAATATATTAAAAAACAAGAAAACCTTACTTGAACTTCTGTACTTTATCCATAGACCTTTCGAGGGAGCTCCCCCTCATCATCAGTGGATTGCTTAGGTAGTCTGCTTCTTTTCAGTCAAGTTGTTTTATTACATGTTGCTACGATCAGCACAATCCCATTGACGGCTCGTTGCCATTTATAGAATTATAATTTGTAAGAATTTCGATAGTTTCTCTATTTAATGAGTAGGTGTTATTATGGTAACTTGCGATCTTTTTAACGTTGTTGAAATCAATTGAAACGCCTTGTTCAAGGCATGTTTTCGCGAACTTGGTGGTGGCTTTTCCAAATTTAATATCTGTTTGATGTTCTTTGATAAGCGTTTTAATTTTTTTCGCCATTCCTATGTAACACTTATTATTCTGATTAACATCGATTGGGATTTTATAAATACCTGAATTTTCAATCGGTGGAATTGGATCTTTTTTGTTTCTAATTAATTCGTAAATATTCGGATTAGGTTTTATGGGAATTTTTATATGGTGCTTTTTACCTAAATTTTTTATTTTAACAGCCGCTCCGCAATCGTAGGGGATTGAGGAAGCGTACTTTTGAGTGGTTTTTTGATGGGAACTAATTTTATCAAGGGTTTGATTCTTTTTTTATATAATTTATTTACTAAATTGTTTGGATAATCTGCAATTTTAAGTTCTTCTTTAAGGTCGTCAGTTTCTTTACAAATGAGGATAGCTCTATTAAAGTATGCCTGGATGGCGCTAATTTTGTATTGGTATGGTGTTTTACTTTTACTATTTATAATTTCATCACTGGCTGTTGGTTTCTTGAACACGGTGGTTTTTACATCGTGTTTACGGGTTATTTTCATGTCAAGATAGCTGATACTATTATTATTTTCTGTTTTGCAAGTAAACTTTAAATTGGGATCTTATTTGTTCAAAACTTCAAGTAAATTACTAACATTTTTGTCTTGATATATTACCGTGAAGATGTCATTGATGTATCTGAACCAATGTAAAATTTTATTTTTTAGTAAATCCGTAATTACGTTCTCAAGATGTCTTAATCTGAATTCAGCTATGTATCCTGAAATGGGGGAGTCCATCGGAACTCCTTGGTACTGTTTATAAAAATTTTATAAATATATACATTTTTTTAGAAGATATATTGTTACAAAATTCACCATTATATATATTTTATATTAAAAATGGTTCTCCACTGTTTTCAAAACATGATTGAGCAAGTATTATATATTCTTGACAAAATTGGCAAGTTTTTTCACTCATAGTTTTGGGGGTTCCCATGACTGCAATGATATGAGGGATGGGTACTACACAAGCATCTTTCCTTATGGGCCAGAAAAATGATGAATGACACCTTTTTCGTCTGAATTCACTTCACTCATCAACTCAAATTACTGTAATTTGTTACAAATGCAGGCGATAAAGCATACGGGATATAAATCTATTGTTACAAAAAAAAGTTTGCTGCTTGTTAATTAAGTTGAAAGTAAGAGCTAGCTTTCCATCACTACTGATTTTTCTAGCTTCAATCATTTCCAAGTCATCTTTTAGCTGAAAACTGTGGAAAGACCTTGTTCCTGGAAGAGTTTGAAAATCTTTGAAGTGACTTTCTAAAGTCAGATGAGTTAAATTTAAAGCAGTTGCTTTTTAAGAAGCAAATTAGAAGATAGGATTTGTCTATTCTGATATTGTTGAAAACTTTTCTTTCTAGCTAAAGCACCTCTATTCAAACATATTTTGTTTTACCATGGCTGGTTATAAAAAATTACCACTAGGTTTTGAGTTGAAAACCCTTCTCATGAAGACACAAATTCATGACATTATATTTATTTTTATACTTAGCCAGCACATTCATCACAGAAGTAGTGGATGTTTGTTGCATGTGAGTAGTTCTCTTTAAGAATGGCATTTTTTTTTTTTTTTTTTTTTTGGGGGGGGGGGGGTGTACCATACTCAAATCATGTTTAAGGTAATCAGATATGATACAAAAAGGTAAAATCATTTTCTTATTCTTTGTATCTTTGCAGTGAGTCATGACAGGATGAATAGTGCATGAAACTGAAGTAAAGTGATAACCTTGGAGCCTATTCTTATATTGTGATAGCATAGTTTTCGCTTAAGTCCACTAAGATAACAGCTGTATTTGGGAGAGCCATTCCCTTTTAAATTTTAAAAATTGAAGCTTGATTTTGCAATGTATGAATGTGGTATTAACCTGTTCAGTTTTTCTACTAACAAATCAACAAACTCACCAACTGAGCTCGAACACAATATCATTTCAGCGTTCGACCCATTCGTTTGAAATAAACCCACTGATTATAACAAATAGAATCTTCATCATCATAGTAATCAAATTTTGATTTAAAAACTGGACAAGGTTATCTTTCGATGGGAAATTGTCACAATGTCTTAACATACATTTTCTTTGTGTTCCTTCACAAACAATACATGACATAAGTTCTTTGTAGTCCTCTTAAATGCCTGCTCTGTGAATCAATAAAACAACATTTTGATGAAATGTGCATACACACACTAAATATGTGCTACAGGAAAAAAAAAAAAACCTATTTTCAGAGATTCATGTTTAAAATTTGAGTATAGCTCACTAAGATTACACAAAATCAAATATTTTTCTCATATACTTTTTTCCTATACTCACTACATTCTTCATACCTGGCAAAATTCTAGACTGTTCATCACTCTCATAAAACTTTTATACCAGTTCAATAGTTTCACAACTCAGCTTTTTCCTCGCTAAAAATCACTTTTTTTTTTTTTTTAAACAGCTTCCGAGCCTTATGAATAGAATAATCAGATACTTTGAAAGTCTCTTTTCTTTTAGACCACATTAGCGAAGATAGAATTCTCAGCATTTGAATATGTTTGTTTCTTGATACATTATTTGCATCATTTTTAATTATATCTGCAAAAAGCTTAACCATATCTTCAGATTTTTTTATATTTTCTTTCTTCTCCCCCCCCCCTCTACCATATCATCTCCAAGAACAGTTTTAATGATTTGATTGTTTATAATAAGATTTAGAATTTGAAATAGCAGTTAGTAGTGGAACGATTAAGGGCCCTCTTCACTCACCGCCGCCGGAAGCCGAAACTAATGCTATTCTATGGGAAATTTTTCTTTACAAATAACTTATTAACTAATACATATTTTTAAATTCTGTTTTCATATTCAGAAAATTCCCAACTGTTAAATTGACGGACCTTTTTTAAAAATGTATTTTTTTAATTTTTAATATTTTATTTCGAAATTGCAAAATGAAAAAAATTCACATATTGAAAATTCGTATTTTGCAGCTTCAAAATAAAATTTAAAAAAATAATTTTTTAGAAAAGGGGCGTCAATTTTACAGCCGGGAACTTTCAGAATGTGAAAACAGAATTTAAAAATATGTATTAGTTAATAAGTTATTTGTAAAGAAAAATTTCCCATAGAATAGCATTAGTTTCGGCTTCCGGCGGCGGTGAGTGAAGAGGGCCCTTAAGAGTTTAGATCTTGTTTCAAAAACAAAGTTAAATTTTAATGTAATTTTCTATTAATAAGAAAATTTAATTAATATTAATTAAAAAAAAAAATTCTTTCCAAATTTCAATTTAGATATAATTTTATTTATCCTATTTTATAACATGTATTTTTCTGCACATGCCAAATTAACATTATTAAAACTACTACGATCGAATCTCGTTAGCGTGAACATGCTTAACGTGAATTACTTTTAACATGAACTGTTTCCTCATTCCCCATCAAAATGAATACGAACTGTAATGTTTTTTCACTTTTTAACATGAATTCACTTAACACGAAATTTCACTAAGATGAACCTTTTCAGAAGTCCCCTAGAAATATTCTGACGGTTAAAGAAACAAAAAATTTTATGAAAATGTGAAAATTTTCCTTTTACAATGAAATATTCTTTTACAGCATTCAAGTTACAAGTCCTATTTAAACAGTATTACTACTTTTAGACAATTCAAAAGCTGTCAAAAGCATCGTAATGTTTGAAAGACTGGGTTGTAATAAGTTCCTCAAAGAATTTCTTTTATTTTAATAGAAGAAAGTTCCTAATTCAAATGTGTGAGAGTTTAATTTTAAAAGCACTAAGAATTCAAACTAAAACTTCTCTTAATTTATTATCAAATTTAAATATTGTTTTAACCCCCATAGAAAAGGGCTTTCACTGTACAATGAATTAAAATGAAAAATTTAATTTCCATTTTAAAATGAACTAAAATGAAAATTATTATAAGATGAGATTCAAAATACAACTCACTTAAAAAAAAATGCAACTTTGCTGCCAGAAATTCTCTGTAATTTGAGAAAAAAGTCATAAATTATAGAAAAATTACGTTGACAAAACACATTTTTCTGTAATTACACAGAATTTCTGGCAGAAAAGTTGCATTTTTTTTTTTAACAGTATAAGCATCAGAAGATAAATATGACCTTCAAAGTTAAAAAACAAGAAGAGATTTTAAATTTATGTAATTTAAAATTATAATATATAAAACCAGCTAAGTTAGATTTATCCTGTTCCGGTGAAACAACAAACATTCTATCGAATTACATAGAATGGCAGGAAAGAGAGAAATTGACAACTATCCCCCTCTTAAATGATGCAGTTTCAGAAAAATTAAAAAGAAATAACTATTAAATATGCAACTGGCAAGAAACAGCACCAAATATTTTTTTTAAACAAAGATAATTTGTATGCTAAATAAATTTTAGGCGAAGCGAAAGAGAATGAGAAATGCTACTAACAATGAAGTAGAAACAGAATTAGGTAAATAAATGAACCACAAAATCAGAATTTTTTCGATTCCAGAGCAATTTTCGAAAAATACAGGATATTGCTCTGATGCTTCGTTCACTAAGATAGCTCCAGAGATTTTAGAATAGAAATTTTTGCATGCAAACTTGAGGCGAAACGGCTGCAATAAATGACGAGGAAACAAAAGATTTTACAACAAACAAATTGGAATTAAAATTAAAGAAATATGCTCCAGCAGATATCTTATATACTGATGATAACTGCTTTGTTTTGAAAGGCACATTTCTTTAGAACTTTAAAAATAAAAAGTGCAAAACTTTCCGATGGAATATGCAGCAAAGAAACATTACTTCTTTTGGTTTTTATATGATCTCAACAGTCAAATGTTAGTCATCCGAAAAATGCAATCCCTGCTGTTTGAAGGGACAGAAATATTATCAGTGATATTAATTTGACCTTGGATAGCTTTTGTGCTCATCTTGACAATTTAAAATTTAAAGCAATTCAGTTAAAATTTTTACCAAAAATGATGACTGCAAAATTACAAACAAGTGGTAAAGGTGTAAGAAGCTTACTACAGGAAAGAAATAACCTTTTACAAGTAATTTAAAAAAAAAAAAAAAGACTTGCCATTTCCATTAACATGTTGGATACATACTCCAATCTGCAGGGAAAGAGGTATCCTCCAATACTATTGAAAATAGTTTCTGAATTAAATTTTTTCAGTGGAATTTTAATCATTAGTTTACACTGGAAAAAAAGAAAAAAAAAAAAAAAACATATGCAATAGCTTGATTTTTTAAAAGCGCAAGAATATACATTTCCAAAGTATGTTACTTTTGAGAACTATGTTTCAATAGGCAACGAAATAACATCAGTTATCCTTACCAATGATAAAATGGTTAATGAAATAAAAGAACATACTAATTCCGTAGCTGATTTGCACCATTCATCAGAAACAGAGCGAGATTGCAACAGTTTCATTTGAAGATGGAATCCTTACATCACTATTTTTGATCGAAAGTTTCTGCCATATTTGTACAGTAATTTTTTAAGATTGAATATTATAGAAATTATTTATAAAAAAAAATAGAGGTTTAAGAGTTCTATCTTGAGACGGAAACTCTTGCACCCTTGAAACAGAGAAAGATGAGATAAGTAGGACAGTTCTTTAAAATGAATAAAATCAGAATCAAATGAAATGTTTAATGTTCTAAAATGATAATATTTATGAAATAAACAGAAAATTCAAACGAATCATTTGATAACACGGAAAAATTTGAAGATATATGGCAAAAGATGTGAAAAGAAAACAACTACAGATAATTTTTTTTTTTTTTTTTTTATAATGTAATTTTTTTTTTAGTTTTATGATATCAAGAAGGTATAGATTTAATTTAAAAGATTTGTTGATTATTATTACAGTCGAACCTCGTTAATGTGAATCTCAAGGGGGATAGAAAATTTGTTCATGCTAACAGTAGTTCATGCTATCAGTAACTAATCTTCATTTTGATGAGGATTCTGGAAACAGTTCAGGTTAAAAGTAATTCACGTTAACGAGGTTTGACTGTATTTGCTTTTTTAAGATTGAATAGAACTAATTGCTCATAACGTAATTTTAAGCAAAAAGGGTGTTTTTTGATGTATTTGCTACATATGTATTTTTCTCAGTATTTCTAACAGGTTACATTAAAAATTACTGATTACATGAACTACTGATAACATAAACAAAATTTTAGTTCCCCTTGAGATTCATGTTAACGAGGTTCAACTGCATATATTATTTTAATCATACACCACCAAATTTTGTAATTTAGTTTTTATTTTAAAGCTCTTTTTGAACTACAATTAGATGACAAATGACATTTTGGTTCAAATTTAAATTTGGTGATTTCAAGAAAATGAATGAATCAGGATTTCTATTCTTGAGTTTTTTAGAACAAGAATAAAAAGAGGCTTTTTTTAAATTATTATTATTATTCGTTTTCCATTTAAAATAAAACTGTATTTCATAAAAAAAAAAAAAAAAAAAAAAAAAAAAATCAAAATAATATTTTAGGATATTTTCCTGGCCAAGTAAGTATTTGCAGGTTTAATTTTTTTTTTAAATATATTATATTCTTTACATATATTAAAGTATACTCATAAAAAGTTTCATCAACATTGGTTGGTAAATAAAGGAAATAAATAAGTTATTTTTTATCAAAGAACAAACTGTGTTTCTTACACATGATAGACCAAAAACATGAAATTCCAAAATCTTTAACAATTCTTTAAAAACTAAACCATTTAAAATAGAGCCAAATAAATAAATAAAATAAATCTTTATTTAAATTTATAAAAGGAACAAATATGCCAAAGTTTTATGAAAATCTGATATGATAATAGTTCACTTGCTTCTATAGTTAGTGTGCTGAAACTATAGTTATATTTAATTAAAAAGAAATTAATACATGTATGAAATCATTTTCAAGCAAGCAATTTCTACAAATTTAATTTATTTTTATTAATTACCTTAAATTTATTTATTTTTTTTTTTCTAAAAGACAAATTTTCAAATATCTTTTTTTAAATATTTTTTGAAGTAGCCAGTATCATTTGCATGTTTTTCATATTATTATCTTTGATATAATTTGTAGCTTTACAGATGCCTCATTAGTTAGGCATGAGCTGCTTTTTCATCAGAGTATAACTGTTGTTCCTCAACTACCTATTATTCAGTTAATATGACTAAGTTCTTTTTGCCTTTTTAAGCCCAATTTTAATTTTTCTTTGGATTTCTTCTTATTTTATTTTTCAACTCTTATTTATTCAGCATGTGATTTTCCCATGCACTGTATCAATTATTTGTTATTGTTTTATGCCAATAACACATGCACAGTGTGTTTGTGTATGACACAAAATTTAGCAGACAAATTGATATTATTTTGCTGTTTCTAGTTTAAGGAACAAAAAACATATGCTAAGCAAAGTTTACTTTTTTTTTAAACAATACTAAAAATGTAAAAATTGCTCTTTTAAACTGAAATAACAAACACATTTTTCAAATTTTCAGAACAAAGTGCTAAATTTAAGAACATTTTACATTTTTTCAAGTAAACTATGAGCTATGCTAAAAGATTAACTAAAATGTATTTCTTTTATTCAATGCAAATATATTTATTTTATACAAATGTAAATTTTCATAAAATATTTAGTTTGGCCATTTTTGAACTATTAAGTTAAAAAATCATAAGTGCTATACTAAAGCGTACAGATAATTTATTATACATACCATCATCACCAATATTAAAGGAAATAATACATTATCTCCAGCATATTGAAAAATTCTAAAATCTTTTATGTAATTTAGGTATTGGGTAATATTAAAATCTATTAAAAATAATAACAGATTTTAAAGCATATTTTTAAAATGATTTTATTTATTTTTTAATATTTAGCTTAAAAATAAATACATATATTTTTTTTTCACTTGTATAAAATTAAAAAGTTTTAAAATCATATTGGCTGCTGCTTAAGTAAAAATGATATTAAGGTTTCAGGATGTGGGTTGCATTAACATTCTAATAGTCACACTTTTTAAAAATGCCGAAACATTAAAAATATAAATTCAATAAAAGTGATATTAATCAAATTAAATTACTGAGAAATAACTTGATGCATATAATATGTGGGTAATTTTAATAGCAAAATTATTTTCATGCAATAGATGAAATATGATGAAATTTACAGAATTTTTAAAGAACTAAATCTATTGCAATCCATGTGTTTTAAATATTTACAAAATAATGAAAATGAGTATCCAATTATGGACTTCTTAACGATGATTTCTTTGCCAATTCCCCCTGTTTCCATAGGGATATGAAACTTGTGGAGAATTTTGGAATCGACCTTGAGCAGGATATACAACAGGCATCCCAGCTGGATAGTGACTGGATTGAGGTGAATATGGTTTCCACTGATTATAATCTCGTTGAGGTTCAGATCTTGATTCATATCGTCTGGACTCATATCTACGAGACTGATCATCATATGATTCTCTTACATTTGGACTATACATTCTGTTAGCTGGAATATTTTGATGATGAACAGACTGTTTGAAAAGGCTAAGTTTTTCTAAATATGGATTGTGTTCTGATGCTGCACCAGTCCTTGCATCTAAATTAAGAGGCTTGCCAAACAACTGTATACCATTCATGAGAGCTAAGGCGTAAGGCACAGAAACAGGATGTTTAAATGTAATGAAAGCATATCGCCTAGGCTTTCCTTCTTTATCTTTTGGAATTGTAACATTTTCTAAAGGTCCAGCCTAAATTAAAAGAAAAAAAAAAATTAAAGGTGTGTTAATCATGGAACAGATGCTGTATAATCCACCGGTTGGCGATTTTTTTCAAAATGGCGCCGGAATCATGCCAAAATGCCGTTTTCCAAAATCAACGCCATTTTTTATCACAACATAAATTTCAACCAGAAATAATGGTTTAAAAATGCAATTGTAATACAAAATACGCGAACTTACAGGTTTTTTGTTTTTTTTTTTTCCCATGAAATATATAAATTTAAAACTAATATTTGCATAGATATTCTGAAAAAAAAAAAAAAAAGGTAAAATTGCGTATTTTGTATTACAGTTGTATTTTTTAACCCTTATTTTTTCTTCAAATTTATGAAGTGGTTAAAATAAAAAACTCCTGAAATCACGGATGATAAAAAACTACATCGATTTTGAAAAACATTAATAATAATAATAATAATAATAAAAGGTCAACTTAATTATAAAATAACTTAAATATTTAAAAAAAGAAAAATATCTTAACAATAAAATATAATAAAGAAAGGAAAAAAAAAATTATCGCGTCTTTATGAAAAATAATTTGAATTAAAAAAAATATCTTTACAAAATATAATAAAGATTAAATAAGAATTTAACCAAAAATTTACAATCAAACACATAACAAAATTATGCAAATTATTTTCGTTTTTCAGGGGGGAGACCCCCCCCCCCTCTGAACCCCCCCTTGTATAAAACATTAAAATATAATTTATATAATAATGAAAAAAAAAAATAATATTGTGTATTAATCAAAATTTATTTTAAATTTAACAACAACAACAAAAAAAAAATTACATTCAACATTTAGTAAAAAACAAAAAATTTCGCAAATTTTTAAATAAAAGGAAAAAAAAATTTTTTTTTTATAAATTAAGGATCAGATAGCTTCTTACATGCACTTTATAAATCAATATATGCATATAACTTTATCATCATATCCAAAAATTTTTAAACCATTTTTTATTTGCCCATCTGGTTTTATGAGATTTATCTCATGTTTTTTCGCCATTTTCTATATTTTTTAACCTATTTGCCCTCAAAAATCCTGAAAATAAAAAATACACCAACTTTTGCTATAAACAGCCTTCTACCGCTAAAATAGGCGAGTAGATTGCCACCAAATTTGATAGAGACAACTCATAAGGTCTACTTTCAGTGCAAAATGTTTGTCCATTTTAGTTGTATGAGACTATAGCCGAAGTTTATAAATGCAAATCACATAATGCAAAATTAATGCAAATGAAATTTTATACATTCGTACAAATAAAAGGTACATCATATCCAAAAGTTTTTTATACATTTTTCACTTTAAACTTTTTTTTTACATTTTTAATTTTAATTTTTTTTTTTACATTTTTTATTTTTTCTTAAAGAACAAAATTGAAAGCAAATGGCGACCTAAAAATATAAACGAAAATCACTCTTTATCTTTCACTGTGATTTTAAACTGATCCCAATTAATTTCCCTCACAATTTCTAAAAATTTATTAAAATAACTTTCCCCCTTTCCACTATGCCCCCTATTATATTTACGTTTGCCAAATTTAGATTCGTCAATTTCTACAATTTTATCAACCCCCCAATTTTTTCAGATTTAGATACAATAAATTCGAGAATAGTTTCATGATAAACTTATTTTGATAATTCTCAATACATTTTGATAAAGCCATAATAAATAATAATCAAACCAAAAATAATAAACAATAACATCAAAAAGAAAACATACACAATAAAATTAAAAAAGTCCTTCCGGCTTATTCGGAAGGGTAGGTTGATTTCTTTTTCCTTATCAAGAAACCGTCATTTTGTTTCAAAATGGCGGCTACAAATTATTAATGCACTTGGTAGAAATATTGATGTAGGCTACGAACATATGGAGTTTCAAGCTAATCGGTTTATAAATACATTTTTATGTGAATTTAAAATTTTCAAGTGGCCGGCGCTTGGAAACAAAATGTTGGGTTGAATTGACAAATATATGAAACGTATTTCTGAGATAAGTCTACTGTACACATATAGTTCGAATTAATTCAAAATCTCAAAAGTCATCGTGTTGAAAAATTAAGTGACTGCCACTTGGATCAAAATGGCAGAGAAAGTTGCTCATCTAAGATATTGTTGCAAATTTGAAAATATTTTTTTTTTTTTTTTTTGTAGAAATTCTTTCAAACAGGCTTAGTAAGTTGATAAAAATGTTAGTTTTCTGCATTTCGAGTTTGTTTTAGCATTAAAATAGCCTAATTTTTCCTTAAAAACGCATTAAAAAGATCCAGTAACGCAGGTAGTAGATTTAGCAACTTTTCCCCTACGGCGACTTTTGGCGAGAAAATACTTATTATCGATATACCAAAGATGGACGCAATAACGTGATTGGTTCACGAGTTACGTGAATTTTCTAGATTTTTGTTGTTTGAATGATAAATCCAATTTTCAACTTTGATTTGAATTGATTAAGTATTTCTAAAGTTAACGTGATAACAAATTTTCAAGTGGCCGCCACTTGGAAACAATACAGTGGAACAAGTTGCCCAGCAAACACATCCAAGATATTTGGAGCACTGTCCAACTGTGGTTTAAATCAGTGCCATGTTTCAAAAGTTATTATTATGGCAAATTTTCAAGTGGTAGTCTAAGTGGATGCAACTTGAAAACTAAATGGCAAAACAACTTGCCCATCGAAATCATCAAGTATATTTGCATAAGTTCATTGTCCAGTTCTAGTTTAAATTAAATCAGTATTTCAAAAATTATCGCCATAAGAAATTTTCAGGTGGCACCACTTGTAAAAAAAAAAGTGGAGTGAGATGCCCAGCGAACTTAAATGAGATATTTGAATGATAAATCCACTACCCAAATTTGATGCGAATTGATCCTGTATTACTAAAGTTACCATAATGACAAATTTTCAAGTGGTCGCCACTTGGAAATAAAATTGCAGATCAAGTCACCAAGTGACCTTATCCTAGATATTTGAACCATAAGTTCACTATCGCACTTTTATTTGAATCAGTTTAGTATTTTAAAAGTTATCGTGTGGCATATTTTCAAGTGGCAGTGTGATTTCAAGTGGCTGGAACTTAGAAACAAGATGTCGGGACAAGTTGCCTAGTGAACACATTCAAGATAATTATATGATAATATCACTGTCCAAATTTGGTTCAATTTGGAGTATTATTTCAGAAGTTATAGTGATTTTAAATTTTTAAGTGGGAGCCTGATTTCAAGCTTAACTTAAGATATCTGCCACTTTATTAAAAATGCGGATACAGTTTATTAATAAACTTCAATGAGATACTTATGTGGTCTGTATTTACACCGCAATTCAAACAATTTTGGAATACGCTTATTACAATTTGAAATTTTCAAGTGGTCTCAACTTGAAAAGAAAATGGCGGTGCAATTTGGTTAACAAACTCATCTAAGATATTTATAAGATAAGTTAAGACACTGTTCAAATTTGGTTCCATTTGGAGTATTATTTCGGAAGTTATCATCGTTTTAAATTTTCAAGTGGTGGCCTGATTTCAAGTGGTCCCGCTTAACTTAAGATATCCGCCAATCTATAAAAAATGGCGGATAAAGTTCATTATAAAGTTATTTGAGACACTTGTATAATCTATGTATACATAAAAAAAAAAAAAAAAAAATCAGAATATGCTTTTTACAATTTGAATTTGAAATTTTCAAGTGGTCTCCACTTGAAAACAAAATGGTGGAGCAACTTGGTTAACAAATTCATCTAAGTTATGTATAAGATAAGTTAAGACACTGTCCAAATTTGCTTCGATTAGGAGTATTATTTCAGAAGTTATTGTGATTTTAAATTTTCAAGTGGCCCCGCTTAACTTAAGATGTGTACCATTTTATTAAAAACTAGCAGGCTTTGCCCGCTTCGCTGGACCCTATTTTTAAATGAATCACTATAATTACTGAATTCTCAAAATTGCATTAATTTTTATCACGTGAAAAAAAAAAGCAAAACAAAATCTGATTAGGAAAAATGTTGCACCGGGTTCTCACTGCCTTCGGAAAAAATTCCCAAAATGCTCTAACTCTTATTTCTGGTATTTTCCCCCTTCACCCCCACTCCCGTCTATCCTAATAATTTTACAAATTCGAAAATATCCGCAATCAATTTGTAAATATCAAAATCCTCTATGCACCAGTTTTGAACGATCTATCTCTATTTTTATTTTTTTGCTCCACCACTCTCCCCCCCCCTTCCCAATAATTTAAAAAATTCGAAAATATTCGCAATTGATTTGTAAGTATCGAAAACCTCTATATTTTGAATGATCTATTTTATTTTTTTTGCCCCTCCGCCCCCCCTCCCGTCCCTCCTAATAACGTTACACTTTCGAAAATATCCCCATTGGACTTGCAGGCCTCTAAAACCAATCTGTACCAATTTTGAACGGCCTAACTGCATTTCTATTTGTTTTTGCCCATAGCCCCCCCCTTACCGCCCCTCCTAATAATGTTACAAATTCAAAAATATCCGCATTCAATTTTAAGTATCGAAAACCATAAGTGTACCAATTTTGAATGATCTAACTTTATTTTTATTTTTTTGCCCCCCTCATCCCCTCCCCCCTTCTAATAACTTTACACTTTTGAAAATATCCCCATTCGACTTGCAGGCCTTTAAAACCTATCTGTACCAATTTTGAATGCCCTAACTGTATTTCTATTTGTTTTTGCCCATAGCCCCCCCCCCCTTCCCAAACCTCCTAATAATTTTACAAATTCGAAAATATCCGCAATCGATTTGTAAGTATCGAAAACGTCTATATACCAATTTTGAACGATCTAACTCTATTTTTATTTTTTTGCCCCCCCCCCTCCCCTCCTAATAACTTTACACTTTTGAAAATATCCCCATTCGACTTGCAGGCTACTGAAACCTATCTGTACCAATTTTGAAAGGCCTAACTGTATTTCTAATTGTTTTTGCCCCTGCTGCCCCACCTGGGGGCTGAATTTTTTAAATTCCAGAAATTGGTTTTTAGATATTTGTATTAGCTATATTTTATAGCAAAAATTTCACGTATATCTGTTTTTTTTTTGTTTGAGATATATAGGATTATGCAAAATCGCGTTTTACACATGTGAAATCCCGTTTTGTCCCCCCCGCCCCCCCCCCTTGGGGACCGAATTTCGAAAATTTATTGCAAAATCACATTTTTCACAAAAAGGACACATTTTGCGCACCCCTGCATATGCAAATACAAACATCACAAAAGAATCTTGCAACATCACAGATGCCTCATTAAGGCCGGTAATGGGTTTGGTGCCAAATTTGGTGACTTTTTCACTCATTGGTGAGAAAATTCTTCTCACCGATATACCAAATATGGAAGCTATAACATGATTGGTTAACCAGTTTCAGGAATTTTTTACATTTTTCTACTATGTACGGGTATTTAAGAAGTTGCTTTACGCCAAATGAGTCGGTCTCAGTTGAGTTTCACCAAGATACTGATGAATGCTACTGAGTCTCTTTGAATTACAGCTTTTGCTGCGTGTTAATGCTCAGATACAGTTTGTTCTATGAATTTGCTGTTGAGAGCTGTTTTTTAAGCTGTGTTTATTGGTGAAAGTGAAGTTGATACTTGGTTTATAGACCTGTAATCTTCTCGAATTTTCTGTAAATAAAGTTTCAAGCCTCTGCAAGATTCGCCTTTCCTTCTCAGACAACTTAAGAACCCCCAAGCAAAAATTCCAGAAATTGGTTTTTAGATATTTGTATTAGCTATATTTTATAGCAAAAATTTCACGTATATCTGTTTTTTTTTGTTTGAGATATATAGGATTATGCAAAATCGCGTTTTACACATGTGAAATCCCGTTTTGCCCCCCCCCCCCCCCCCTTGGGGACCGAATTTCGAAAATTTATTGCAAAATCACATTTTTCACAAAAAGGACACATTTTGCGCACCCCTGCATATGCAAATACAAACATCACAAAAGAATCTTGCAACATCACAGATGCCTCATTAAGGCCGGTAATGGGTTTGGTGCCAAATTTGGTGACTTTTTCACTCATTGGTGAGAAAATTCTTCTCACCGATATACCAAATATGGAAGCTATAACATGATTGGTTAACCAGTTTCAGGAATTTTTTACATTTTTCTACTATGTACGGGTATTTAAGAAGTTGCTTTACGCCAAATGAGTCGGTCTCAGTTGAGTTTCACCAAGATACTGATGAATGCTACTGAGTCTCTTTGAATTACAGCTTTTGCTGCGTGTTAATGCTCAGATACAGTTTGTTCTATGAATTTGCTGTTGAGAGCTGTTTTTTAAGCTGTGTTTATTGGTGAAAGTGAAGTTGATACTTGGTTTATAGACCTGTAATCTTCTCGAATTTTCTGTAAATAAAGTTTCAAGCCTCTGCAAGATTCGCCTTTCCTTCTCAGACAACTTAAGAACCCCCAAGCACGCAGCAGTATTTAGTTATTATTTTGAAATGTATCATACCACACAAACAGAGCACTATGCTGAAGTTCTATTGTGAAAACCTTGTGTAAATACGGGCGAGGATCTCTTAGAAAGACACACACACAGAGAGTACTCCCCCTCAGGCTTAGGACCCTAGTGCAGTTAATCGGCCTTAATCCCCACACCCTAATATGAAACCCAACCCTATTATGAAAAGAAAACAATTTGAACTATACCAATTTTCAAAATTTGGTTATACTTTCATTAAAAATTCTATTCTAAATTACTGATTTAAGAGCACCTGCATACATATAATAATAATTAGAATTGTGATAACTTGCATATGAAAAATATGACTTACATCTTATTAAATCGCAAATTAATGCTTTACAAAAATTAAAAGCTAGAGTAAGTAGTTACGAATGCACTTTTCTTAGATGACATAGTAAGCAAAAGTTACATTTTTTCAAATAAACAAAACTCTTACTCATAAAAATAACTGGATTGATACTGACCTGAAGGAATAACTCAAATAATATATCTTCCGTTACTTTTTCGGACAGGTTACCACAATATATAGTACGTTCTTTATTATCAGACATTTTAACTAAATAAAGAACAAACAACTAAAAGAAAATTAAAGATAAATCTCAAGTAAATACATAAACACCTGCACTTCACAATTCACTGGTTCTTCTAAGGGTTCACACGGACACGATCATGAAATAAACATGAAATCCGTCATCGCCATCGATCCATAAAAAATATATACAAACACTCTCGGCAACAGACGAGACCACGGATTAATAAAAATTTTATAAAAAACATCATGATTCACAAATGTCCAAACGAATGATTCAAACGATTCATTAAAAATGCCCAGATGTGTTATAAAATAAAAGTTAAACAAACTCAAATATTTTTATTAAATCCGCTTTATTGTTTAGAATGTGATAAAAATCTTAAATTACATATTATCCCCTCCAGTAATTAAAAATAAGGGAAGAGGAAGGAGAAAACTTCGAAAACACTTCTGCAACTTCTACATTCTGCCTGCCGGTATGGCTCTTTCAAGCAAAATCAATCAATCATCATCTGTGTAAAGGGGGTTGATCAATCGCCGCGAATCTGCGGATAAGGGATTTTTTATTTTAAAATTAAATAATATTCAAAAATGGCCATTTAAAATTTATTTAAAAAATGCTGTCCCAAATTGTAAATTTCCGTTTTATCGATTCAGGGAAATATTTTAAAATAAATAACGAGTCCAGCGGTAACGTTATTTGTAATTCAGAAACCGAAACAAAGTTAAATACAAAACTATTGCGTTTTGATGCCATGCCTAGGCATCTACAGTTTAATCCATTTGTTCATACCGGATATAGACCACAAATGAATGCCTGGGAATGCATTGCAAGCCTTACTTATTTACATAATGAAACTATTAATATCCTTTCTCATGGTAAGTTTGTTTCATGTCTCTATCTTTATTATACAATGATTTAATCGTTAAATATTTAAGCAATAAAATCATTTTGAGCTTTTTTCTATGAAGTTAATGTTAATCAAGAAGAAATAAATGTCATCTGGCCCCCAAAAATGACCACATGATTTATTATTATCTTTAATTGATTAGTATCTAGCTTGAATTACTTATTAATTAATTTTCTACTAAGATCTTATCTGATTATATTAAAAATTATTATTATTTCTATTACTAGTAAGGCATTGTATTATTTGTTAAAAAATTTAAATACCTATATTCTATACGTTTTAGAGTGTAAGCTTTAAGTCAAAACAGAAGGGAGTTGCGTCTAATGTTGGAGCATGCAGGGCAACTTCCCTTGGCTCCCATGGTGATGTAGGTTCCTAAATGAAATGCAACACTTACTTTGATGCACTTTTTTGGTTGTAAGTTTAAATAAAGAAGTGTAAGCGTTTGCTGAAGAATATCTTCCCCAACCACCAGTTAGAATAGGTCTGGCCCTGATTAGATATATTTACTGTCTGTGGAGCTTTTCTCATGATGCATTCTGAAAATTGTATTGAGATATAGCCTGTTCATGTAAAATAACTTTTAGATTAACTTTCAATTTTCTGTGTAATTCATAATTCAGGATTTCATTAAGCTTAGAAAGTGTGTTATTACAATACAGTTTATTGCCATTGAGGGTCTCATGACTCTCCCAGAGTCAGGTGACATTCTGAAAATGTCAGGTGAAAATCTTTCAGACTTATGTGAAAAAGAATATAACTTTTTTTAAACTGAAAAATTATTAGAACGAAAAAAGAATTGTACGTTATTATATATGCATTAAAGCCAGGGTTGGGTTTTTGACATGGCAAGGGTTTAAACCGTCAAAAACAAAAACCTCTACCTCTACCATCAAAAACCTGTAGTATTTTCAAAATCTATAAATGAGCTAGAATCTGGTTAGAAATAGGATTTAATATTTGCCATATACAAGTGAATATCTAAATATTATGCTGTTTATTAACCGACTTCAAAAAAAGAAGGAAGGTTCTCAATTCAAACCGTATGTTTTTTTTTATGTTTGTTAGCTCATAACTTCTGAACGGATGTTCCGATTTTGACACTTTTTGTTTTGTTGAAAAGGTCTTGGTCTGCAATAGGTCCCATTGTAATATCTTTACAATCTAAAAAAAAATACAGGGTGCCCAAAAAAACCAGTCCCAACTCTTCTAACTGCTAAACGGCTGCAGCTATAGTGTTAAAAATGGTATGTAAGTGTAGCAAAGTGGCCATGCAGTACAAGGTTAAACCGCTTGCAGCGCCACCTGGTGGAAAATAGCGGTGTTAGTGTTACTATCTCGAAAACGGTTCTAGAGAAAAAAGGGAATTACAAAGTTGAAAAGTATCATCGATTTAGTACAAAAAGATAGTTTAGACATTCATGCTAGCGTTCCTATCTCGGAAACGGTTCAAGACAGGGGCTGAAAAGTGAATTATAAAATTGCAGGGTATCATCGATTTAGTACGAAAAGATAGTTTAGACATTGATGCTAAAAATACAATGCTAAAAACGGGCATTGTTCGAAATTTCTTCCCCTATGCACACTTGAGGTACATTGCACACGTTGTAGCGTAGCTGGTGAGACATACGTTATATAGTTCAAAATACGGTTACTTGATACTTTTTGTTTTGTTGTAAAGATCTTGGTCTGAAGTAGGTCCCATTGTAATATCTTTACAATCTAAAGAAAATAAAAAGTCATCTAGTGAAAAACAGCGGAATCACCGGCCCTATCTCAAAAGCGGTTCAAGATGGGAGAAAAGTTAATTACGAAGTTGTAGAGCATCACCGATTTACTGCGAAAAGACAGTTTTTAGACATTATTGCTAAAAATAGAACGCTAAAAACGTGCAGTTGTTTCATTGCAATTTCCTACTCTGTGCACACTTGAACTGCGTTGAACACTTTGCAACGTAGCGGATGACATGTATACTCTGTGGTTCAAAGTACTGTTAGTGTAAGCGGTCACATCGAATAGCGCAAAGTCGTTTTCAACCAACTTCAGAAAAGAGGGTGTTCTTAATTCGAGCTATGTGTTGTTGTTGGTGTTTGTAAGTTTATAACTTCGTAAGAGATACTCTAATTAACCGACTTCAAAAAGGAGGAGAATCTCAATTCAAACCGTATGTTTTTTTGTTTTTATTTTTGTTTGCTAGCTGATAACGTCAGAACAGATGATCCGCTTTTGGTGTTTTTTGTTTTATTGTAAAGGTCTTTGTCTGAAATAGGTCCAATTGCAATAGCTTTACGATCAAAAGAAAATACAGGGTGCCCCAAAAAGTCAGTCCCGACTCTTTTAACTGCTGAACAGCTGCAGCTATAGTCATAAAAGTGGTATGTAGGTATAGTAAAGTAGATATGTGCTGCGCGATTAAACTGCCTACAGCGCCACCTGGTGGGGAACAGTGGAATTAGCGTTCCTATCTAGGAAACAGTTCAAGAAAGGGGGAAAAAGTGAATTATAAAATTGCAGAGCATCATAGATTTCGTACGAAAAGGTAGTTTAGACGTTAATGCTAAAAACGGAACGCTTAAAACGTGCATTTATTTGTTCACTATCTCCTTTTTGTGCACACTTGAACGACATTGCATATGTTGTAGCGCAGCGAGTAACATTTATGCTATGTAAAATTAAAGTATGGATATTGTAAGCGGTCACGTCGATTAACGCATAGACATTTTAAACCGACTTCATAGAGGAAGAAGTTCTCAATACAAACCATGTTTCTCCTTGTTGTTGTTGTCGTTGAAATTTGTTAGCTTATAACTTCGTAAGAGATGTTTTAATTTTAATACTTTTTTTGTTGTCGCAATGATCTTGGCCTGAAATAGGCTTCATTATAATTTCATTACGATATAAACAAATTACAGGATACTCACAAAAGTCTGTTCTCAGTCTAACTGCTGAAAGCATGCAGCTACACTAGTAAAAGCAGTATGTAAGTATCGATGTTGAAACTTGTGTCCGTCAGCTGCAATGCATATTTTGCTCTTTGTTTGAACTTTACGCTGCGCAATTTTCAGCGCAGCGAGTGACACGTATTCACTGTAAAGTTCGATATATATGCCTAACAGAATTTTTGGTTACGAATACAGCGCATCCGTTCTTTACATTTCTAAAAACTTTTTAACTTAACGTATGTTCATTCAATAGATAGTTTTGTGTTAATATCCGATAAAGGCAAGAAAAGTGACACAAATTGAAAATAACTTAACACTAAAAACACTAAAAACAACTTAACACTAACAAACTGGCACAACTTTCTCTCGAGTGGATAACTTTCTAGATGGAGATGTAACTTTTTTGTTCACATTGAGTGCATTTCATGTATTTTTCAGTGACATAAACCATTTTTTGAGTTATGTCATTTTTCTTGGAAGTTGTGATTCGTGAAACTGCCGTCGAACGTCTTTTGATGTTCTGCTATATGAATAAGTTTTCGCTGAAAAGAGAAAAATAAAATCTTTTTGTAAAAAAATAGAACCGACTCCAAAAAGCAACTACTATTCAAAAACAATTGTATGAAATGAAACTAAATTGCGCCTAAAAGTATAAAATAATTTCCTTCGCCAAACAACCTATAACACTACAATTAATCATAACTTTTGAAGTCGGCGCAAAATTAATTAAATTTGATACCTTTATTCAATACGAAAATCAAATCCTATTCAAAATACAAATCTCACATTTTCACCTCCAAAACGCAGCCGAAAACTATTTTGATTCAAGAAAATAAATGAGATTTCGTAAGCAGCAAAAGTTGGAGAAGATGCTGGTATCTGACGTCCTTGGTGAAATAAAAGTCGCAAAATTATCTCGCAAACATATTTAATTTCTTTGGGATATCATGATTAATTTGATAAGGTATATTAAGAGAGTAATCAATAATACGAAACAATATTTCGTACAAAATATATTATGAAAATATACATATTGCGTGTATATTTATGCAATACGTTTTGAACGCCAAATCCAAAAGCCACCAAGGATGATAGTAATCAAAGTTATACCACATTTGCAAAGGAAACTATAACTTCGTAGAAACATAAATACCGCATTGTGAAGAATATTCACTGTTCTGTGTAGATGCTACCAATGTACCAATTGTATAACGTGATAAAATAATAAAGGAAACAGAAAAATGGATCATTCGAGACAACAGCATTTGTTGCTACCGATCTAAAACAAAACCTTTAAAAACTAATCAAATTTTATTTAATTTTGCGCCGACTTCAAAAGTTATGATTAATTGTAGTGTTATAGGTTGTTTGGCGAAGGAAATTATTTTATACTTTTAGGCGCAATTTAGTTTCATTTCATACAATTGTTTTTGAATAGTAGTTGCTTTTTGGAGTCGGTTCTATTTTTTTACAAAAAGATTTTATAAATTAACAAATCTTAAAACTATTTGTAGATAATTTATAAAAATTTAGGTTAAATATACTAGTTTATAACCTAACAAATGTATTCATAGATATAGTTTGTATGCTTAATTATATTAATATTTATAAAATTTTGAAATTCCAAAGTTGCTTATGAATTTTAACATAAGCCATGAAAACACAGGAATACTGGATTTTTTTTTCTTTGAGTAAAACATAATATATGTGGGCAGAAAATTAATGTGAATTTGAAAATAATTATATAATCTATATTATATTTATTATACTTATCATTTATTAATAAATTTTTATCTATTTATTATTATTATAGATTGTATAAATATTTGTACCTGTTTATAGCTTGGACTATTGGTATTTTGGGAGTAAGGCTGATTGACTACTCTAATGTCTTAAGCCTAAGGGATAGTGCCCTCCATGGGGCAAAGGGTCCTAGCCCATATTTATACAAGTTTCGGAGAAAAACTGAACAGCTAGGCCGACTAGCACGCCCTGGGATCGAATTCGGCACCTCACGTCTGCCAGCTTTGAGCGTAGAACCGCTTAGCCACTGGTGGGCCCTACAGCTTAGACTAATAAATTTAAAAAAAAAACTGTGCAAGTAAATATTAAATTTATTGCAATTTATACATGTCCAGAAAGCATTCATATTTCTCTTGTTTCATGGTAATTATAAGAATTTCAGACGCAATTCAAGCTTGTTTAACATTTAGAATTATTGCTTTTTCTTAAAAACTTGCAACATCAGCAGACATTTTTTTTTTTAAGTTATATCTTTCTATGAAATATTTAAATACAAAATATTAGGCTATGAATTTTTATTTTACTGGTTAAACACATAATACTAAAAGCACAGTACTAAAAAAAATTAAATATACAATGTGTTGCAAATAAAATGATTTGTCAATCAAAACGATCTATCAATGATTTATAAATCATAAATTTTTAGAAGCCTAAAGTTTGATTTTATATTAATCAAAATGTTATAAAGTTATAATAATGTTTCTCCAAAAACATTACTATGTTTACCTTTTAAAACATAAATAATATCTTATTGAAAACAACTATATTTTAAAAATATCTCATAACTAAGTTTTATATTAAGCATAGTTATAAATAAATTTAGTAATAATATATAATAAGTGTCACAGCATATTTTGAATGAACATAGAAATAATTCATAGTAAAATTTAAAAAGCCTCTAAAGTTTTGTTTTTTATACTAATCAAAATGTTGTAACAATGTGTTTTTCAAAGAACATCAATCTATTTACTTTCCAAAAAATCTTTATAAACTATATTTGGCAGATTTTCAGAATAGAGGGGCATTGGCGTTTGTTTACATTTTGGCGATATTATCCGTGCGCCAACGAACCAAGGTAATGAGTTTATCTTACGGCAACCTGAAAAAACGTTTGTTTACGTTTGAAATGAAATAAATATAAATGCAGACGACTATTTAATGAAAACAAATGAAATTATCGATGAAATTTCCTAAAATGGCGATGGTTAATTAACTTTTTAACTTACAAAACGTTTGTTTACGTTCGAAATGAAATAAATATTAATCCAGACGACCATTTAACGTAATTAAATAGAATTATCGAAGAAATTTCATAATATGGCGATGATTAATTAACTTTTTAACTACAATATTTTAATAAATAACAAAATACTTAAAATCGCAGTTTTAAGAGCAAATTAGTTTCAACAAGAGAATAAATGTAATTAAATAAATGAAAAATTAGAATAAAAATATAACTGTATATGTATTTAAAAAAGCATTAAAACTTACAATGTATGGAACATGGATTTTTTTTTTTCCATTTTGAAATTTTTGTTGACTCCATATTATGTCACTAACATTTCAAGGATTCTAAAACCACATTCAAATGAATCCAAACATATCGGTATAAAAAGTACGAGAATATACAAATAAAATAAAAAAACATATTTTTAAGTTATCAAATGATACGCTTTCATTTCTCCACACATATAACAAAATATATATTTAACTAACATAATATGTTCCAACAAACAAAAAACTATACGTTCAGATTCGTTACCTTCACAACAGAACTACGCAACGCAGCGCAAATTCACAACGTTTCGAATTTTACATTAGCGCTTACATTTCAGTTCAGCGGAGGGGAAAATTCCGTAGTTTTCATAAACTTCACCAACGAGTGAATAAGTGACTGAGTTTTACGTCGAAATAGTGCTACGTTGTGGCCAATCAGTACAGCAACCATTTTCTACAGACAGCATTTACTTTATTCGCATTATTATAATTAAAAAAAGAAATTGTAGAAATTAACTATTTAATATTCAAATTTTATTTTTTTTGCGTAAGAATTAAAAATGGGAAAATAAAATGCATGCATAATTACTTCATTGTAGCAATTTAAAGCTTCTCTGTTTTAAATGCTCACGGATCCGGGCACTGTAACGACGGAGAATGCATTGGGACATACCCCTAAGGTATATGAACCAACAAGGAAACTTGCTGTGCAGGAATCTGAAAACGCACGTAAGTCGGTTCCGCGGCAATCACTGTCGCGCATGTTAAAACCAAAAAAACATCACTGGACACCCCTACCTCGCTGTGCATGAATCTCAAAAGGCACGTAAGTCGGTTCCGCGGCAATCACTATCTGTTAGCTGGTGTGAAGTAGATCCAAGGCTAAGTGAATTAGCAGAGGAGCCACTCTAGACATAAACACCAGCTTAACAACATTTAAAGTTAAATGAATTAGATACATGGAAGCTAGAGTAAGTAAATATGCTGAAAGATAAATATGTAGAAATTGTTAAATAAATGACCATAACAAATTTTAATTTAATTTGTATTTTAATTGAAACAATAAATTCAACGAAAAGTTTATATAAATATAACAATAAGTTTATATGAATAACAATAAGATAATTGAAGTAGACAAATATTTTTATATATAACAAACATACCAAAGCAGATGCTGGATGACAAACAAGGTGAGTACGAAGACAATATTTAACATCTTTTTATTTCCCATATAGGTTGCAGAAAAGACTACTACGTGCCATTAGAAAGAGCTGGTGACACTTATGTAGAAGACGTGACGTTCTTGTTTCCACTTGTTATGGTCGCGATATGAACACCTATAAATTTCATTTAAATTTCGAACTCACTAAAAGGATTAACGTGAGTTATAACTAACTAAAAATGAAAAGATTCTATTTGAATATAAAAAATAAACGCCACATATTACGGCGATATCTTATGAAGCCGGCATCGGCGAAAAATGAACAATGGCAGGGGCAAGAGCAAAGGTAAAAGCAACCGCAAAGGCAACCGCGAACACCCACTACCATCGGCGTTCGCTATTTATAGCTTCGCGGGAGAAACGAAGTGATCTTCCGGACGTACGTTGGGGCATGTGCCGGCACGGCGCGTGCGTAGACTTCGGCTATCGTTCTTAGAGATGTTTTATGCAAATTTTTGAAACTCGGCTCAGTCGGAACTTTCAGAAGGTTAGCTATTGTTTACGTTTCGCGTTTGAAAAATTAAGATGGATGATTTAAATTTGAAAGCTCCTTAATATAGCATTTCATTGAACGATATATTTATTTTCCTGGTAAGTAGAAAATATATTAAGTGTTTAGTTTTTTTCAACTAACGTTTTTTTTTCTTTAAGCTTTATTTTAAGAGTGATTAATTTTTAATATATTTAATTAGCATAACGATAAGAAAAAACGGGAAACTATAGGTTTACTATTAACAAGGCCCCCCCTCTTATCGTTTGCACTTTTACGCTTAAAAAAGTTAATAAAAATAAAAAGCATCCAGCAAAACTTTGCACAAATTATATAATCATACGACTGTGACTAATCAGTTTAACAGTTTCTTCAGAACTAAAAAAAACAATTAGGTATGATCTTCAGCTGCACAGCAACAGAAATCAATATCTGGATAGAGGTGATCTACAAAACAATTTGTTTTTGAAACACAAATAACATATACCTGTTTACTCAAACCTCTCTTCCAGTTTTGAAAAGATTTTTAACATGCTCTTTTAAAAAAAACTGTAGAAAAGAAATTCATAAAATGGATTATTTGTATAATAAGTTTAACAACAAATATAACATGAGTATAATCACATTCAATATTATAAATATATGTATAAACACAATTCTTCCTTACAATATAAAAGTATAAATTACATACAAATACTTAACAAAAAGAACAGAATGGATTATTTCGGGAATGGAGAGGAGAGAGAGAGAGAGATTAACAAAAAATTGCTGTGAGCAATTGAATAAACAAAAATTGACTTACTGTCAAAAGAAGAATGAGAATTGAAATTCTCAAAAAAAACTTCCAGCCTAAACCTGGAAAGATTTTGCTTAACTTGCAAAATTTGAAATTTTTTTTTTCTCTCGAATTCAAGGAATCATTTGAATTCATAGAAAAGTTTAAATTTTTTTTGAATTCATAAATTTTGAATTCTTAAAAAAAAGTTTGAATTCATTAAGGATTTGAATTCATAAAAAAATTTTTTAGAAAATTTACATTTTTAAATTTTATAAATTCATAGAAAAATTTGAGATTGATAATTTAAGATTAACTTTTGAAACATTGTCGAAGAAAAGATTTTTCACAAATTTTTGTAATTCAAATTTAGTTTGTGGCTTAGTAAATATGTCAGCCAAATTTAATTTGCTACGAATGAAAACTAATTCAAAAATATTTTTGATAACAAGATCTCTAATAAAATATAGTTTGACCTCTATGTGTTTGCTTCTATTATTCTCTATAGGAGATTTAATAAAGTCTATAGCAGCCATATTGTCAATTAGTAATTTTGAAATTTTCTTATTTTTTATAATCTTCATGTTTTGGCATTCTTCTAGAATTCGATCTAGCTAGACAATTTCTTTTGCTGCTTCTGTAGCGGCAATGAACTCAGATTCCATAGTGGATAAACTAACAGCCTTCTCTTTAAAGGTCCTCCAACTGATGGGGCTACTATCTAGAAATACTATTTGTCCACCTATGGATGTCCGATCATCACGATTTGAAGCAAAGTCGGCGTCTGTGTAGGCTACAATCTGTGAATCAGCACATGAAAGTTTTAATTTTAATTGGCTTGTTTTCTTTACATATCCCAGTAGTTTGATCAACCCATTCCAGTGATGAATTCCTGGATTCGATTGGAATTGGCTATAGATATTGACGGCATATGCTATATCAGGTCTTGTTCTGTTAGATAAATATGATAAACACCCTAGAATATTGCGATATGGATACTTTGTCATTTCTTTGGTTTCTTCTTCGGTTTGAGGACAGCTTGATTTTGAGTAAATACAGCCTTTGCTGATTGGTAAGGATGAAATTGGAGGGTTAAAACTATTAAAACGACTGCATATTTCTTGAATATAGCTTTCTTGATGAATGAATAGCTTTGAGTCAATTTCAACAAATTCTACTCCAAGTAGTTTCTTTGTCCTTCCCAAAATTTTTAATTTGAATTTTTGTTTTAAAACATTAATGGCTTCCTCTAAAAACATTTTACTTTTACCAAATAAAACCATGTCATCAACATATAATAATAGGATAACTTGAAACTTGAATGTATAAACACAGTTGCAAGAAGTAAATTTAATAAAACCGATATTTGATAAAACTCTGTCAATTTCGTAAAACCATGCTCGTCCACTTTGGTGAAGGCCATAGAGAGCTTTGTCGAGCTTGCAAACTAACTTCTCTTCTCCTTGTTTAATAAAACCAGGTGGTTGCTGCATGTATATTTCATCTTCTAGCGGAGCATATAGGTATGCGCCAGTGACATCACATTGTACGTGATTCCACTTGTGCTGCACTACCAAAAGTGAAAAGAAAAAACGAATTAGATCGAAGTTTATAACAGGACTAAAAGTTTCTTCATAACTCTCGCCTTTTACTTGAGCGTAACCTTGAGCTACAAGCCTTGCCTTGAATTTAGCAATTCGACCTTCTTCATCTCGTTTTATTGCATATACCCAGCGACATCCAATTATTTGCTTATTTTGAGGAGGTTTTACAAGATGCCAAACCTTTCGTTCTTGGATGGTTTTTATTTCGGTTTTCATTGCTTCTAGCCATTCTTGAAATTGGTCTGATTTTTGGGCTTGTTTGAAAGTTCTTGGTATAATTAATTCTAGTCGAGGAATTATGACAAAAATTGGCACTTGTGTCTGAGTCAGATTCTTCTATTGGAGTGAATGAAAATTTAGTGGGGTCATACTTGATTTTGTTTTCTTGGCAATATTTTCTAATGTCTCTATGGGATCTTAGTCTTGTTCTTGTATTTTCGGGATAGTAGTATACGTCTGTTCTGCATTTATCACTTCTTAAAACTTGTTTTCTTTCAAACTTTATGTTTTTTAATTGAGATGATTGAGCAGGTTTTTCATCATCTGAGGATTCCTCAGTGTCAGATAATTCAGACGGTACGCTGGACTCTATTTCAGGAGTTTCGTCAACAGCCTCTTCATCAGAATCATCGTCACTATCCTTTGGAAATACATCTTGAATTGTGTAATGCTGGTTGATGGTGCCCAGCACTGCTCCACTTGCTTCTGTTTTGAACAAACGGTCTTCTTTAAAGGTCACATTTAAAGATTCTACTATTTTATTTTGCTCTGGGATCCAAATACGGTATCCTCTTGTATGGTGTGCATATCCAACTAGATAACCTTTCACAGCTTTTGGATCCAGTTTCTGTCTTCTTTGTTTTGCCAGTCCTACATAAGCTACACATCCAAATGGTTTAAGGTGTCTGATTGATGGTTTTCTTCCACCGTACAATTCGAATGGTGATTTTTCAAAATCTTTATGGCATAGTCTGTTCCAGGCATAATTGAAATGTGAAACGGCTTCTGGCCAAAAACAAAAGTCTAAACCACTTTCATATAATGATGTACGGGCTCCATTAATAACAGTTTGGTTATAACGTTCAATAGCACCATTTTGTTCTGGAGTGAACGTGTTTGTTAGTTCATGTTTGATGCCTTTTTCCTGACAAAATGTTGAAAATTCTTTGTTGACAAACTCTGTTCCATTATCTGAGCGGATAGCTATTAAAGGTTTACCTATAAATCTTTCTGCCCTTTTGATGTGATTAATTAAGGTTTCAGCTACTTCAGATTTTTGGACTATAGGATAAATGAATACTTTACGGGAATAATCGTCCATGATTGATAGAAAATAACGTTCTCCATGTTTGCCTCTTACTTGACATGGTCCCCAAACATCTGTATATAACAGTTCTAAGGGTCTCTTGGATCGAACAAAGTTTCTGTATTTAAATGAAGTGCGTTTAAATTTATTCAACCTGCAATCTTCACAAAAAAATTCTGTATGTCCCTTTAAGAATGGTAATCCCTTTGCACCCCTCTTATTACTTGTATGCGTCAAAGTTTGAGGATTTACATGAGCGCATCTCTTATGCCACAGGTTTAGAACTTCCTGTTCTTTTGAAGATGTTGTGGAGGCTTCGAAAGTTACATGTTGTTTTATAGATTTTGGGATTTTTGCTTGGACACGATAAACACCACTTTTTAATTTTGCTCTGAACATTATATTATCATTAGATGTAATTTTGACTTCGCCTCTTCCCCCAATAAACTGTAGTGTAGACCTTCTTTGTCAAGTTGTGGCCCTGATATAAGGTTTCTCCTAAGCTTTGATGAATACATCACTCCCTTTAAAGTAAAATTTCTTTGGCCAAAACGTAATTTAATGTCTCCTTTTCCTTCGATTGGCAAAGTGATGCCTTCCATGGCTACAGCCATTTCTTCATTTTGTTGAGGTTTAAATGATGTGAAAAGTTCACGGTCTTTACTAAAATGATGAGACGCGGCAGAATCGAATACCCAATCTGATTCATTTGTTTGCTGAGCTAAACTGGCCTCAGTAATGTAGTAAGATGAATTTGAATCCCTACTACTATTACGGATCTTAGAATTTGATCTAGATTGATATGAAGATTTTTTTCGACTCTGCCTACCTCTTGATTGGAAGGATTTCTTAGGACTGAAATTCTGAGAAGGTAAGTTTTGGTTTTGAAAAGAGGGTTTAAAGTCAACATTTTTACTTCTATTGAGAGAAAAACAATTTTGTCTAGCATGGCCATTCTTATGACAAAATGTACAAATTAATTTTTGTTTTAGAAGCTTATTTTTACCTGTATCATTTAGATGAGAAAACTGAGCAGAAATTTTAGCTTTACTTAATTCATTATCTTTATTTCTTAAATTTAGCCTAGTTTCCTCGGCTACCAAGCAAGTTACAATTTCATTGAATGTAAATTTATCATCTTCCCATCTTAGTATGTTTTGAACGATACCGTCGAAATATGATGGGAGATAACGTAACAATTGATAAGATGCAAAAACTTCCGTCAGTCCCCCTTTAGAATTTTCTATTTGTTTAAATATCCTCATGACCCGGGACGCAAAGACATTTACACCCTCACCAGGCAATATTTTGCAATCACACAGCTCAGAAAATAAACTCATGTGCTGTGCACGAGTATCTGGAACAAAACTTTTGTTAATTAAATTCCATGCCTTTACGGGGTCATCCTCGTTTTCTACAATTTTCCTATACTCAGTTTCTATATTTAAGTATAAGACAGCCAAAGCAGCATTAGCTCTAGACTTAAATTTATTAACAGCAGAAGCATTGCTTCTGTCATCAGCCAAAACTGGGGCTGTTTCCGTACCAACAACTATGTCCCAGAGTCCCCGGTCAAGAAGAACAAATTTAATGTCACTCCTCCATTCCTCGAAATTAATCGCATTCAGTTTGGGAATAGAATGTAAATTGTTGACAGCCATTTTTGGGAAAAAAAATTGTATAATTATGGTTCAAACAATTTAAAAATATAATATATCAAAAATATCACAATTTTTCTTATAAAAACCTTTGCCCCCCAGAATTAAACATTCGGTAAATTCATTTATGACTTGAAAATTTATTCAAATATATATATATATGAAATTTCAAAAAGTTTTTTTTTCTACTTTACTGAAAAAAAATTTTACAATATTCCCTCAACAATATGCAAAAAAATGGTCATTATTACTTAAATTAAACAAAACATTCAAGATTTTCATTTATTAACATTAAACAACTTTTAATCTAAATTCAAACAATTTCTTGTCTCAAAAATTTACTATAAATGCAAAAAATTTAACTTTCAATTTATTTTTCAAACAAAACAGAAAAACATTAATTTATGAAAGGGCCGGCATATTTACATGCTGAAAAAGGAAGGCCCATAACCACTTTTTATTTCTCTTGTTAGCTGGTGTGAAGTAGATCCAAGGCTAAGTGAATTAGCAGAGGAGCCACTCTAGACATAAACACCAGCTTAACAACATTTAAAGTTAAATAAATTAGATACATGGAAGCTAGAGTAAGTAAATATGCTGAAAGATAAATATGTAGAAATTGTTAAATAAATGACCATAACAAATTTTAATTTAATTTGTATTTTAATTGAAACAATAAATTCAACGAAAAGTTTATATAAATATAGCAATAAGTTTATATGAATAACAATAAGATAATTGAAGTAGACAAATATTTTTATATATAACAAACATACCAAAGCAGATGCTGGATGACAAACAAGGTGAGTACGAAGACAATATTTAACATCTTTTTATTTCCCATATAGGTTGCAGAAAAGACTACTACGTGCCATTAGAAAGAGCTGGTGACACTTATGTAGAAGACGTGACGTTCTTGTTTCCACTTGTTATGGTCGCGATATGAACACCTATAAATTTCATTTAAATTTCGAACTCACTAAAAGGATTAACGTGAGTTATAACTAACTAAAAATGAAAAGATTCTATTTGAATATAAAAAATAAACGCCACATATTACGGCGATATCTTATGAAGCCGGCATCGGCGAAAAATGAACAATGGCAGGGGCAAGAGCAAAGGTAAAAGCAACCGCAAAGGCAACCGCGAACACCCACTACCATCGGCGTTCGCTATTTATAGCTTCGCGGGAGAAACAAAGTGATCTTCCAGACGTACGTTGGGGCATGTGCCGGCACGGCGCGTGCGTAGACTTCGGCTATCGTTCTTAGAGATGTTTTATGCAAATTTTTGAAACTCGGCTCAGTCGGAACTTTCAGAAGGTTAGCTATTGTTTACGTTTCGCGTTTGAAAAATTAAGATGGATGATTTAAATTTGAAAGCTCCTTAATATAGCATTTCATTGAACGATATATTTATTTTCCTGGTAAGTAGAAAATATATTAAGTGTTTAGATTTTTTTCAACTAACGTTTTTTTTTCTTTAAGCTTTATTTTAAGAGTGATTAATTTTTAATATATTTAATTAGCATAACGATAAGAAAAAACGGGAAACTATAGGTTTACTATTAACACTATCGCGCATGTTAAAACCAAAAAAACATCACTGGACACCCCTACCTCGCTGTGCATGAATCTGAAAAGGCACGTAAGTCGGTTCTGCGGCAATCACTATCGCGCATGTTAAAACCAAAAAAACATCACTGGACACCCCTACCTCGCTGTGCATGAATCTCAAAAGGCACGTAAGTCGGTTCCGCGTCAATCACTATCGCGCATGTTAAAACCAAAAAAACATCACTGGACACCCCTACCTCGCTGTGCATGAATCTGAAAAGGCACGTAAGTTGGTTCCGCGGCAATCACTATCGCGCATGTTAAAACCAAAAAAACATCACTGGACACCCCTACTTCGCTGTGCATGAATCTGAAAAGGCACGTAAGTCGGTTCCGCGGCAATCACTATCGCGCATGTTAAAACCAAAAAAACATCACTGGACACCCCTACCTCGCTGTGCATGAATCTGAAAAGGCACGTAAGTCGGTTCAACGGCAATCACTATCGCGCATGTTAAAACCAAAAAAACATCACTGGACACCCCTACCTCGCTGTGCATCAATCTCAAAAGGCACGTAAGTCGGTTCCGCGGCAATCACTATCGCGCATGTTAAAACCAAAAAAACATCACTGGACACCCCTACCTCGCTGTGCATGAATCTCAAAAGGCACGTAAGTCGGTTCCGCGGCAATCACTATCGCGCATGTTAAAATAAAAAAAACATCACTGGACACCCCTACCCCGCTGTGCACGAATCTGAAAACGCACATAACTATTTTTTGCAGCATTCACCTTGAAGTAGGATAAATAATAATAATAATGACATTTTTAAAAAAGCGTGCGGAAAGAAATTTAAAATTTCTGAAATTAAAAAAATAAAAATTAGACTAAAATTAAACAACTTACATTTATTTTTCATACTTTGTCTTTTTAAATGAAGGGCCTGGGGCAAATGGATCTTCATCCTCATCATCCTGATCATCCGATCCATCATCCTGATCATCCGATCTACATCGCCGCTCGGAGTCTTTTTTTTGTGGCGGGTAACACTTCCTAACTGCCTCTAAAAACGAATAAAAAAGGGTGCATGGATCGTCTTTGTGCCGCTTCCTCCACATGAACTCGGCTAAGTATGAGTCGAAATTGTCCTCAACTGCCCTCCTTCCGTAGAGGCCGCGTTTCACCCAACTCCATATACCCTCTATTGTATTCGTATGTGCCCCACTTTCGGGATCTACAAAATGTAATTTGTGATTTACTGAAAGATGTACGAAACCTTCATCTTGAAGGCAATCGTATGACTTCCAGCAATCAGAAATTACAGTTGTTTCCGGTAAAATTCGCCTCTTGATAACCTCAAGCAACGTATCTTTCGACCTCTCTGGCACAACTTCTAAAAAGCATTCATTACTCTCCCGCTCCACGCCTCCAAACACCCATTTACCCTTAACTGGCTTTCCTCTATTATATTTTCTCTTTCTGAACAAACTCTCATCAATTTCAACAATTTTCCCCTCCCCCCCAATATTACTACTCTCATTCATACATGCAACCGTACATACCTCTCGACAAAAACTCATCCAATCAGTTACAGTATTTTTATTAACCCTACCTACACGCGAAATTTGTTCATTAGTGTATTTTTCTACCCATGCATACGTAATAATTAATATATCATCCATTCCTAATCTGCTCTCTTCAAACCAACTTCCCAATCTTACCGACCTACTTTCCTTATGCCTTACACCCGCTACTTGCTTTTCACACCGCCATCTAAAACCATCAGTACTCTTACATGCTTCTAATTTCATTTCACTTCCACAAACAGGACACTCATATCCATCAGCAATCAAACCATTTTCCATGCAGAAATCAATCACAGCCCTTTTCCTTTTACCCTTACCACTCAACAATATCAAATAACGCAAATCAATCACACTTTTATCAGAGACAGATTTTCGAGGCATATTAACGAAGTATTACAGAAAGTATATTAGCAGTGAATTAATATCACGCACAAAAGCAACCAATGCACCCAACGAGGAAAAAAGGAATTTTTCAACTTACCCGCCACAAATAAAAAAAAATTAAATCATTATAATCAATTCTTCTCTGTTCAAAGAGAAGAACATAGCAACACAACACCTAATCTCATAAAAAACAAACGTATTCCGTGTTCAAAGTTCTCTTCCAACTAAAACCACCTGCCAAACATCCTTAAAAACAAAATGATTCCACAATATTTAAACTAATTTCATAAGAAAAAAATCGTCTGCCTACAAAGCATGGGATGATAAAAAGAAAAAAATCGTCTGCCTACAAAGCATGGGATGATAAAAAGAAAAAAATCGTCTGCTTAAAAACCGAAGTATATTATTAACTAGATTACCTTTTATTCATTAAAAAAAGAAACCACTTTTCTTTTACATTCAAACGAAAAAAGAAAAAAAAAACTACCAAATTGCTTAAAAAATAAACATTTTGTAACTTCTTCAACATTTGCTCATTGAAAATAAAAATTCTTCTTTCGGTCTACATTAAAACAAAAATAATAATATATATATATATCTCCACAAATTATTTATATAAAACTCCTACCAATTTTCTTAAATAATAAACAATCAACTTTTTTTTAATAAAATCTTTCATTAAAAACAAATTTCTTAACACACACTGTCGCCAATTCTTCATTGGGTAGCACTACTCAATTTAAAACATACTAAAATCGATGAAAATCAAATGAACCGATCAAATATCGCCTAATTCCCCGTAATGTAGCTCCAGTGCAACGTAAAATACGCTCAAAACAAGTGAACCAATCAAATATCGCCTAATTTCCCGTAATGTAGCTCTAGTGCAACGTAAAATACGTTCAAAACAAATGATCCAATCAAATATCGCCTAATTTCCCATAATGTAGCTCTAGTGCAACGTAAAATATGCTCAAAACAAGTGAACCAATCAAATATCGCCTAATTTCCCGTAATGTAGCTCTACTGCAATGTAAAATATACTCAAATCAATAAAAAACAAATGAACCAATCAAATCTCTCCATACTGCGTCATAATAGAATTCTTAAGTTATGTGTACAAGGAAGTGCAGTTTATCGCTACGAAAGTTTGCCAAGCAGAAAGTGCCCCTCTAATCTAGGAATCAACCCTATATTTTATTAAACTAAGCTTTCATATGACAATTAAATTATAAATATAGGTTTTTGACATGACGGTTTTAACCATGGTTTAAACCGTCAAAAACCTCTGCCAACCCTGGAGGGTAGTAAAACAAGTCGGTAGATGTTACGAATAGAGGGGCATTGGCGTTTGTTTACATTTTGGCGATATTATCCGTACGCCAACGAACCAAGGTAATGAATTTATCTTTTGGCAACCTGAAAAAACATTTGTTTACGTTCAAAATGAAATAAATATAAATGCAGACGACTATTTAACGAAAACAAATGAAATTATCGAAGAAATTTCATAAAATGGCGATGGTTAATTAACTTTTTAACTTACAAAACGTTTGTTTACGTTCAAAATGAAATAAATATTAATCCAGACGACCATTTAACGTAATTAAATAGAATTATCGAAGAAATTTCATAATATGGCGATGATTAATTAACTTTTTAACTACAATATTTTAATAAATAACAAAATACTTAAAATCGAAGTTTTAAGAGCAAATTAGTTTCAGCAACAGAATAAATGTAATTAAATAAATGAAAAATCAGAATAAAAATATAACTCTATATGTATTTAAAAAAGCATTAAAACTTACAATATATGGAACATGTATTTTTTTTTTTCCCCATTTTGAAATTTTTGTTGACTCCATATTATGTCACTAACATTTCAAGGATTCTAAAACCGCATTCAAATGAATCCAAACACATCAGTATAAAAAGTATGAGAATATACAAATAAAATAAAAAACATATTTTTAAGTTATCAAATGATACGCTTTCATTTCTCCACACATATAACAAAATATATATTTAACTAACATAATATGTTCCAACAAACAAAAAACTATACGTTCAGATTTGTTAACTTCACAACAGAACTACGCAACGCAGTGCAAATTCACAACGTTTCGAATTTTACATTAGCGCTTACATTTCAGTTTAGCGGAGGGGAAAATTCCGTAGTTTTCATAAACTTCACCAACGAGTGAATAAGTGACTGAGTTTTACGTCGAAATAGTGCTACGTTGTGGCCAATGAGTACCAGTACAGCAACCATTTTCTACAGACAGCATTTACTTTATTCGCATTATTATAATTAAAAAAAAAAAAATTGTAGAAAGTAAACTATTTAATATTCAAATTTTACTTTTTTTGCGTAAGAATTAAAAATGAAAAAATAAAATGCATCCATAATTACTTCATTGTAGCAATTTAAAGCTTCTCTGTTTTAAATGCTCACGGATCCGGGCACTCTAACGACGGAGGATGCATTGGGACATACCCCTAAGGTATATGAACCAACAAAGAAACTTGCTGTGCATGAATCTGAAAACGCACGTAACTCCGCTCCGCGGCAGTCACTGTCGCGCATGTTAAAACCAAAAAAAAAAACATCACTGGACACCCCTACCTCGCTGTGCATGAATCTGAAAACGCACGTAAGTCGGTTCCGCGGCAATCACTATCGCGCATGTTAAAACCAAAAAAACATCACTGGACACCCCTACCTCGCTGTGCATGAATCTGAAAACGCACGTAACTCGGCTCCGCGGCAATCACTATCGCGCATGTTAAAACCAAAAAAAACATCACTGGACACCCCTACCTCGCTGTGCATGAATCTGAAAACGCACGTAACTCGGCTCTGCGGCAATCACTATCGCGCATGTTAAAACCAAAAAAACATCACTGGACACCCCTACCTCGCTGTGCATGAATCTGAAAACGCACATAAGTCGGTTCCGCGGCAATCACTGTCGCGCATGTTAAAACCAAAAAAAACATCACTGGACACCCTGTTGTCCTAAAAACCTTTTTTCATATCATTTTTCAAAGTTTAAAAACGTTTATATTGCCTATTAATTATGAGGAGAACTTTTTTTTTGTTTTAAATGAATAGCGTTTAGTGCTATGTATCAGTTAAGTTTAATTTGAAAATATAAACAATACAATGTATTGTTTAGTATAATATTTAAATATAAGTTTTATTAAAATAACTTTACTTAAAGATATAACTTACCTTTATCCTTTATTCAAGCAAATAACTTATCTTTTTCTATTTTTAAATACATTTGATATTATACTTCTTTATTTAATTCATATAGGATAAAATTATAATCTTTGTTTACATTCTTTGAACACATCGTTCAGGCCAGTTGAATTCCAATATGGCGATACTTACTTTTGCGGCCCATAGATGGCGTACGTATTCAGCGTCGTCCGTTGTCACGGTAACGGATTACGTACGATGGGCGTGTTTTTGGATCGCCTGGAAGGGAGAAATGTGTAGCCTGGTGATTGGCTGTTCTGGAATCCGGTGATAAATGTATATAAGGATGTCTTACATAGGTTTATTCTCTCTTGCTTATAATTTTCGTTTTGTAATTACGATGATTTGAAAAATTTAAATACGTTTTCAAGTATTTTTTTAGTTTGCCTCAAAGTATGAGGGCATGTTTCTGTTTAATTAAGTTGCAGTATATATATTAATGTTATTTGAAGGCCAGCATCCTTTTTGTGCTAATGCTGAGCAATGAAAGCATTAATTCTACTTATAAGCAGTTAGTTTGGGTAAATAGTTTTTCCCTCATGGCAAGTTTTTCTAACTATCACTAGCAAAGTCTATATTTTCTGTTAAGTTTTTAAATTTCTTGTTAAGTTTGAAACTTCTTGTTAAGTTTTAATAAATATTGTTATGGATGTTAAACTCTGTTTTATTTAAAAACTGCACACTATGCCTTGTTACATAAAAGTATGAGCCAAATATTCCACTGCAATCTCTGGATATATTTTTTTAACATGTTAAGACAGTTAACTTAGTCTTCATGAGAACACACCCCTACCTCGCTGTGCATGAATCTGAAAACGCACGTAAGTCGGTTCCGCGGCAATCACTATCGCGCATGTTAAAACCAAAAAACATCACTGGACACCCCTACCTCGCTGTGCATGAATCTGAAAACGCACGTAAGTCGGTTCCGCGGCAATCACTGTCGCGCATGTTAAAACCAAAAAAACATCACTGGACACCCCTACCTCGCTGTGCATGAATCTGAAAACGCACGTAAGTCGGTTCCGCGGCAATCACTGTCGCACATGTTAAAACCAAAAAAACATCACTGGACACCCCTACCGCGCTGTGCATGAATCTGAAAACGCACGTAAGTCGGTTCCGCGGCAATCACTGTCGCGCATGTTAAAACCAAAAAAAAGCATCACTGGACACCCATACCTCGCTGTGCATGAATCTGAAAACGCACGTAAGTCGGTTCCGCGGCAATCACTGTCGCGCATGTTAAAACCAAAAAAACATCACTGGACACCCCTACCTCGCTGTGCATGAATCTGAAAACGCACGTAACTCGGCTCCGCGGCAATCACTATCGCGCATGTTAAAATAAAAAAAAAAAACATCACTGGACACCCCTACCTCGCTGTGCATGAATCTGAAAACGCACGTAACTCGGCTCCGCGGCAATCACTGTTGCGCATGTTAAGACCAAAATTTCCCATAATCTAGCTCTAGTGCAACGTAAAATGCACTCAAAACAAATGATCCAATCAAATATCGCCTAATTTCTCATAATGTAGCTCTAGTGCAACGTAAAATGCGCTCAAAACAAATGATCCAATCAAATATCGCCTAATTTCCCATGATGTAGCTCTAGTGCAACGTAAAATGCGCTCAAAACAAATGATCCAATCAAATATCGCCTAATTTCCCATGATGTAGCTCTAGTGTAACGTAAAATGCGCTCAAAACAAATGATCCAATCAAATATCGCCTAATTTCCCATGATGTACCTCTAGTGCAACGTAAAATGCACTCAAAACAAATGATCCATTCAAATATCGCCTAATTTCCCATGATGTAGCTCTAGTGCAACGTAAAATGCGCTAAAAACAAATGATCCAATCAAATATCGCCTAATTTCCCATGATGTAGCTCTAGTGCAACGTAAAATGCGCTCAAAACAAGTGAACGAATCAGATATCGCCTAATTTCCTGTAATGTAGCTGTAGTGAAACGTAAATTACGCTCAAAACACATGAAATAATCAAATATCGCCTAATTTCCCATAATGTAGCTCTAGTGCAACGTAAAATACGCTCAAAACAAATGAAATAATCAAATATCGCGTAATTTCCCATAATGTAGCTCTAGTGCAACGTAAAATACGCTCAAAACAAATGAAATAATCAAATATCGCGTAATTTCCCATAATGTAGCTCTAGTGCAACGTAAAATACGCTTAAAACAAATGAACCAAGCAAATATCGCGTAATTTCCCATAATGTAGCTCTAGTGCAACGTAAAATACGCTCAAAACAAACGAACCAATCAAATATCGCGTACTATCCCATAATGTAGCTCTAGTGCAACGTAAAATACATTAAAAACAAGTGAACGAATCAAATATCGCCTAATTTCGTGTAATGTAGCTCTAGTGCAACGTAAAATATACTCAAAACAAATGAACCAATTATATATAGCCTAATTCCCCCAGAATGTAGCTCTACTGCAATGTAAAATACACTCAAATCAATAAAAAACAAATGAACCAATCAAATCTCTCCATACTGCGTCATAATAGAATTCTTAAGTTATGTGTACAAGGAAATGCACTTTATCGCTACGAAAGTTCGCCAAGCAGAAAGTGCCCCTCTAATCTACTCATCAACCAACAAGTCTTTAAATTAGCAAAATATACTGTATTAAGCATAGCTATAAATAAATTTCGTAATAATATATAAAAGTATCGCAGCATATTTTGAATAAACATAGAAATAATTCATAATAAAATTTTAAAAGCCTAAAGTTTTGTTTTTCATATTAATCAAAATGTTGTAACAATGTGTTTTTTAAAGAGCATCAATCTATTTACTTTTCAAAAAATTTTGATGAACTATATTTTATTAAACTGAGTTTTTATATGACAATTAAATTATAAATATAGGTTTTTGACATGACGGTTTTAACCATGGTTTAAACCGTCAAAAACCTGCCAACCCTAACTAAATGCAAATGGTATTGCTGAAAAAGTTCTCAAAAAGTTAGATGATTGACACTTAAATATAAGAGTAAATCAGCCAGCCGAATATTCTGTATTCGGCCAAAACTGCTAATCGATGCATCCCTAGAACTAAATGTCTTTACAGATATATTTACTTTCCAGCAAAGACTTGTATTCAGTCAGTGAGACTAGCAGTATCAGGAGTAAGGTTAATTTGATCATCAAGAACAAATACTTCTTTCTAAACGCTGCAGTATATCGCATGGTACTGCACTCATTGGAACAAGTTTAGTTCATTCACAAAATGAAAGAAGGGGTGATAGGAAAGGTTGCAGACTGATTATGTAATTATTAGATCTAAAAATGAAGAAAAACACATAGAAATAAAATTTGAGGAAAACATTAAAAATTACAGAAAATATAAGGCAATTATGGGGTAAATTAGAGATTATGCAAAAAATAAAAGATTATGCAGAAAATGGCAAATTATGCAGAATTCTGCATTTTTGCATAATTTATAGGGCCCTACTTATGCATGATTTTACTGTGACTTTGTTTACCTAAGAATGGAATTTTTTTAAATGGGGATGTGATGGTATTTTCTTTCTAATACATGTGGAAATATATATTCTGTATCTTATTTTTATGTCTTTATGTTTTTATTGATTCTAAAAATAAAAAAAATTTCTTGATTTCTGCATTGTTAGTACAAGAGAATCACCCATACTTAGTAGTATCAATAGGGGGCTTTTAGATCAGGTTGTGTCTGGGGAGCCTCACAAAGTCATGATCTGCAACATTTAATGATGTGTAGGGGGAGGGGGGGGGGGGGGGGGGGCAAGAATATATTTGTCAAAAAAAGCGAAATCTGGCTCAGTAAAATTTTGTTTTTATTTATAAGGTTCTTTTTTATGATCATCTCCGTGAAAGCTTGTTTCTTCTCTGAGCAATGTTAAGATCTTCTACAGTTACTTGGTGGTAGAATCACTGTTCTTTTTATGCCCTATACATTTTCCTGGAAAAAGAAGTGAAAGTTCTAAAGTTTATTTTTGTAATCAAATATACTAAAATTATTTTAATGTTAGTATTTATCTTATAAAATTTTATTTACATTAAAATTACTAAAAACCATATTAAAATCACCTTGTAAGAATGCTTTCAGCTGCTTGCTGAAAGCGCTCGTACAAGGTGATTTTAATAGGGTTTTTAGTAATTTTAACGTAGATAAATGTTTAGATAAAAATAATTTTTAAAATGCTTTTAAATTTATTTTATATATATATATATATATATATATATAATATATATTGTTATGTATTGTTTTTTTACTTTTATTATTTTAGTGTAGGTAATGGAAGTATTCTATTTGGTCAAAAATTTCAATATTCAGTTTTTACCTGATTTACATATAAAAATATATATGAGCAATCAAACACCATATAGTCAGAATTTTGCTTATTTGTGCTAAATAATCACATATTTTAAATGATTATAATAAGAATCAAGTGTATAGAAGTGTATGGTTTGCCAATAAAATTACGTAATTGATTATCAAAACAGATAATCTATCCAATTATAAAACTGGTGTAAACTTTGTTTTTCTGTAATAGATAATTGATTTTTTTTCATTAGATTACTGCCATGCTACTTGATGACCAAGGGCGTATCCAGAAAAAAAATTCGGAGGGGGCCCAACTGTCACTAAGATGTGGTCGTGCACCCGCACATGTGCACACCAAGAGTGTGTGCGCTAAAGTTTCCCCCCCCCCCCCACCAACCAACTTAACTTTAAGAAAAATATAAGTTATTACCTTAAGCTTCTTATCTAGGCATAGTAAAATGGTTATGCGCTGTAAATAAGATCAGTTACAACGCCGCATGTCGGTAAACTATGGAATTAATGTTCCTAAAATCGGAAATGGCAATAAAAGATTCAATGATAATAATAATTCTAAAAAGTGCCTTGGGTCTAAAACTGATGGAACTAGTCCTTTAAAATGCATAAGTGTCTGCCAGAGAGTTCTTTAATCCGTGATGTTGTAAACCACTGACAAACGGAGAAAATCACCAAAATCTGGACTCACGGCAGCCCGGTTAATAAGGAGTCGAGCTCGTAATTGAAGGATTGAGTGATCGATACTGGAGTCATCCAAATACTGTCATGTAGATTAATGGTATCAGTTGCACGTAAAATCCGTTGTGTCCTCCATGTTTTGTAAATGTAATAGCTCGGGTATACTGAAATTGGGGAAACATCTTCTCCGTGGAGGTTATAAATTGTGATGGTACGATTCCGGATTGCCCTAGAAATGAATTCTAGACCGTTGCTATGCTGTCTGTCTAGCTTTAGTGCAATGTTAAGTCCATTCAAATTTAACATACCAAAAACTGGCTGACGTCGTAATTCAGTGGTACGGCGCAAGATTTATGTGTCATGCACAACCATGTTTCAAATAATTTTCATTTTTTTAGATATAGCTTCTTTTTAATACAGCCGAGATATATCTTTTCCATAAAAAGGGAAATTTAGTGCAGCTACGCTATCTGCTGGGCGATATACCCAAAAATCTAATTAATTTTTTTTTATCTAAGTTTCCAAAAAATAGTCTTATGGTGTTCAATGCATCTAAAAACATGTAAATACATCGAAAACTGGAAATCTAAAAGTTTCCGATTCCAATACTTTTTTCTCTTGCTTTGTGTAGAAGAAAATAATATATATATGTGGTTTTCTAATTAGATAACATTGCTTGCTTTAGGTCATATTATTGGAAACATGAGGACCTGTGTGCTAGCGTCCACTAAACCTAGACATATTACATGTCTACGTTTAGCGAACACATTAAGGTCTTCTTATATGGTTTACCGTTTATCGTGTCTTCTACAGACCCTGGGGCCATGGTTATACGCATTGTAGTTACTGACAATCTTCTGGCATGGCGTACATATCGAACTATCTAGCGTTTCTATATGTACCCAGGGTGTGTATCAACCAGGTGTCTCTTGTGACACAGCGTATCTTCAACTGTGGCTGCACGTCATTATTGGTTATCATTTGGAAAGTGAACAGTGAAGCGATGGCCCATCATCGCGTTCTACATCAGACTCAGATATGTCTGCTTTGTGACGATCGTAACAAAGATGTTTACATAACGTGTTGTTTTTTAAGGCCTGTCAGGGCAGTATATAGCACAGCCACTTATTCTACTTGCAATGCAGTTCATACCCGCTTTTGTTTAACGACGGTCTTAGATCTCTTCAGATGTTTGTCGAACTCAGGGAGCCTTAGCTCCAACAATATGTATATATATATAAGTTTTCCCTCTTCCCTTTCACTTGACCTGGGGTGTGAGCTGTGGTTTATACCAATGTAGGTACAATACCTTACTTCTTCTTTCGGATGCAGGGAGCTACAATTACTTTTCTGACTTTTTGTTGACCAATAATTGTTGCATTGCTTGGGGCTATACAATTTCATGCGATTGATTTTTCTTCCTGAGAGATTCGTTGTGGTAATCCTTTTGATTCCTTATGCGAATGTTATTTAGTTATAGGTGCATGGCGACGGATGACGGTAGTGGTGTGATAGTATGAACGATGCTGATGACGCATGGCAACAGATGGTAGCTTTTTCCGCAAGTGGGTTTAACACTTCAGTTTCCTTTTGGAAAACAAGGAAAATTGATACCGAATTTCTTTGACAGAACCTGCGGACCGCATGTACCCACTAGAGTCTGGTCCAGTCAAAGCTCAGTCTGGTTTGGGAATCTGGACATTCGTCTGAAATTCTGCCTCTCTACAAATATGAATACTGAACTCTATGATGTGATTACTGACATTTTTGCTTTTAGTAGGATTAGATAGTACTATCTTTCATCACGTGTCTTTCTGTAAAGTAGACTTTAAATTGGCTGTTTTATGTTTGAAAGGAAGGAAGGTATACTACGTGCATAACTGACAAAACCAGAAGTTCCGTATGCAACTGTGATCTTTTGTTAATGACGAATCTTTTGTCTCACAAGAAATTAAAACGCTATTTCTGGCAAGAGAAGTGTTTAAAAGAAAGGAGACACATTACAGTGTTCAACAATAAGTACCATAAAGTTCTCTTTTTAGTGTTTTTTACAAAAAGCTAATATGCATTTCGGTAATTTGGATTTTACAAAACAGAAAATTGCTGATAAATAAGGTTTCACAAGCAAACAAATTAACAACAAGGAAAAGATATTGTGGAGAAAAAATTCATTTTTTTACATTTTTTTTTCTGGTCAGTAGAACATAAAAAAAGTTATCTCAGAAAATTTCGGGGGGGGGCTCGAGCCCCCAGAGCCCCCCTCTGGATACGTCCCTGTTGATGACTAACATACATGCTGAGACTCAGTGATAGTGCTATCTGAGGGCCAAATTATTTAAGATTTTTTTCTCGTACACAATTCATAATATAAATAACATAATTTGTAAATGTATTCAGTTTGAATTTATTATTTATATTATACTATTAAGTTATTTATTGCAGGGTTGGGTTTCTTCCGGAAGAAACTAGTTTCTTCCAGGACAGTGGAAGAAACTGGAAAAAACCGGAAGAAACTGGAAGAAATGGAAGAAACCGGAAGAAATGGAAGAAACCAACCAGAAGACAAAACAGATGTTCAAAATTAAAATTTATGGACTATATAAACTCAAAGCATAAATATAATGTCAAATCTAAACTATAATCTAATTAATATTAAAAATATTTTTAGAAAAAAAAAGTTATTTGATAACAAACACTAAATATATACAGGTGATGGTTTTTTACTTTTCAATGCTAATATTTTTAAAATTTTTTGCATAGATATCTCATATTCTATACCTTCAAACAGTACAAACGATAATTACGGAATTAGCCATAATATTTGCTGCACTTCTTCTTCTTTTTTTTTTTTTTTTTTTTTTTTTTTTTTTAAGGATATAATTTTTTATATAAACTTGAAGCTGGTACTCAACAAACTGTATCAATAAGTACTAAGATACCTATTTTTAAACTCTCCTGCAGGTTCTCTAGGGGAAAAAAAACAATCCATAGTTTGTATTTATCTATTTTAAATTGAAAAAAGTGCAGTATTGAACTAATAAAAAACTTATCATTTGTTTTACAGTCAACTCCCTCTAACTCACAAAAGTTTTGTCCAGAGGTTGTGCGGGTTACAGGAATTTGCAGATTAGAGATCATTGCCTTTGTTTACAATTTTCTTTTGCAGATACAGAGTCAGTTATTATTAATTCATAAATAGACATCAAAGTGGAAAGACGATTTCCAATAATTTTAGAATAAAATATTTCTTCAATATTAATAAAACTAATCTATCATAATTCATATATGATGGTAAATAATTTAAACATATTCAAATAATAGGCACATATAAAACGTAAACAAACAAATTTAAAAAATACAAAACAAAATATTTTTGAAAGTTCGGAAATAATATTCATCACTGATTAATTTTGTTAAATGTTGATGCAATAGTGATTTGTTTTAAGCACTAGTCTGTATGAATTGCAGAATAATAAATACAAGAATGTTATTTCCCCTCCTCCCCAATTGTGTTTCAAAATAAGGATTAAGCTAAAAATTTGTTTTAAAAAGTAAAAATGTGAATTTTTTTGAAATATGAGATGTAAATTTCTTTTTCATTCAAAAAACAATTACGGATTAGAAGAATTTGCAGATTATAAATCTGCGGATTAGAGGGAGTTGACTGTACTGTATATGACTATAAGGAAAATAAAGTTTTTGATGACATTTTGTAATACAGTAATTATTGAATATTAGTACTCTTAATTAACTGGATGTTTGTTAAGAGCTGTTTTATCAGAAAGTATAAGCAAGTAATCCAAACTATTATTTATTACCAGTACCAGTTAAAGAAATAAAATCATCTAGATTATAAAACTTTACACTGTTTGAAATTGATTTTTTTTTACTGTATTTTGAGTATTTTGGAACGTGATCATCAGATACCAAAGATCACTTCGGTAAAAATCTCATAATTATTAATTAAATGTGTAATTAATTTTTTATAGGTATAATTAAAGTTACTTAAAGTTATTTATAAGATAAATGTATCCACTGTATCTTACAAATCTGCAATTTATAGGATAAATTTTTGAGAAAAACAGTTTCTTCCATTTCTTCCACTTGGAAGAAACCTATTTCTTCCGGCCGGTTTTTTCCATGGTTTTTTCCGCGGTTTTTTCCACCTTGGAAGAAACTTGCCAACCCTGATTTATTGTGACCTTTTTAATTTCTTCAAAGTTGCTTCTGATTTAGCTGAGTGTTTTGAACATACTTTGATGATGTTTTGTCATCAGTGTTGTGAAATATATAAAATACATATATATATATATTTTAATAAATATTTGTGAATTTTAAATGTCCCTCTTTCTCTCCCCCCCTCCCCCATTTTTTAAGGTTTACCACTACTGTATGCAATCTGGACCTTGCCTAATTTACTGCCTTGGAATGAAATGCCACTGCCAGTCCTGCCATACTTCCATGCAGCAGCAACTATCTGTCCTTGGCTTGGGAGCTCTATTTATCACCTATTTATGAACCATTATTCTGGTCATCCAACATACGAGAGGCTGTTGCAGTGGGATGTTGCTGGTGTTTGGGTCACTCAAAGTTGTGGTAAAACATTTTTTTAATAAACATTTATACATATATTTAAAAAAAAAAAAAAAAAAACTTTACCTATTCTTTTTTTTTTTTTTTTTTTTTTTAATATTCTTTGATGAGCTCTTTGTTGACGAATGTCATCGTAAGATAAATATTTACAGGGTTGCCACACTACCTGGAGAACCTGGAATAGTCAGGGAATTCAGAAATTGACTATAAAAGTCAGGGAATTTGAATATTTTAGCGAGAATCTAGAAAAGTCAGGGAATTTCATATGATGATTGCCAAAAAATAAACAATTTTTCCACCAATGTAAGGTCATTTTTCAGTTTTTTTTTTTTTTTTTTCCCCTCTTAGCTTCTATTATTTGTTTTAAACACCCCCATCCTTCTTTTCTGCTCATGAAAGAAATTTCTTATCTCGCTTATAAGCAACATATGCTATCACTGTGTGTAACATTTATCAGATTTAACTTTTGTGCTTTCAAGTGGTACCATAATGATTTTGCCCTCAATACAGCCAGTGCTCAATGTATGGTTAGACTGCAATTTTTCTAAGAATATTTCTGGAAAACCTGGACAAGTCAGGGAATTTCATTCTCCTATTTGAGTGGCAACCCTGTATTTAGTTCATAATTATTTATGTATATCTATGTGTTTAATGTTTAAGCGTAAAAAATTGTGGTGTCAAGCTGGATTTTTGTGCAAAATATGATTTTTGAATGCAGTTTTCATTTTGTGGCTCCTAATTTTCAACACTACTCATAACCCCAGTGGCAGAAACACAGCGACATAGTCACAGACACAGAAAAACGGCTTGCGGACAGTTTCTGTCTGCACTGAGAAAAAAATTTGTCTGCAACTTTCGGATAACAATTTACTTATAAAAATTTCTGTATCAAAACTAAAACTAATACTTTTATTATTTATATTGTGTTGTGTCAAACATTGCTATAAAATATTTAATTGAATGAAATGAATGAATACAATAGTTTATACTATATTGTTTTATAGTAAAATTGTATTCGTGTATTGTTGCACGAGATCACCTCTGATGTTAACCCCCGTCCCCATCAGCTTAGGCTTTTTGAGTGTAAGCCATTTTCACCTTTTCACCCCTGATTACACGCAAATTTTGCAGACAGATTATGAAATTTTAAAAGCCTGTCGCAGACAGCTTCAAAACTTTCTGCCACTGGGCTTATAACTGATTTTAAAATGTTTGGCTAAGAAATTTTATGTATGAATCTTGCTGATGAATATCATATAAACTATCCTATTGAGATAATGACTATTAAGTGAAAAAAAATCTAGGAAAACAGTAAATATGTTGCAATTTTATGTTTGTTTAATTTATAAATATATGTAAATTTTAACAATATTGTTAAAACTTTTATATTGTCCAATTTACAGTATAGTTAAAAACCCAGTTATAGAAACAGTGCAGCATGTTATCAAGCACTGCAGGTTGTTTAAAGCTCTGCAGATTAATTTAACATTTTGAAAAGAATTGTGAGGCTTAAAAGTAGAAATATATTTTACGTTATGTCATTAGTGTACATAATGTTTATTCTTAACTTATTTTCTTTATAGATGCAAATTTTACATATATTATGAATTGCTAATGCTTGTTGTAGTAATATACTTAGTCTGTTATTCCTGGATCGCAGACAAGTTTTGTTTTGCTGCAGATAAGCACAGAAAATTCTGCTACTGAGGTCAAAACTTGTGTAATTTATAAGTTTGCAATATTGTTAAATTTGTGTTCTGTGATTTATAATAGATTCATTTGTAAAATAAAACATCGAAACTTCCTAATGACATTAAAATAAAATGCTTAAAAAGGCCTACTTGAAGTTCCATGTGAGATCGTTTGTTGTGATGCCACAACTTTTTCAAACGTCCGTACATCATGCTGTTTCACGATAAAACTGAGGTTTCTTCCATTCCACACCTTGATCTTCAGGTCACGATAGGTGGTGCCATTTCTGGTCTAAGCTTATGATAGGGTCATTCTTATTGCAACTGCAAGTAAAAATTTCAATTGTTTCCTGATTCAACGTGTAAATATGATTTTTGTAATTTGCTAATTTTTTAGTGTTGTCAGAACTATTTTTTTTTTTATTGTTTTTATTCATCTTAGTTAAGGCAGTGGTTGTTTCATCAAATTTTGTGTCGGCTTAGTGTTCCTTTATTCTATTTTTTTATTTTGCTCTTAGTCATTCCTATGTAGCTGCCTTCTTTATTGTCTTTGTTGTGTATCTAATTTCATATATTCCTGCAGTTTCCTTTCCAATGGGTTTACTTCATCTTTATTGCTTTGGATTCTCTGAAAAATGTTTGGATTGGACATTAATATTAAATTTGGATGCTTCCCTTTTTTTTTTTTTTTTTTTTTTAATGGCAGTGACTTTATTGTATGGGATCGCGGTGGTATATTTTAGTTTGTCTTTTTGTGCATTGTCAATAAAATTAAGTGTTTTAATAAATTTTTTTTCTAATTGATGGACTAAATTTTTTCTATAACCTGTTTTAAGAGCTATTTTGGCGATTTTGTTCAATTAATTTTTGAGGTGTGTTTCACTGAAACATACTAAGATAGTGCAGTTTATATAATTTTGAATGATGTTAATATTGTATTTATAGGGGGGTTTGCATTTACTATTTATTATTTCATTGCTTTTATTTGGTTTACGGTGTACAGTGGTTTCTATTGAATCAGGTTGTTTTCTTATGATTGTGACGTGTAAAAAGATAAGTTTTTTGTCATTTTCAGTTTTGTATGTGAAATGGATATTTTTGTCTATTTCATTTAATTTATTTATGATATTTTCTAATTTATAATTTTTATTGATAATAGCAAAGGCATTGTCAACATATCTTATCCAAGAGCATATTTCGTTCTTAAAAGTTTTAAATATGGTTTGTTCTATTAAGCTTTGTTTTAATTCTGCAATTATACCAGAAATGGGTGATTCCATAGGGACCCCACAGCTTTGTTTGTAGAATTTATTGTTAAAATGGAAATAATTTTCTATTAAAATCAAATTGCTTTCTGCTATTTGGGTAACGTATATATTATTTTGTCCAAAATGTTCAATTATTTTCATATTGATAATTTCTTTCATTTATATCTATGGATGGGAAAAAGTTTATAACGCCATTATTTGTTTTGAATTAATACGAAGATCTTTAATTTTGTCCATGAAATTTTCTGTGGAAATTAAACTGTTATAAGTTTCAATGGTATAAGTTGGCCCTTCTCTTTTATTGACAGTGGGTCTAAATTTTGGGGGCTTTTATGATCTTTGAAGCGTCCAAACATTCTGGGTGGGCAGGATTTGTTATTATGGAAGGTTTATTGTTTGTCCAATTTCCATCCTGTATAAATGTTTTAGTTTTATCTGCAAGTTTTTTATTTGGATCTGTTTTTATAGCTTCAGCTCTTATTTTTTTTATTGTATTTCCCATTTTTTTTTTATATAATCATCTCTGTTAAGGATAGGGATTTTTCTGGTTTCATCAGTTAGTTAGTACACAGACTATTTGTTATTTTCTTTCAATATACGGAGCTCTTTAATATCTGCTATGTCATTACTTTTATGTTTAACTCATTTTGTTAGTTCTTCCTGTGCTATAGTATGTAAATTAACATTATATCTATAACCACCCAAAATATTAGTAATTATAGTTCACATGCTTATGCACATGTGAAACCTTTGAAATTTTAACCTGCTCTGTTGCATTAAATAACCGTGAGCATAGTAAAATTCCCCAAAACTGGCAACCAAAAATAGATGAACTGAAGCAAAAGGAGGAGTAGAAATAAGGTGCTTACCAGGAGTGATGAAAGTTAGAAGCCACTAACCATACTGAAGATGACCATGTTAATGAGTCGAAAGTGCTTTGCAAAAGGTCATTAAGGCATTTACATAATCAATTAAAATAACAAAAAAATTCGGAAATTTTTAACCAAAAAGAAAAAAGTTCTTATATTTTTTGCAGAGTGTGATTCTTGTCAGTTGAAGAAAATTAATAATAACTTTACAAAGAACTAAAAATGTGGATTTTTCCTAAAAACAAATTGTTAATGGGAATTTTGTAAGGTGAAGAGTAAATTTTCAGATTTGTAAAAAATAAATAAATAAGAACTTGCACTATGTTTAAACAAAAGGTTTTTGTTTATGAATTAGCTTGATAATTTGACAAAAAAATACAACTTGATTTTAATGTATAAGTGTTTGACTTATGATAATGAGTTTGTTTTCCAGCTCATTTCTTATGACTATTTCAAACATCCTCTTTTATATTAAAACCTGAATAAATTACTACGTCAGAAACGCCAAAGAAAAATATCAGAAATGCATACAGCTGTTTCGGCAGCCTTAAGCGTTGAAGACGGCACGCTTAAGGCTGCCGAAACACCTGTATGCATTTCCAATATTTTTCTTTGGCGTTTCTGACGTAGTAATTTATTCAGGTTTAATATTCCAACGCCAAGTCTCCTGTTATTATCCTCTTTTATAATCATCTGAATTTAATGAACAAATATTTTTTAAGTTAATCAAAATTGTTAAAAATTAATAAGTTTATTTAGTCGTTTTGGGAAATTTTCATAAGTACAATTCTTCAATCTATGATCTTCTCTTCAGTATATGAATCAATAATTATTTACTATCAAAAAGGCTTTTTTTTATTTTAAAATAATTTCAAAATTTTAAATGCATTTTTCAAAGAATATGTATATATATATTTTTTCGTTTTAATTTTTTTTTTTTTTACTATTTATGCTTTGAAAATAACTTTTTTTTTTAAAAAATTCAATATTATTTTGATTATTCTTTATGAGTATTTTTGAGTATATTTACATTTTTTAGGTGGATTTACTTCTATTTTTCTTGGTGTAAGATGTTTACCTTGGCCTTTACGGTACTTGTTGCTGTTATTTTACACGGCATTAGCATTGAAAGCCCTGCATGCAGCTGTCTTTGCTGTTGGACCATGGGAGCGACGTATTAGTTTTGCAGCTATGTTTATTATGCGCATATTTGTTTTACTTGTGAGATATTCACCATATGGTGGTGGAGACCCAGAGGTAAATCACAAATTATCACTAAATATGTCATTATATATTATATTCTTACTTACAAACTGCATTATCAAAATGGACTCCTAGTAAATACTGTTAAAAACTGAAAATTCAGATATCTTGGTTCTGTGATAAATCAAGATTTTCACATTGTTGGTTCTCTTAAAATGAGTTTATATGTTAAAGGCAAGGCTCGGAATTAGTGTTCATTAGTTGTATTTTGCAACTTACTAAATATTTTGTTTTGACGAGCACAATTTTATACCTGCTCATCACTTTGACACATAATATTCTTTTTCCCCTTTAGTGTGCATTTATAATGTGCAATGAAAATAAAGGTACTAGCAATAAATTAGTAGAATTAAATTCCTAGCTTTCTTGTAAATATATTAGTTGTGTAGCACATTTTTAAAACGGAAAAAAACTAACTAGATAGAAGATCAGTATCTTAAGTAATTATAGTTTATATATAACGTTTACGTGCATGTTTCTATGTGTAAATAACAATTTAAAAATGGCATCTTAGTACAACATAACAGCAACTAAGAAAACAATGTTAATTGCTATTTTGCACCCAATTTGCTGATTCTAATTCCGACCCCTGGTTAAAGGACAGAAAATCCACAATTTGAGATCAGAAACTGGACAGATTTCAGGATATATAACAGGGTTGGTGCAGTACCTGGAATTCGGGGAAAACCTGAAAAATTCAGAGGATTTGAAAAATCTATTAAAAAGTCGGGGAAACTATGGAAATTTTAAAATTTGTTGCAAGAACAGGGAAAATTCAGGGAATTATTATTATTATTATTTCGGGGGGGGGGGGGGGGGGGGAATGGGAAAAGGTTTTCATGACAAAGTTTAAATATTTATTTATTTTTAATTTTTAAATCATGTAATGTAGTTTTATAGTTTGGAAGAAAAAAATGTCAATTATGATTTCCCCCTGCTATAGTAAGTTACTAAAATTAATGTTCAATTAACTTGTAAATATGTTAGATTCTAAAGCTCCATGATTGTGTGTCAGCTATTTTAGTTTTAAAAATGACATGGAAAATTAAGGAATTTTCTTCAGATTTGAGTAGCAACATAGAATAAGAAAGATTAATTCATTCTGTCTAAATAAATAAATAAATGCATGCAAAGTAAAGAATAATCATAATTAAAACATATCTGTATAATAAATAAAGGTGTTTGTTCTATAGCCCCTGTGGCAGAATTTTTTTCTTCTTTTTGCGACAAACCTCACTAGATCTAACTTCTTTCTGCAAGACGATATTATTCAATAATAAATATATTCATTATTAAAAGGCAATAACATAAGCTTTTTTGCTTCTGAAAATGTTTATATTACAGTGAAACTTAAATAATTTGAACTTGTTCAATTCGAAATTCTGGATATTTCGAGTATTTTACTCGGTCCCTTGAATTTTGTATTAAAATAATGTTAAAAAATCGTGGATAATTCAAAATTTTCATATGATTAACTTTAAAATATTACAGTAAATTTTTTCCCAAGATTTTTCTCAGCTAAAATGCAATATTTATTTTAAGTCTTTCAAAATAAGGATAAGAAAATACAAGAAAAGCCCCTACCTAGTGCATCAGAAGATATGGTGCATATACATGAACTTCCAGGGGTTTTTGAATTGAAAGTCATGTCTGACGTAGAAGATTCTATTTTTGTATCAACTGATAAGTTGAAGTCATATGCTGTGACACAAAGATTGTACTTGAAGAAGCAATAAAAAATATCTGACTATTTTTTTAAAAAGTTTTGAATAATTAAGCTCGTAGAAAATATTGATTTAATGGGAAGAGGGGGGGGGATGTAGCAGTTTTCTTAAATATAAAGTTTATATGTTAAGTCTTTGATCATAGAGTTTTAATTTTTTTAATTCATCTCTTCTTTTTGACAAAATAGCATGCTTGCCAACATCCTAATTAATATTCTGTAGTGTTGTTAGTCCCACCCTTTTTTTCACACCAGTAAATTTTTAAAGTAATATTTTGCAAATGCAATTATGATTAAATAAGAAGAAAAATATTCTAAAAAGGATACTGGTGTGAAAAAGAAGGCGGGGCTAACAATACTACGGAATTTTAATTAGTATGTTGGCAAGTATGAAATAGTATATGTAATTTTAAGTAAATTGGAGTGTAAAGATTGATATTTTTTATTTACCAACTATATGAAAAATACCAGAGCCGCGAATCGAACCTGGGCACCTCCGCTTAATGCACGGATGCTCTACCACTGAGCTACCCTGGCTGACAACCAGCTAGGCATTTTTCACATAATATTCGTTGGCGAAGTCTATTGCTGTATTACTTAATAGCTCATATAGTTATAATTTTGACTTCATGTTTTTCCATACAGGGCAATTCCTCGTAAATCATTCCTTCAAGGCTAAAACAGTGCAGCCTATCCCTCTGTTTATTGTATTAAAATAAGCCACCTGGTTAGTCATAAATAAAAGTATTGAGCAAAAAGGAAATAGTACAAAATTTTTTAATATTATTTTAAATTATCCATTTATTTATCTGTATTTTTTTTCTTAACCAATTAAGTGCCAAAGTTCCCACAGTGGGAACATTTGATTAAGATTTTTTTTTCTCTGTAAGTAATTAAGATAAATATATTTTTAATTTTTTTATTTAATATTAACCCTTTCATTCCCTGTGATGACAATTGGAATCATAACATTTCAGATTTTCTTTCTTACCATCTAACACTCCCGCTGATTCAAAATAAACAATATTAAATCTGTATACATTTTCCCACCGAAAAATATATAATTTAGATGATTTCACTATCCTCATTGATAAATGAAAGTATATTTTACTCCATTTTGATAATAATATCAGAATCGGTTTCTTGTTTTGAACAATTTAAGTAAATTAACTGTTTGAAATATATTTTAATTTATTTTTTAAGGTTTATAATTTGTCTTTTATTTAATTGCAATGTGTATTTCTTCCAAAATTTTGATATTTTTATTTATTGAAAAGTTATGATTTTAAGTGGTTACATTACAGTGGTTACACAACAGTGGTTACATTAAACACAAATAAACACCCCTCAGTTGCTTTGTTAGCTATATTAATTCGTACTTTGCTATTACTCCTATTTAAAAAAAAAATATTTATATATATAATACCTTTGAAATAAAGATATGACTAAATAAAAGATTTATTATTTTATGAATGGAAATAAAATAGGAATGAAAGGGTTAAAGTTCCTAGTTTTTTTTTTTTTTTTTTTTTTTTTTTAATATATATATATAAAGTTTGTAATGTAAATTCTATTATTATTGTTATTGTTATTATTATTATTATTATTTTTTTTTTAATTATTCAAACAAAATTACCTGTTTTACGGCACAAGAAAAAAAATCGCCAAAAATAACTCATTCGGGTGCAGGGGTTTAAAACAATGAATATGAAATAACAGTTCTTATCTAAAATTACAGCAATCAGGGATCATGAAAACTAATTTAAAAGGGTTTTTCAGTTTATCTTCATTTATTCTACCCCCATTAGGTGCTAAAGCTCTCATTTTGGAATTATATCATATCTTTTAACAAAAAAAAAAAAAAAAAAAAAAAATTAAAACCCAAAACATATTGAAACACCATTGAAACCCAAAACATATGAAAATTCAAGACTTTTCAGTGGCGTTTAATGGGTTAATTATTGTAATTACACCAGTTCATTCTTGACATTTAAGTGATATTATTTAAGTATGTAATATGAATGTTTTTCACCCTTGTAAAAATTTATTTTTTGATAGAAATATTTATAAAATTGTAATTATTTTTGTATTTCGGTTGAATTCAATAATTTAATAAACACATAAAATAATGGAAAAAAAAAAATCCTTTAAATGATTTGTTAAACTCTATATTTCTGTACTTTAGATTTTTATTTGCTTTTTTTGTGTGATTTCAGTAAAATAAGGTAATCTTATTCTTTCTTAAACAGATAGGGGGGGGGGGGGGAAACTATGTATTCTCGCCTATACATTGTTTTATCAATCTGCTGTATATATTTGGTGAAATTGCTTTGTTTAAATTTTTGGTTTGGTTTTCAGGAGTTTTCATTGTGTTTGAGAACTTGAATGTTTTCTGGGTAATGAAAATGGATATATTTTTGACCATTCTGATCTTATGTGACTGATCAAAGGTATACTGGCTATACATATTCGTCTAGTTTACTTATTTTCTTCTTAAACTTCCATTGCTTTCCTCTAACAGATTTCATTTGGCTAAGCTTATTCTATTTCTGTAACTTTTTCTATCCTTTTCCTGTCTTCTGTTTTGTTCTGAAGTTGCTGGCTTTGATCTATTGCTTTTCTGTCATCTGATGCATCTATTAGTGTATTTATATTACTAATCAAAGATAAAATTATTATTTATTTTATTTTATTGATCAATTAACATTTTTTATAATTAGCTTTATTGCTCTTTAAATATTTATGGTTTAATTAATATTTGGTTGTTGCTACTTATAATGTTAACTGTAAGCAAGATGTGTTAGACTAACAGAGAGGAATTTTATGATAGGGGAGGTGTACCGTTTTCTCTCTCCCCTTAAAAAATAAAAAATATTGCTATTTGACTTAATGTCATAAATTGTGAATAGTTTACAATGTATTTTATAGTAAAGATATAAAAAATGCATTATCTCAAAATTAATGATATATTGATTTCTTTTACGTCTATATGAGATCTACTTAATTAGTAATTAATACCCCGAGAGGTACGATTCTGTATAAAGTGCTTTTGTGAGATTTTTTTAAAGAATTCTTCTTGTATGATGTGAATTCTTATAATTTTTCTGTCAAATAAGCTCCTTGAAAATTTATTTATTTATATTTATTTTCAGACATTATTAGAGTGGTGTTTAGCAGAACTTAAAATTAGAATATGCCTATCAAGTTTCAGTGACAGTTTAAATATTTTATATATTAAAACACGGAGCTGTTTAAGACTAAATTGAGAGCATTTGAGCATATGCAAAAATCTTTCAGCCAATCTGAGATAATCACATTCCTTTTAGCAGATGTTGGGTAATATGATTATTAATGAACCACCAACTCCATAGAAAATAAAGAAAATAAGTTTGAGGTTGAGTGGGTTTAATATCATACTAGTGCTATGTGGTTGGCGACAATCTGGGATTTACCTTTAGGTGTGGTCGAGAGACATGCCATCATAATTCTAACCATCTGTGGCAGAGACTGAGGAAGAATAGAAAGTGTAATTTTTTTTCTTTCTTTTATATTATACAAATTGTGGCATCTAAGATGTTTTTGATAATTTTGTCAAATTTAGATCATCTTTTGTAAGTTCTAATAGTGCACTTATCTTTTTGATGCATCATTTTTAAGCAGTTGAAAAATATAAAAATTCGATGTTCAATTTATCAATTTATTTTCAGGGAATTAAAAATATGTATTGTATATATTTTTCAATTTTTTTATCAAGTGCAATTTTCGTCAAAACGTTAAGCAAAGAGGTGCAACAAATTTTGAAGTATGTGAATTTTCTTGTGAACACAACCTAAAGAATTAGCAAAATGTGAACATAAAATGTCTTGCTTCCAACTCGTAAGAGGTCTGCTTCGACTGCAGCACTTATGCTTACTTTATTCGCCTGATGAAGGGTCGTGTGTTTTTTCGACCCGAAACAATTGTTGCGAGTTTATTGCATTTTATGGTGTTTATTCAAAGTATGTAAGTAATATGTGATTGAATGGGTTTAAAGTCATACTAGAGCTGTGCAATTGGCAGTGGTCTGGAATTCACCCTTAGGGGTAATTTGAGACATGTCATCACTATTTTATTCTGCTACAGATGATGATGACTTCTCCGCTTTGGAAATCCCTAGTGATATTATTTTTATGGAGCATGCAGGGCATTGCAGCTACATATACCAGCTACCATTAATGTACATGTCTTTTTGCCCGTTCAAGTATCGAACACAGAATTCTCTGATTAACAATTCAGTTCTCTGTCAACTGGGCTACACTATGGAAAGGTGCAGCCAGGAAAGTAAAGATTTAAGCCAAGTAACCACAATTTAAACTTAAGACAGACATGCCTGATGGGAAATATTTTTTTCCTTAAATTAAGCATTAAATATTTGATTTTTTTTTTTTTTCTGTTGTTTTCCTTGAAAAGAAAATTACAATTATACACAAATATATATCTCAAAGCCTTACAAAATTTATTATCTTTATATTAGAAACTTCATGGTTGTTTTATTGAAAACCACTATTGCAGGCACTGGCGTCTACTCTATTGATGTTTTAAAGAAAGCTGTCTGGCTAGATGGGCAAAACCAAGTTTAAACTTGACTAATTTTTTTTCTTTTTTTCTTAATTGCCAATATGTTTTACTTGAGTACAGTTTCAAAATTTGTTGTTTTCATGAATAAGTAGTACAAACAGTAAACATACATATGTTCATGCAAAAATATAGCAATTTTTATTCTAGAAGCAAATTCTGATACTTACCTATGCATACAGAGATTGTAAATAAAATATATATACAGTTGGTAACAAAAGTACCCGAACACTAGCAAAAATTCCTATATAAAAAAAAGTAGAGTTGATACTGTTTTGTTAAATAAATCCTTGGTTTTTTAGGAGGGGGGGGGATCATAATAGGTTAAAACTTTAGAATTATTTAAATAAATAATAAATACAAAGTACGATGCATGAATTATTTATTTTCTTCATATATTCAAATTTTTCCTTTGCATTTTTAAACAAATGTGCCATCAAACATTCTGCCATTGTTATCTTGTGTTTCATTTATTCATTCTTCTCTACCTCCCTTCCTCTCTTTATGTCTTTACCAGCAGTATAGAAATGCATCTGATCCATGAATCTTTTTTCTTTTTGTTCAAAAAATATTTCGTGATATTTCCAATTCCATATCATTTCTCATTTCATTCAGCATTATCTGTTTGGTAGGAAACATCATCTTTTGTTGAAAAAAGAAAGAAAGAAAAGAAGACTGATTTTAGATTTGTTGAGACAAGAGTAAAATGTTTTAACTCTTTATCTGCTGATGCTACTTTAAAAAGTACTATTAGTTTAAAAAGTGTATGAAATCGAATTTATAGGAGAAGTGGCATAGGAAACATATCTATCTCACTTTAATCTCACTACATAACACTAAAAGCTACATGTAGCCTAGGGTTCGAAATCAGCAGTCGTTAGGCATATATTGTACCTTAAAAAAATTAAGTTTGGCAACCGTAAGATAACATTCAGTCGTCATTTGTTATGCCTAACTTTTGTCCAGATTTAAAAAAAATGAATTTTGTCATAATAAAATTTTTCTTTATAATTTACAAAATATTTGTTTTTTATTATCTTTATAAAATTCTTGCATTGTCAGTTTAAATACACGTACAATGAGCTCAATAAAAACTATCAAGTACAAAACATAAATACTGTGTGCAGAAATTTTTTTTCAAATTTACAAAAAATTCCTTTTTTTTTTTTTTTTACTTTTCTACTGATTGCAATCACTTAGTTTCTTTTTATATAATCAAAAATTTGTCATAATTTCTGTTCTTCAACCAATGTAAATAAATAAATAAGTGAACATTTTCTGGTAGTTTTCATTTTACTTAAAGATGTAATACTTCGACTGAATTTAAAAATTAGTTGACCAGCAGATAATTAAAAATTAATTTTTTCTACTTTTTGCTCTGTTTTAAGTAAGTTTTTAATTTTTTGTAAATGTAAATGCATTTATAGTTTAACTTTTGTGTTAGTTTATAATTATTTAAATAAATAATAAATATAAAGTTTTAACCTATTATGATCTCCCCCCCTCCATCAATATACATAATATATATATATAATTATTATTATTATTATTATTGTAAAAATAAAAATGACGTCTGAGTAGACAATTTTGGCAAACTAAGAAAACATTAGGGGCCATTGAAGCGTGTTCATATTCTAATTTCTAACCCTGAAGCCATTTTTGTTTCAGAAAGGATTTTATAGAGTGCTCTCACTATTTTTGCATGACATTTTTCACAATCTTCACATGTGTTATAATTAATTCCTATATTACCTCAAGAATCTACCATCAATCTTAGAAAAAACATAAGGAACATAAAAGTAAATACTTTTTTTTACACATTTTAAGGTCCTAATGTTTTTTTTTTTTCGACTTCTATGCACTAAGGGTACCCTAAAATGCCACATCTGTCTATTTCATAATGCAGTAGGTAAAGGATTAATTGATTTAATGAACAAATTTTGTTAATTAATTTGCTATATATCAACGAACTCCCTGTAACTTTTCATTATATGAAATGACATTGATTGCTTTTTTCTCCTCTTTAATGCATTGTTTGCAAATAGTTAACATGACATTAGGATAGTTTTGTCTTGTCGAGATAGATCTGGCTGATTTACATTTTTCAGGATGAGAAGTTATTTTCTTTTTTAAAAGTTGCCAGTTATGATGGATTTACATTTTTCAAAATATGTATATACAAAATTAATTATATGCCAGCAGTTTAAAATTAGTTGATTAAATTAATTTTGTAAATGAAAAGGTAAAAAACAGATGTTGCATCAATATGATGAACATTGGCATCGGCACAGAGGGGCAAGGGGGGGGGGGTGCCCCCCCCTGGAAAATTCTAGTAAGTGTTTTTTTCTTTAACTTTAAAACTATGCTATCAGAATTTTATTAAAAAGCAATTTTTTTCACGATTGTGCCCCCCCCCCCCTTGAAATTTTTTCTGACAACGCCACTGATGAGATGAAAAATAAAAACATGTATAAAACAAGGCGAAAACAATAGTAAAAAAAGAAAAAAAAAAAAAAATAGCAATTGCCTGAACCAAAAGAAAGTATAAAATTTGACTTCAAAAAATTTTCAGAATTTACCCATTGTAATAATTACCAATATGCTATTAAAAGAGAGGCTGTTAAAATTTTGGCAAATTGCACCTCATGCAATTTCTCCAAACCTACAGAAATAGATGAAAGAGGGTCTGCTGTGCTGAGAGAGAAGAAGAAGAAACAGCAAGCAAGGTCTTCAGACTCATTCCGGTCTGAATTACTGAAAGTTATCAAGGAAAATTTAGATTTTCAGGAAACCACACCCAGTTCACTAAATGCGTCTAAAAATGGCTGTGGTTGCAGCTGAAAACATTAACTAAGATGATTTTAAAAGTTTTAATTCAGATTTTAATGTGTATAGTCATACTTGTAAGTTTTTAAATATGTTCAAGATCTTTAGCTAAATTAGAGGAAAACATGAAAAAAGAATTTAATAATATTTTAAAATAATGAAAATAATTTCTTTTGAGTTTTTATTTTTTATTTTTATTTTTAATTCCTTTAATATAGATGTTAAGATGTAAAAGATGATGGATGCCATTAATTAAAAAAATCTTGTAAACTAATGTGGTTTATCATTTCTACAATGCTTTGTCAATTTAACTCAAAGCAGCATTAAATTTCGTTGACGACTATATATTTATAAACTTTAAAAATTTGTTGAATTATTTAAAAGATTTTTAAAATATGTAAACTTTTTTAATTTGACATGCTATACTTATGCAAGTACATCAGATAATTGTACAGCATCTGTCTTTAGATTAATTTTTTTTTAAGTTGGACACTTTTTTTAGTTGACATCTTCAATTTTCCTGAAACTTTCAGGGTATGTTAGTAGTACTGTGATAAGAAAAAGTGAAATTTAATTTTTTCTGAATTTCATTTGTTTGACCTAGAGAGGGGGGGGGGGTGTCAAAGTTTGAGTTCGTAAATAAATGGTGTCATTTTAGTATCATTTTACTCCTAAAACCATGAGTGACCCATGTCAATTTTTTTTTTATACAGATACAGCTTGATACTAAGCACATTTTAGCGTAAACAGTTTGGTGGGTCACTCATGGCTTTAAAGTCCAAAGTCTTTCGAAAATGCAGTTTTCATTGCTTTTTCCATGTTTTCAGTCTGAATATCTGCTAAGGTCATGAGTGTCCCAGAGAAATGTTTATGGGGTTAATTACACATCTTAGTATAGAACTTAAAAATATTTAGAATAGCATGCGTTACTCTTGGCTTTAGTAGTTAAATAGTCTCAAAGTTGAAAATTTTCAAAAAAAAGATCAAAGTTGATGGTAAATTTCTCTATAAGCCATGAGTCTCTATAACTATGAGACACAGTTGTAATTATACTCTAGATGGTCTAGTTTTGGACCCAAGTTACAAACCTATGGGGCTTGCAAGATTTATTTAGATAACAGTCTATTTTATATTGCCCATGTACCTGTTCTATGTAGTACAAAAGGCTTAAGACCCAATTTTGAATACATTAATGCTTGTTTAAAACTTCCCATTATAGAGGACAGCATCAAAATAAACATAAAATTAAAAAATCACATAGGGGAGACCAGGGCAAGTTGAAGTACGGGGTAAGTTGAAATATGGAAATAAAAAAATAGAATTTTTAAGTTCTTATTTATTGCCAATAAAGGAAAGTACAGATACGCAAAACCTACTTTACAATGTAAAGAAAATGTGTATTTAAACATCTGTCGATTTTATGATGATAAAACTGTTTTCGAGTACTGTTTTTTTACTGCGAGTAAAAATTCAAATTTTTAAATGATGTTGCATTTTATGTAGCATACATTAGTGAATGTTTCTGATTGATTCAGCGTTTATAGTGTATAGTTGCAGCTTGCTAATCATATGATTTGAAACACCCACTAGCATAAGTACTAGTAGCTTAACATCTCGAGAGGTGAAAATTGCGGGCAGGGGCCAACTGAAATAAATATAGAGGAAGCTACTTGAAACACCTGTTTCAATTAGTCCCATGCACAATTTTTATTTTTATTTTATTTTTTGTATACAGTCTTGTTTTCATCACCCTATATATGTTTTACATAATATAACAATATGCACATTTCAGATGCATCTTAGGTTGTTTTTTACATTATAATGACCATAATTAAATGGACCATATTTAAAATAAAGGTCATAATAGTATCAGATTTAGTAAATAATTACAGTAAAAGTTTGCATTTAATGAACATTTATTTAAAAATAACTATAAGGAGGTTGATAAATTAGTTTATAATAATAAGCATTGCAGAAGGCTTATGAAAGTTGTTACAGTAATTTAATACAAAAAAGAGAGGGGAATTTCAAGTTCACAATTAAAGTAAAGAAATTCTCTATTATTCAGTGGACGTGACAAGACTTGTAAAATATTGTCCAAACTGATATCTCGAATGTCATCTTCTATGGGCCAGGCAAAACAAACATTTTTAGATTTGATTTGTCCCTTTAGAAATTTGATCTTTGCCAGCTTTACAGGCACTTTACCTGTACTATCAAACATCTAATGATTTGTCCCACATGGAACATCTATCTTGCTTTTTCCCAGAATATGAGACCAACATTCAATTTCCAGTATCTACTTGTTCTGAAAATTTTGTTTAGCAACTTTCCTCTAATTCTAATGCACTTATCTCTTGGAAAATTTTAAAAAACCAAGGTGGAAAAAATTATTTTAAACCATAAATAAAGATACAGCCACTGCAGTGTAAGCTATTTTAGTATTATTTTTATAGTGCTTTTGCATTTCTTTTATGCACGGGACTAATTGAAACAGGTGTTTCAAGTAGCCCCCCTTATATTTCTTTCAGCTGGCCCCTGCCCACAATTTTCACTTCATGAGATGTTATGCTACCAGTACTTATGCTCATGGGCATTTCGAATCATATGATTAGCAAGCTGCAACTATACACTATAAACGCTGAATCAATCGGAAACATTTACTAATTTATGTTGCATAAAATGCGAGATCATTTAAAAATTAGAAATTTTACTCACAGTAAAGAAACAGTACTCTAAAACAGTTTTATCCTCATAAAATAGACAGATGTTTACATACACTTTTTTTTTTTTTCCTACATTGTAAAGTAGGTTTTGTGTATCTGTACTTCCCTTTATTGCAGTAAATAAGAACTTAAAAATTGTATTTTTTATTTCCATGTTTTAACTTATTCTGTATTTCAACTTGCCCCGGTCTCCCCTATATGATTTTTTAATTTTTTAATTATTTTGATGCTGGCCTCTGTAATGTAAAATGGGAAGTTTAAACAAGCATTAATATATTGCAAAATTGGGTCTCAAGCCTTTTGTACCACATAGAACAGGTACAAATTGGCAATATAAAATAGACTGTATCTAAAAATATCTTGCAACCCCCCATAGTTTTGTAACCTGGGTCTAAAACTAGACCATCTAGGGTATAATTAAAACTGTCTCATAGTTATTGACTCATGGCTTATAGAGTAATTTACCATCAAATTTGACCTTTTTTTTTTAAATTTTCAACTTTGAGACTGTTTAACTACTAAAGCCAAGAGTAACCCATGCTATTTTAAATATTTTTAAGTTCTACACTAAGATGTGTAATTAACCCCAAAATTATTTCTATGGGACACTCATGGCCTTAGCAGATATTCAGACTGAAAACATGGAAAAAATCAACGAAACCTGCATTTTTGAATGGCGTTGGCCTTTAAAGCCATGAGTGACCCTCCAAACTGTTTATGCTAAAATGTACTTAGTATCAAGTAGTATTCGTATTTAAAAAAATTGACACAGGTCACTCATGTCTTTAGGAGTAAAATGATATTAAAATGGCACCATTTATTTACAGCCTCAAACTTTGACCCCCCTCTCTAGGTCAAATAAATGAAATTCAGAAAAAATTAAATTTCACTTTTTCTTATCACAGTACTACAGTAGAACTTGGATATTTCGAAGTTGAAGGGACCAGAGAAAAATTCGAAATATCCAATAATTCGAAATACATATACTATTTTGTCAAAAAAAAAGAGATATATTAAAAAATTAAAACTCTACACAAAGATTTAACACATAAACTTTATACCTAAGAATACTGTTACATCCCCTCCCTCACCCATTAAATCAATATTTTTTATGAGCTTAATTATTCAACACTTTTTGAAAAATAGTCAAATATTTATTTATTCTTTAAGCACAATCTTTGTGTCATAGCACAGGACTTTATACAAAAATAGAATCTACTTACTACATTAGGCATGACTTTCAATTAAAAAAAAAAAAAAAGAAACTCAAAGTTTATGTATATTCACCATATCTTCTGATGCACTAGCTAGGGGCTTCTCTTGTATTTCCTTATCCTTCTTTTGGAAGACTGTTAAGATATATAATGCACTTTAGCTGAGAAAAAAATCTCGGGAACAAATTTTACTGTAATATTTTAAAGGTAATCGTAGGAAAAATTCGAATTATCCAAAATAGAATTCGAATTATCCACGATTTTTTAACATTTTAATATAAAATTCAAGGGACTGTGTAAAAAATTCGAATTATCCAGAATTTCGAATTTAAAAAGTTCGAATTATTCAAGTTTCACTGTACTAACATATCGTGAAAGTTTTGGGAAAATTGAATATGTCAACTATCACACCTCCATAGAGTTTGTACAGCTTTAAAAAAAATGGCTCTTAACTTTTACTTAGCTAAAGTTAGATCATTTCACTCTTTTAATCATAGAGAGTGATCACAAATACTATTTTTAGTTCACTGTCATACTATAGGTATGAGAAACTCATCACATTTCTAATACAAAATAATCAGAAAAGAACGATATAATAATGCAATCGCGCACACACAAAGAAAAGCACATACAATCAGGCCCTGATTAACTTCATGTGAGGCCCAGGGCACACATACTTCCATGGGCCCGCCTCCCCTCGCACTGTGCAACAAGCAGCACAAGTACATAATTATATATGTGTTTTTGGGACTAATAGGCAGAATTTGAATTATATGATACATTTTTTTTTGCTATTTTTAGGACATATAAGGCAAAATGGCATTTTTAAGGTGAATTTTATGGCCCCCTGGTACTCAGCTCACATGCCATGCATGGCCCTGCGTTAATCAGGCTTTGCACATAAATCTTTCTTCTATGTTTTCTATACAAATTCATTCAGTACAAATAACTTTCCATGATAAATGCAGATGATTTCTTTCTGACAGAAATATAACACTAAATGTCCAAAAAAAGTCAATTTTATGTTCAGTAACAATATCTTAAAAAATGGTCTTTTTCCTTTCTTTTTTTTTCTTTTTTGGTTAAAAACGAAAAGAAATCGATAATTTTGGTTTAAATTATTTCAGATCAATAGTTCAATTGTTCATTTTAAAAATATTAACGAGTTCATTTAAAAGATACCCATATCAAATATTTGCCCCCCTATGGGGGGGGGGGACTTCACCCCCCGAGGAATAACGTTGCTCTTATGAGTCTGAAATATTTTTTCTATGTGATTATTACTGTTAAAAATAATTCATTTCAATTTCATAATGATTCATTAAAAATAATTCTCATTGTGTGCATTTATAAGGAATTTTGTCCTGTACCGAGAAGTTAAAAATTAGAAAAATCTGGATGGTAACAAAACCTGTAGGACAATTTTTCCCAAAAGGTAATAGGCACTAATTTATTTCATGGGGCAATGACATATAAATTGATATGTAATTCTGTGGAGTTGAATAGTTACTTGAGATACAGTTGAAACAAAATTTTTGTCACACACAGATAGATTTTCTAAAAATGGTCAAATCATGTTCTGGAACTCATAATCTATCAAAAACCGGAAGTCAAAAATTTTTACGAATCCAATGCTTTCTTCTATTGAATACAGAAGAAAGTAAAAAAGATTGAGTTCATGATGCAGGATAATCATAGGGTAACATAGGATACCTATAGTACGAAGGAAGATGAAATTAACATATTGACTGCCAAGCTACGAGATAACTCATAATTCACTACGAATTATCTCGTAGCTTGGCAGTCAATGTGTTAAGTGAATAATTATAGCAAGATTAAGGTTGAATGGGTTTTACGATGCTCTAGAGCTCAAACATGGAAAAGAAAGAACATAATGGGAAGCCCCTTATATGCTTTATTAAATTATTTGTATGTGCATTAGTATTTTTTAAACCATTTTTTTAGGCAGCAATGTTTGCCTTATACATGAGATAACACGAAAACAGTCTTCATCATTTGGGAAGGGGGCATTGCCCATCCCCCCTTTGCCTATGGCCTTGAATATAGGTCTGAATATCATTAACTATGACTATTCTAATTTGAAAACTTCATATGTCATTTGTAATTTAATGTTTTCTTAAACGTAGCAGAATTGAGCTATGTTTCACATCAAGATTTAAATTGGCAATAATGTTTTTTTAGCATTTCAGCTAAAATACCCAAGCAGTATTTTAGCTTTTTCAAAAGTTTATTAGTGCCTGGAGAAATAAATTATTTCTCTTACTTTACTTAGTTATCCTTAGTTTAATTTCTATTTCTTTCTGCTTCACTGATAGTTTTAACAAACATGAATCAATGAAACTTTGTCTCGAGTTTATCAATAGAATAAGAGGCATCTATGTTATGTATGCAAAAAAAAAAAAAAAAAAAAAAAATTATTTAAAATGGGAATAAGTCTTTGCAGGCGAGGGTAGATCTTAATGCAATACTAATGCTAAGAATTCTTCCACAATGCAGATTCTGAATTCTGACATATATTTAAATGTTTTCACATTTAAATTATAAAAAATTGAAATCAAATAAAAAAATACTAAATGAATAGTGATTTCCAGTATTTTCATTAGTTTCGTAATTTTTGCCTGCAAATATTTGGATAAAAATTAGAGGTTATTATAAAGAAATTTTTTATGAAATTATCTGATTTTCACTTTTTAGCGAAATTCTTGCTGACATATTTTTGCAAAATAAGATATCCTTTAGCAAAATGTGAAAAAAAAACTAATGGCAATTTTAAACTGTGATTCACATAAACTTCCATTTTAGGCAATATTGCATTGGAAATACTATGGAATTGCATGAAAACTAAAATACAAAAGAGACCCTAATAAAATTAACAAATTAGGCTAAGGTAAATGTATTGAGTAGAGTAGTGGTAGCCTAGTAGGTAAGGCATTTTAGTCTGTACCTGTGTCAAGCGATCTGCTGCTTTTGATAAACTTTATCAAAAGAATTAGAGAAATAGAAATTAAAAACGATTATAAATTTATAAGTTTTGATAAAGTAAACTTGTACCCCTCAATAGATGTAAAAGAAATATCCAATATAATAAATAATTTAATTAAAGAAAAATACGATTATGAAACGGCAAATACATTAATAGCTACAAGTAATCTAATTTTGAACGAAAGTTTTTTAAAATTTAATGGAAAGATATACAGGCAAAATAAAGGAGTCCCTATGGGATTTCCCATATCGGGTATAATAGCTGAACATAAATTAAGAATTCTTGAAAAAAGCATTTTTGAAATTTTAGAAAATAAATTAATTTTCTGGGTCCGATATGTAGATGACGTTTTCGCCATTGTAAATAAAAATGAATTGAAAATACCGATGAATGAAATATTAAAAATCCTAAACCAAATAGATGATAACATTAAATTTACTTGTGAACCTGAAATAGACAACAAAATTAATTACCTGGACATAAAATTAAACGAAATCAAAACAACATTAATACAACTGTCTATAGAAAAACTACATCAAACGATGAAATAATTAATAACCACAGCAAAACTCCTTACAAATATAAAATTAAAGCAATCCAGGCCTACATTAATCGCACAATTCTAATTTGCAATAACCGTACCGATCTAAAAAAGGAAATAAACTACATTAAAGATATAACTATAAAAGCGGGTTACAATAAGAATCTTGTTGATAAACTATATAGAAAAAGGATCAATAAACTTAACTATATTCTAAATCATCAAAACACTCCCCTAAAATTCACTTACTCTATTCCATTTGATCAAGGAGCTTCTGTTAAAATTAAGAATACCACTAAAAAATATAACATTAATATCCCTATAAAACCCAACCCCAATATCTATCAATTAATTAGAAATGATAAAGACTCAGTTCCCCCTCTTGAAACTGCAGGAATTTACCAAATCCCATTCAGTTATCCGGATAAAAAAAAACAGGTTATTATTATATTGGTGTCACCAAGAGAAAAATAGCAACTAGAATTAAAGAACACGGAAATGACATAAAATATGGAAAATTCTCAACAGCCCTCACTAAAGTCAGCAATGAAAATAATATCAATATCAATTTTAACAAAACAAGAAAAATCGCTAACTATAATAACTCAGATTATGCTTATTACCGTGAAACTATCGAAATAATTAATAACCAATTAGCATGTAACATGCACGAGTCGCGCGCAGACCTAGATCGATCAATGTGCTCCACCTTATGAGGAGTCAACTGAAGGAAGAAATAATGTCAGCTTCGAACGTAGCAGACCACAAAGAGGTTACTGATGAAAGGGCGGATCTGCCCAGAAAGTACTTTAGCCATGAAACAGAGCTTTAAATAAGGTAAATGTTTTAAATATAATGTAATTAAATTATGCTCTGATAAAAAATTAAAAAAAAAAAAAAAGTATTTCTAAACTTTTAAATATGAATGTATATATTTTTTATTGTAATATTTATTTTTTTGCACAAGAGGATAATTAAATCAAATTAGTGAAAATTGCATCATTTTCGCAAAATGATAATGAAAATTTAGGCAAGTGCCTTCTTCTCTCTTTTTACTATTTTCAGCACAAGAAAATAGTGAAAAATTTTTCATTTTAACCCTAGCATAGAGAAATCTAACCATTTGATGGATGAAAAATTGTACAATACAAAAAATGTGTTGCCTATTTCTGCTAATCTGTATGTTTTGCCATTTGCTATAATTACCTTTTTGAGACTTTTTCTTGTCTTTTGGAAAATTTTTGAAGAATTTTTATGAATATAAGCTTATGGCACTAAATTTAAAAATCTACCTAAAATGGAGTTTTAATCATTTGCATGTTACTACTTCAATATATATATGTCCTTATCTCTTTTTACTTTTTCTTGCACATATATGAAAGAGAAAATATTGTTTTGGGATCAAATTTTTGAAAATAAGTTTTTGCTATAATTAAACATTTTGAGGAAGTCTGAATCTGAAAATCTAGTTTTTAGCAGCAGTTCTGTTTACATATGTGTTAATGTGTTATCAGCATGACTCAAAAAAAAAAATCAGCAGAAAGTCCAACTTTGGTATCATATAGAGCAGTGGTCACCAACCAGTGGTCTACGGCACTATTTTGAGGATCAGCACCTGCAGAAATATTTTGATGGTATTTACAATTTTTAATGTTTTTATTAGAAATTATACTGATGTTAATTTTAACTTCAGGATTTTCTGAGGTACTCTTACTCACAACATTAGACTTTAGAATTTTCTAGATGAGAGAGGGGATAAATGGAATAATCATTTATCCAAAATTTTTAATTGTAAGTATCAGACATAGTTATTGCTTTGAATTTCTGATTTGCATTTGATACTCAGCAAGGAATTGCTCTAAATTTATTAGAATATTTCGTAATAGAGAAAAGAATGCATTAATAGTTTAAAAAACAATTAAAATACCTTACTTTTAAGTCCTTTATGTTTGTGCAGATATATTTCGGCCTTAAAAATAATAAACAATCCACTGCATTTTCTAGAACACATCTTACTAACCCTATTAATCTTAACTCTCTAAACACCCAAAAAATAGCCCCTATAATTCACACCAGTATGCTCTAAAATGCAAAGCCATTGAAATATTAACAACTAACACTGCAGTTAATGGCCGAGAGTATAGCACAATTCCACCTGAATGGCAGCACGCTATAACCGAACTGAAGAGAAGATAGGAGCAAAAGAGAGGGAAAGATGAAGCCACCAGAGTAAACACAGATCACAAGTGCACTGATGATGGCTGCGACCGCGACTGAAATATATCTGCACAAACATAAAGGATTTTTTTAGTAAGTTATTTTAATCGTTTTTTTAAATTTATTAGAATATTTGAATTCTTCAAAGACTTAAAATGTATGTCAAAAATATAGTTACTCTTTGAATTTTAATAATCTACCAATATAATGTTCGTAGTACAAGAAATAGTTAATACGTTTTATACGTGGAAATAGCAATTTACCACTGTAGTTGAATCTTTTGCCTCTACAAGTTTCATATGATATGAAAGCAATAAAAATCAAATTCTTCCATTTTAATTGTCATATTACAATCAACCTTTAATCTTTTAACATGTAACATCCTCGCTGTGAAGTTGCTGCCTATCATTGTTTGGTGAATATCATCCAATATGTCACACTACCATCCTGTTTTTTCTAAATTTTAACAGGACGGTGTTGGATAATATTTCCTATAATTGTACACAATTTGAATTATTTTTAACAAATCATTATGAAATTAAAAAGAATTATTTATAATAGTAATAATCAGTTAAAAAAAAAAAAAAAGATATGTAGGAGCAATGCTTTCTCTCCCTCTGGGTGGGGGGGGGGGATTTTCAGTGTGGGTATTTTGAAAAGAGACATCAATGACCTTTAAAATGAATAGTTGAACCACTCATCTGTATTGATTTAAAACAAAGTTATTGATTTTTTTTAATTTTTATTAAAAAAAGAGGGGGTTCATTTTAAAGATATTGTTAGTACAGCATAAAATCGACTTTCTCTGGATGTTTATTGTAAATGCTTCTATGGAAAAAAAAGTCGCCTGCATTCATCACAAAAAAATAATCTTAATAAATTATTTGTACTGAGTGAATTTGTATTGGAAAATGTAGAAGAAACTTTTGTAATGGCCACAACATACTTTTTTTTTTTTTTTTTTTTAAATATTCATCTTTGGAATAAAGCAAAAATATATTTATGATATTTTAAAAGTTTTAATTGATATGTTTTTTTATCACGATATTTTCATAATGTATTGATTTATGCTTATTATGTAAATTCTCTCATTTTTTTTATTTGTTTTCAGGCCTTATTTCATGTTTTTTTGCAAGATTTTTGGTCCCTTGTTGGTGCTGTTGTTAGTGCATCTCTGATACCAGAGCGTTGGTTGCCTGGTAAGTTTGATTATGCGTTTAATAGCCACAATATAATGCATGTATTGGTGGTGTTAGGAGGATTCCATATGCATTGGGCTATGCAGAAAGATTTCAAGTGGATTTCTGAAAACCAGTGCCCCAAATAAACCATCATGCCTTATCACAGAGTTTCAAATCAACATGTCACTTTAAACTATTTTACATTATGTTTGTTACTAAATGTTGTTTTTGTTAGATCATATGAAATGTTAAATTTATGCATTATTATAACTTCGCATAAAATTAAATTGTATTAATTTTATCAAATAATTTGGGACATCAATTTTTTTTTTTTTCTGTTGTATAATTAAAATTTATTATTAAATTTAATTATTGGATTTTTTTTTTTTTTTTTTTTTATTAAAGTAGTTCTATTTGTAAGAAATAATTTTAAATTAAATATTTTATTTTTTATAAATCTGATGAAAAAGTTTTAAAGTAATGTTTAGATTGACAAATTAAAAAATATTTTTTTTTTTATTTTGACTATTAATAGTTGTTGACATTTATTTTTGATAAAATATATTTTTAAAGAAAATTATTGTTAGAAATAATTTAACTTTTCAGTTTTTATAATTTCTTGTGCAAATATGTAATAGTGGTTTCTTATAGTTCTATGCGCACGCATTATATAGTAAACTTTACTTTCTTTCAAATTACATACAACTTTACAGACATGTAAAAAATCCTATTCAACAATATAAATATATTTTTTAAATATGAAATGTAAAAAATAAGAAAATAAATAAATAAATAAATAAATATCGTGGTCCCAAATAATGTATTTCATAAATATTTTTTAATTGTTGTATGTCAAAGTTAACTCACAACTTATTATCTTTAAAATTTAGCCACTTAAAAATAAAAATTAGGATATAGAATCACTTGTAGTATGTTATCAAAATGATTTCATCTACATGTATTTAGCATTTTTTTAATAAATTTTATCAACTAAAGCATAGTTATTTATTGGTGATCAAAACTAATATCCACTCTTAGACTTATTGCATATTTTGTTATTAATATTACTCTCACGATACTTCTATTTAGTTACTAAAAGTGCAGGATTGTTAATTTAAAACTCTGCCTTTTCATTGCACAATTATGTTTGTAAATATGTATACAAGGCAGTACATATGTTACTGAAATATTTAATGAATAGTAATTTATCTTATAGTGATATTTACTTCCTTCCATCATTAAAAATATAATTTTTAGTTTTTAATTATTATTTATAATATTATTTTGTTTAGTTTAAAACAATTAAACAAAATAATAATATGAATTTTTATTATATTATGAAAGCTTTTACTTACTTATTTAGAGGGGGGATAAATTGAGAAAGCATAATTTTGTGGTAAATACTAGTTTGCATAATTTGTTGAATTCAAATGTGTTATTTTATTGATTTGTGTACGTAAGACAACTGCTGCAGAAATCTTTGATTTCATTTTTCATCCATCAAACGATGAAGATTTCTACATTTTCAACTGTGATATATATTTTCAGCTGTTTTTGACGTAATTAAATATATGATCCTGTGTATATTTGTATGGTAGGTAACTAAATCAATGGATTGTTAAATTATAAAATTTCCTTGTCCTCAAAAAATGTTTATTTCATATTAGCTAATATTTATTTGATAAATAGCATTTGACTGTTATGAAAGTCATTGAAGTATTGTATTTAATTATGTCAGTTTATCTTAGATTTAGTAAAAAAGAATCAAAATATTCACTTTTAAGAATTGAGAAAGTGTTTCATGTGGTATTTCATTTACAGTATTTTCAAATGTTTAGTTTCCAAATATTTCTAAAGTTTAAAATTCTGTGGCTTTTTACAACTAAATAATGTGTTTACTAGAAGAATGTGAAAGATTATAAGGTGCATACTACTAATGCTTGTGCTTATAAATTTTATTAAGTTCTTTTAAAAAATTTTTAATTAGATTTTAAAAAAATGTGTAAAATAATCTGTGATTATCATAGTTTAAAGATGCTGCATGAAAAAGTAAATCAATAATAAATATTTAGAAAATAAGTACAAGTTACAACTCTACCAGGATAAAGCTTTTTGCATCAAATTTCTTTTTTTTTTTTTTTTTTTTTTCCCTATATTTTTAATAGATTTCTGTTGCTTTTGAAGGCTTGTGTACATATTTATGTACATTAAAAAAAAATTTTAAGTTAAAAAGGATTTTTCCAATATTATATATTTAATCTTTCATTTCATTCATAATGGTTAATCTCCTTCCCCCTTCATTTTAACCTTAAATTGCTTTAACTGTTCTATATGGAAAAAATATTATTAATATGTGCAGCTTTTGATCTTGGGGACTCAATAGAAAATACATTTCTTTAATTCAATTTAAAGAGCAACATTCTAATTAATAAAATGTAAAAAATATTTTACATAAAAATAAATGCATTTACAAAGAAATCAATAGATTTGCACAATTGTTGGTTTATAATTACCATTTTTGAAATAGAATATTGAAGTCCGTATTATTATTACAATCAAATTGAATTAAAAAAAAAAAAAAAAGTTTTAGGGAGAATTCAATCATACTAATTCAAATGTTTCATGAAAAATAAAATTCTATTTATTGATTTTTAACACATGCTATGTTAATTAATAATTACTATTTTAACAACTTAATAAAAATATACATAAACTTTTTTTATGCAATATTAAAGATAATGCATAGCTGCCAACGTAATCCAGAGAATTGTTAGTTCCGCTCCACTTAATTTCACACCACTTAATTTTTAGAGTAATTCTACTCAAATATATTTACAATGAAATAAGAAAAGTACTCTAAAAAAAAAGACTGATATGAAAAAAAGGGGAGAAAGGGGCAGGAATTAACAATCCTCTGAATTAGATAGGCAGTTATGATAATGATATGTATAGATTGTTTTAATGTAACATTGCTCCTATGGGTTACTACTTACTTTTACAACTTTTACTAACCTAGAAAATAAAATCTATATATATATTTCCTTGAGTATATAAATGTGTTATAAAAATATAATGTTGATAATGGAATAATTAGAAATTGAACTTTTATTGAATGTTGATAAAGACATGTTCATAAAAATGTTGTTTTCATTTGGTCATAAAAGTTCATTTTCTGATTGTTTCACTGTCATGCTCTAGTAATAAAGTTGGATTGATACTTTTAAAATTTTTTCATCCATAGATTAGGACTGGGCAATGTTCAAAATCTTACAATTATAATATAAGAATGGTTTGAATTTAATATATATAACATTATATAATATTCTTTAAATTAAAATACTTCAGAAAATTATTTTTTCATGTTCATTGAAAATTTTCATATTCTTTAAAATTGTTAAAAATTACTTAAATAAATCTTTCTTGTAAGACTCCAAAATCAAAATATGTCATAATATGGTAGATTCACTTCCTACTTGAGGAAACAACAATACAGCAATGTTACTGAAATCCTGCAAATGATTTCAAAATATTCTTTTATGCGAGAATGTTGACAATCAAGTCTAATCTTATGTCCATTTTCCTGTCAATCACAGACATATGTGCTAATGTTATTTCACTCTTTTCAATAGAACCTACACCAACAATATGTGTCAGTTTTTAAGTTGCAAAAAGCTTTTGGTGGTAAGCTTTTGGTAAAGATTAGGGGCCTGCTTCACTCATCGCCGCCAGAAGCCGAAGCTAATGTTATTCTATGGGAAATTTTTCTTTACGAATAACTTATTAACTAATACATATTTTTAAATTCTGTTTTCACATTCTGAAAATTCCCAGCTGTTAAATTTGCAGACCTTTTTTAAAAAAATATTTTTTAAATTTTTATATTTTATTTTGAAGCTGCAAAATACGAATTTTCAATATGTGAATTTTTTTCATTTTGAAATTTCAAAATAAAATATTAAAAATTTAAAAAATACATTTTTAAAAAAGGTCTGCCAATTTAATAGTTGGGAATTTTCTGAATGTGAAAACAGAATTTAAAAATATGTATTAATTAATAAGTTATTTGTAAAGAAAATTTCTCCATAGAATAACATTGGCTCGGCTTTCCGGCGACGGTAAGTGAAGAGGGCCATTAAGGCAGAAAAAGAGGGGATTAGACTGAGAAATAAGTGAACCATGATGCTTATCTGACTCATAATGGGGGATCATCCGATATTTAGAGGAATAAGATGACATGCATCACTTATTGACAAAAAAATTAAAAATAATAATTAATTACAAATGATAAGGTGGGGTTTGATGCATATATATTCGCCCTTTAAAAACAAATAAATAGATAATGAAACGAACATATAAGTAAAATAATTATTTTATTTATTTACTTATTTTGTAAGTCATAATTTTATGTGTCTCTTCCTGTAACTTAAATTATCTCAAAGACATGTTTGTGGGGGTTATTTGTGGAATTTGCTTATACGCATTTGCTCACCCACTCAATACCACAGATAATCAGAAGTTTGCTGTATATTCTAAATATTTTACATCAGGTGCATCTTATATGAAGTGTTAAAATTGATACATTTTAGTATGAAACTCATTTTGAAATATTCATTAATTCTTATCATTCAATGCTATCTATTTTATTTATATATTTATCATTTTGTGCTGCTGGTTGTCAGAATGCAGCTAAATTTCATAATTCATTGATCATAGGTGGATTTCAACTACATACATAGGTTGATTTCAACTACATACATTTTACATACAAGACAAACTTGCAGAAAACTTTTTTTTTTTTTTAGAAAAATGAACTATTTTTATCTAAACTGAAAGATAGGAATAACAGCAAAAGTAAAAAGACTTTAATTTTGTTCTGTTCTGTTGTAATACTATGCATATTTCATCAAAAAATCAAGATTTCTAAATAATATTTGATTTTGATAAAAAAAATTTAAGGTTAAGATTTCTTTTTTTTTTTTTTTTTTTTTTTAAAGGTGATAAGTTAAACTGGCTTATCTTCAGGGGAAAAAAGCATTCACTAGTAACCATTGTTCCACCCAGGGCAAAATATAGCATAAACTTATTTTTCTAAAAACTGCTCAAATGACTTTGTTAAACATTTAAAGTTATGAACTTTTTGAGATGGCAATTTGATTTGAATTAGTCTCACTTTCATGCAAATTAGTATTCCCTGATAACCTGTTCTCTGCTTAGGACAGAATAATGGCAGAAACTTGGTTTTTTTTGGCAATTGCTTGAATGATTTTAATAAAAATTTAGAGCTAGGGTATTTTTGGAAAGACAGTTCAATCTGAATTACTGTCATCTTCAGGAAAATTACCGTTCATTTTTAACCCATTCTCCACCCAGGGTAAAATATCGCAGAAATCTAGTTTTCTTAGAAGTGCCTCTTAAAATTTTTGTGAAAATCACAGATAAAGGAATATTTGAAATCAAAATGACTTATTGCACTCCTTTGATATATGAGTATGTGGTGCTAAAAATTCAATCAGTAAAGAAATATTTCTGATAATGATAATTTCCAAAAACAAATCACTCTATTTACGTTGCAGATAATTTTTACAATGATACTGAATGAAATTAGGTTATCTAAATATTATTATATAACATTTAGTCTATGTAAGAATACCAAATAAATAAACTAACTAAATAATTGAAAATGAATGATTGATCGTTCTAGTATTGTGTAGAACTTAATATGACAGTTACTGTTGAGAATATTTATTCACCCTTTATTCTCTCTTTTGTGTTAATCTTTTTGACATTTCTATTAGAAAAAGAATATTTTCATTCTACTGTTTCTGTCTTCTCAACCTTCAAAAACCAATTTTAAACAATCAACTCTAATTATTTTAAAAATTAGGTTTGATATAATCTAGTAGATTTTTGCTATGTAGAATTTAAATATTGTAATCATTTATATATTCAGCTAGATCTACATGTATTTTTTACTATCTTTTTTAATTTAATAATAATTATAAGTTGTTGATATTTTGTAAATAAATATAGACTAGGAATTTCAATTAAAAGTTTGGATTTATAAACTACTATCTGTTTTATATGACGCCTGAAGCATATAACTATCTATTTATAAATTTATATTCAAAAGAGCCACCAGAAAATAATTAAATTAAATATTATTGTTGATAATACTTTCAGAAGGTTATTATATATTCTGCTTCTGCAGTGTAGTCATGCGTCAATTTATAAATAAAAGCAAGTATAAAACATTTTTTTTTTTTTAATTAACCCCCCCCCCCCCCCCCCAAAAAAAAATAAATAATAATAATAATAATAAAAAAAAATAATAATCAAATCAAATCAAATCAAATTTAGACCTTTCATTATTAACATTATTACTAATATTTTGTATTAGTAATTTGTTTTATTTTTTAATGTTTTAGTATATAATTCATAAGTTATGTTTTCATATTAGACTTACACTACCTGGATTTAACTAATACAATCGCCAAATTGCTTCTGATGACCTAAGTTTTCCAACATGCGATCAGTTACTTAAAAATCATCTCCGACCTTTTTATATTTATTTATTTTTGTTTTGTTTTTATGTATTATTATTATTTCCTATTTTGACTTATTTATTAATTGTTATAAGTTCTATTGAAAAACTCTTCATATTTATTTTGGTATGTATATCGTCATTTCAAGAAATAATCATTGTCATTGAAGAACATAGTTTATATTATATTCCCACATTATATTTTAAATTAAAAAATAAATGTAACAATTTTAATAAGATAATTTAAAGTTGTTAACTTTAAGATAATTAAAGTCGGGTGTAGAAAATGTTCAGACCTCTGAAATTTCCCCCAAACACATTCTAAATTCCCCTCAATATTGCAAGAACCTATTTTGTTATACAAAGCCATTTCTTCTATGTAATAAGTTTTTAAGAGTATAAGTATACACTTTCACTGTAATATATAAAATACAGCTGTTAGTTTATATTTTAAGTATTACAAAGTTAGGTTTTTTTTTTAGCAGATTGTTATTTAGACTTACATTTTTATTTTCACCCAAGTAAATATTAAAAATTTCCCCCAGTAGCTGAAATTTACCCTGAACCATGTTCGGACATTCTAGAATATTCTGCATATCTGATTAAAGTTATGCCATTTATTATTATTACTATATTAGCAGTCATTACATTTTTTCAATTTATGCACTTTTTACCAATTTTTTAAGTATATGTTATACAAATCAGGATTTTTTTTTTTTTCTCTGGCTATCAGAAAATTTTGTGGGCTAAATTTTGTTACCAAGTACTTTTAACTATGTTAAGGTCTGTACATGCTTATGATCATCCTATAAATAAAAATATAGGTAACTTACCAAAAACAAATATGCATAGTATATACATAAATTGCAAAATACTTTTTACGGATTATAATTTATATTCCTTTCATACCATTTATTTTTTCCTAAACTTCATTTACCGTAAAATCCCGAAAGTAACACCCCCCCCCCCCCCCCCCCCCCCCGTTTTGAAAAGCAAAACGGATAAATTTCAGGTGGGGGGGGTTGGTTATAATCAAGATTCTTTAAAAAAAATATTTAAAAAAAAATGAAGTAAAGGGAGGGGAGGTTATATTCGATGGAGGGGGTACTTTCAAGGAAATACTAAAGGCTATCATTTCTTACATTAAAGATTTAAAAAAAAAAAAAACTGCATAATGATTCCATTGATAATGTGCATCCGACACTTTATGAAAAATTAGTTAAATTAGAAATAATATATAAATATTAAAACTTAATTCAAAGCCAAACTTAACTTGCAATGCCGACGTACCGTAAGTGCGCCCGAAGATTGGATGTAGCTTTGTTGGAGGGAGAAAAAAAAAGGGAGGGGGTTACTTTCAGGGTAACGGAGACATTTCACTTTCAGCAAGAAAAGGGGGAGGGGGTTACTTTCGGGATTTTACGGTAACTGTTTTGGTTCATATATAAATACATATTTCTGAATGAAAAAAAAATATTGAAATAATGTGTACATGCAGAAATACAGTTTTTATGTATAGTTCATATTTTGTTTTGTATAAATTGATGTAAGATTTATTTTTGTAGCTAAAGAAGATTGTTGAGTGTCAGTATAATGTTTCTGTGGTTATTTATTTCTCTTGGTGCTCAGAGTTATTTATTTTTATTGTATATATTTTTTTTTGTTAACGAGCCAGTTTCTGGTATTTTAGTGTAATGTTTTGTATTTGTTTAAAATAGTGCAATATAATTGGAAAAATTCTTTCCAAATGTGCAATTGTTAAATTATTTCATGTTCGTATTTTCTATATGGTTTATGTTTTTATTTATTTAGTTTTAGAATAAGATTATTTATTCTATTTGTTAGTGTGTGTTAAGCTGTACATTTTGTCACTAACTACCCAACTACTAAGCAACTTGTAATTCTATTTAAAATTATAATCTATTTTTGAAAACATTTTTTTTTTTTAAACATGCACATGTATATTTAATTTTAAACAGTTCAATTACAAAAATTATTTTTAATTTCTAATATGCTTTTCATTAAAAAATTTATACAAAATTATTTCACTGGCTTTTACTTTTTCCAAGCATATTTATAATAGATATTTTATGAAAGCTAAATTGTCTTATTAATTACATTTGCTTTAATTAGGATGTTGATGGAAATTAACAAGGTTATTTAAAATATTACTGCAGTGTATGAAGAAGCACTTGCATTCATGAAATTGCTTTTAATAAAACTTTAAAATTTTTATATTAAAAATCAGTGGTAAACCATAGCTTTCATGTTATAACTTTTCACACATCATTTAAAATAATAATAATTCCACTATTATTATATTGTTGTCATCACAGAGATTTTGCTCATACTTTTCAATGTGTATTAGATACAACAAGATATATTAAAATGATATGAATACTGTTTTCAATAACTTTTGAACTCCTTAGTTAGGTATTATTTTAGAAATTCTAGTTATTGGCATTAAAAGTTTACTATATCTATCTACTTAGGTAGTGTATAGGCCTTTAACAGATAATAGTTTTTTATATAAAAATTGAAATAGTTTCAGACATTTTTCTGATGATAAAACTAAAAACAAAAGAAAAAAAAAATGGTTTTTAAATATTTGTTGATAGTGAGATTTATATTTTTTAATGTTCATATAATAGGTTTTTCAAATAACTTGTTTTCTTCCTTGAAAAATATAAAATAGGAAAATGTTTTAATTAAAATAATAATTTGCTTGATGAAGTAGCATTAAAGTGGGTCATTTATAATCTTTAAGATATTTGCATAGTTCTTCTTCTTTGAAGTATCACATCATATGTCAGGACCATGCTGAAATAAAACATTTATGATATTTAAAATTTTAGAATCCTATTTAATTTTGCTTTTTATTAAAGACTGTGCATTTAACTTCAAAATTTGGTACAGATTTTAATTTTTTTTTTTTTTTTTTTTTTTCAAATTTTAAAAGAAGTTATGTTTATTTATTTATTTATTTTTTTTTTTAATATAAATCATGTAAGTTATATTGCAGTAAAAGGTATTAAAAAACTTAGTTTAATGTTGAATAGGAACTCTATAAATGAATGATACACTGCACAAATACACAGTAGCAAAAGTGTCAACTAAACTATTGTACAATATGTTTACTATTTATAAGGACACTAAAGCTCATCTTGCACATATTTAATGCAATATTTTTACTTGTGTAATTTTGACTTCATATCAGATTTGGTTTCAAGCATTTATAGCTTCCAGCACAATCCCACCCCCTATTTTTTCTGTGGTAGAAAAAGTATTGTTTATGAGTAAAATTTTCAAAATTGAGTTTTTGCTATATTTACATGTTTTAAAGTTCCCTGAAACAAAAAATCAATTTTTAACAGTTGCTCTATGTACAAATCTATTTTCAACGAAACTGAAAAACAAATATTGTCAGGACGTTCAAACTTTGTAATCTGAATCTGTATATATGGGGTTGCTACTTGAATTTCTTTTTCCTTTTTTGTTGAAATTGAACAAATAGTTTGTGTACAGGGACATTCAAAAGTATTCAAGAAATAAAAAAATGTCTTGTTGGTTTAGGCTGCACTGAACAAAATAAAATAAATATATATTTTTTATATAAGCATGTTTCATATGGAATATGGTATGAAAGGCACCAACCACATTCATTTGTAAGGACACACAAAATAAATTGGGTTTATTGGGGACTGTATCTAGAGATTCCTAAGTGCATTTCAAGTGATATGCATTTCTGTTCACTAAATTTAAGTAGACTGTAGTGTGTATGCAATTTGCAGACAATATACTAGGCTACCCAAAATTAAGTAAATACATTCTTTTGTATTTCAAAAAGACATCATGAATAAATATAATTAATTTAAAATGCAACCTTTTTAAAAACTCCATGTTCACATAGCCGGGACATTTTTGCTGGGGCACCCCAGCTTTCTCGACAGCAAACTGGTGCTTGAAGTCTCAGAACTGTGTTGTTTCTCTTGGCCGCCGCTCCTTTTAAGCATGTGGCGCCATTGTCGGTCTATCATTCTTTTGTGTTGGTTGTAATTAATGAAAAAATGTTTTAGCAAATTATACCATTTGGGAGTTCAAAATTTCAATGTTGCATTTTTGCTATAATTACATTTTTGAGTTATCCTAATTACGGATATTAATTTTTTCAGTGGGTGGTCTGTGTGTTTGTTATCAACATAACTTAAAAACAAATAAATGAATGAAAGAAGTTCAAGTTATTGAAGTTCATGATGCAAGAATTGAAAAATTATTAAATATTTACTTTATAAAGATTTAGATTTGAAATTTTATGGCTGTTATATGTACTATTTAGGAAAAATCATACCAAGAATTAAAAATCTAATTCTATAACATAGCTTAAATTTAAAACTTAGTCGTTGATGAAATAGTTGCAGATTTCTTGTGAGAAGTATCTAAATACTAAATATATATATTTGTTTTTATTAATCTGTTGTGCTTTATTTTTCTCCCCTCAAATTAGCAAAAATGTAGCATTGACTTTTAACTGCTGATTCAAAGACAGAAAATTCATTGATGTTATCAATTTATATTCTTTAAATATGGATGATTGAAAAACGCAAACTTGGCATTATATAAAATTTCATTTTACATTTATATTGCATGATTTTTAAGGAATTCAATGTCATTGTGGAGTTTAATATCATTGCATGTAAAGCATAAGTAAAAAGAGCATATGTATATAATAATAATATGGCCACTATATAGCAATAATTTCTTCTGAGTGCTCTGAATTTTAATAATAATAAAATCTTAGTGTGAATAAATAATTTTAAACATTGTAAAACCTTTCCCTTGCCTTTTTCCTTGAGGCATCAAGTTTTGTGGTGTTGGTTACTAAAGCATGGTTCTGTCAGAAATAATGCTAAATCTAGATACTCAATTTTTCTATTGACGAGAACATTGTAGATGTTCAAGATAATAAGAAATTAAAAAAAAATATGTTAGTTAAAAATGTTAATGATGGAAACATTGTAATAAAAATTCAAAATAACTGGAAATAATTATATAAGTTAAACAGAATGGGAAATAAATAACAAAACAAAACTGAAAATAATTAATTTAAAATGTAATCTATTAAGAAAACAAAAATCAATTTTTTCTTTAGATGTTATAAACACTGTGATATTAACTGTGAACATTAAAGTTTGACTGTATGTATATATATATTTAAAGCACACTCACCATTTGTAATTTTCATTTAAATTAAAAAAAAAAAAAAAAAAAAAAATTATTTCTGCTGAATTGTATTATATATGTTTGCCACAATTTGTGTTTCAAAAGAAATAACTTGAAAATATTTATTTTAATGTCAAATTTACTGTAATTAATATTTTATTTTGATAAATTTTGTTTGTTATTATTCTATAAAAATTATATTTAATTTAAAGGGATATTATTAAACATTCCCTAGCAGTTTTCTATGACTATTATTACTTTTGTTAACTTTATGAAAAATGTATTATTTCACAATAAGCAAAGTTGATATCTTTTCATATGTATTATAGGACCATAGTGAAGAATATTTTGGCTGTAGGTATAGAATTTTTTTAATTTTGCTTCACATGTTACAATTAATAAATAAAATGGCAATAATATTAGTCATATCAATTTATTTTGTTATTTGCATAATGTTTGTTATATATTTTCATATTTTATGTTATTTATTATTGTCACTATTCAAAGTTAATAGATTTTATTTCTCATTGTGATATGCTTTGTTTTCTGTTTCATTTCTTATTTATTCAAAGTAAAACATCAAGTCTCTGTCATCTACTTTTGTTATGTTTATTATGTAATAAAATTATTTTATAACAACATAAAAATTTTATTTTATAATTCATGTTTGAAATTTTGTGTTCATATGATTATTCCAGAACTATCAAAAGGGTAAGCATTGTATTTCAATTTTGTATTTTAATTATTAGATTTTAATATCACTACTTATTATCTAGAAAAACTTAGTAATATCATGTAATAAATTAGTTTCTAGGGTTACAACAATCCTATTTTGAGTTAACTGTTTTTGTTACATTCTATTAACCCTTTCATAACTGCTTATAGTATCTATATAAGAATGATAAAAAATCACTTAAGAACTTTAAAATCTAACAAACAACTCAAAAACAAGACATGAATAAATAAATAAAATATAGTCTTAGTTTTCTTGCATATTATAAAAACCTTTTAAGATAATTATATATTCAGGGTTTTATTTAATCTTACTTTACTATATTATGTTAATAAGGGCACCATCTCTTTTGTTGTGAATTTGATATTATAGCTTCAGGAACCATCTAGATTGCAGAAATTACAGATGACATTCAAATGCTTTGAGCAATTATTTGAGGGGGGGGGGGTATTTTTAAATTGCTTTTAAATATATTCTAATTTATTTTTTTTTTTTTTGAATCATCTATAGTACTACACTTTCAAATAAATAAAATAAAATAAAAAATATGGAGAGAGCAAATTTGGAAATTTCTGTTCTATAGTTATAAAAGGGTTAATACATTAATTTTTATAATAAATGTTATGTTATGTTGTTTTATAATTATGTTTCATTTCATATTCATTTTCTTTATTTATTATTCCATTTTCAACTCATGTTTGTAAATTTAAAATTTTCATTTCCTGCAAAATATTATAGTGACTTATAATAAACACACTGCCTTTTAACTACTCCAGTACAATGGATGCACCCTTTGACAAAAAATGCTGCTTTTGCTGTTTTTTGTAGTTGTTTATGTTTTGTAATATCCTCTGTTTCTTATACAATATCAGAGGTTCTTTCCGTCCAATCCTCATAGATACTTTTAGGTTTTATAATACTTTTACGAAATTCTATTCTAAATTATCAGTTCACTTTTACTTGTATTCAAATTATATCTGTTATTTAATTTTTAAGAATTTTGTAACAAAAATGATTAAATGTAGAAGGTGATATTTTAAATTGTAATGTTATGAGGTAATGTTATATCCTTTGAGGTAATGTTATGAGGTAATGTTATATGATTGTAATGTTATATCCTTTGACCTTCTCGGAACAGTCTTCAACCTTTATTGCATTAGTCAGGTGGTGATGTTATGAAATTAAAATTCATTTTAAAAGTCCATTTGAAAATGTTTCAGTAAAATTTTTCTCATTTTTAACTAAAAATAAAAAAATTAAAATATATTCTGAATATTATCTTATCTATAAAACCTTTTCCTCTCCTTTTTCAGTACATTCCAACATAGTTGAAAAATGATTGATTTTAGTTCATCTGTATTTTGTACTCTTACAGATTTAGATTACTATAAATTTAATGGATGTTATTAAAACTTGTCAGATCATGTTTTTTCTTAATAATATGGAATATGTAGCATTTAACCCTTTTATGGAACTTGTTTAATTTTTGATTTTTTATGAGAACTGCATGTTTTATGAAGTCAAAGGTCCCACAGACATCATAAATAAACTTTGAAAAATTAGATACACCCCCCCCCCCCTTTTTTTTTTCTTCTTGAGGGAGGGGTGTTGGTTGCATTGTGAAATGAGTGACTTATGTGCAGTATTTTGAAAGGCATTGAAATTGTCATTCCAAACAGCTATATTAAACAGGGGAATAATAATAATAATTAACCCATAAATAATATTTTTAAAAAATTCTCACTTATTGCAAATAATTTTAAAACAGAAATTGTGTTTTATTACTAATAAAAGACTAAACTCTTCTCAATAAAAGAAACCTTTGTTGTAATTTTCAGTTTGATTGAAGAAAGAAAGCATATATATTATTTTATTAAAATATTATGGAAAATTAAAAATCTAGAAGATCTCTTTGAACATTTTAGCATACAGTTTGAGCATTTAAAATTATAGTAATTCAAATTATGACTTTAATACTTCTAGTCTCTGTATTTTAGTGACTACTTAGTTTTAAATATTGCAGATAAAAATTTATAGAAGTACAAACATAATTATTTTAATCTATATGGAGTCAGACCTCTCTTTAACAAAATTGCTAATCTCACAAAATTTCATAATATGGAAAGTTCATTAGAGATTCACTTTTTATAGTGCTTTGTACTATATAAAGACAGATTTAAAATTCATAAGCACTAAGTTTTATGTATTTTTTTTTTCATAATATGTCTTGCATCTTTGCGATGCTTTAACAACTTCTTCAGGTGTATTTCCAACTGTTTAAAAAGATTTGAATATATCAGCCTGTGTGGTTTGATTTTAGCATCACGATCATTTGAGTTTTCATCTTCATTACCAGTATTTTGCTGTACCGATTAGTTTTTTACTCTGTCCAAAATATCCAATTCAGTTAGTGTTTCAGAAGCCTGAATTTTAGAATTGTAGAAAATTCAGTTTAAGTACATTGCAAAACATAAAATTTGCACTAAATTAGTATGTTGCAGCCATCACAAAACTTTTTTTCGGTATCATTCTATATAACAGCGCCATCTACTGTTTATCAAAGAAATATTTAATTATAATTCCTCCCAATAAAGATTTTACAAATGCAGTTTGGTGTAATTTTAACTGACAGATGCTGAAATGTAACCATATGGAAAATTGTAGTAGATGAGTAATAACAGTACCACCTGTTGATAGATATGCTTCATATTGAATCAGCAGTTTTTCAGATTGGTCATCTCATATATTCAGGTTTCTGCAATTATACAGAAAAAAAAGCCAAGATATATTATAGCCTTTCTTTAAATGTAAGAGATCTTAGCATAGAAGTGCCACTTGTTGGGTGATTTACACAAAAGTTGATAGGCAACAATTAGTTTGAAGATTCAACTAAATATAAATTTGTATAAAAATCTGTGCATTAGTTCTTAAGAGGGGACAATACCTAATCCCGCGGACAGCCGTGGCCAATGTTATCCTATGGGAAAATTTGTTGCGACAATTACACATTACCTAATGTATATTTTTTAATTCTGTTTTTGCAGTCAGAAAATGAGTACTCATTTTTGAAAAATTCATTTTTTTAAATATTTACATTTTAATTTTGAGTTCAAAAATGCGATTTTTCACAAAATGCATTTTTCTCATTTTCTAGTCGCAAAATGAAATACTAAAATTAAAAAAAATCAATTTTTGGAAAACAAGTACTAATTTAACGCTTATGAATTTTCTAAATGTGAAAACAGAATTGAAAAATATTCATTAGGTAATGAGTAATTATGTAATCAAATTTTCCCATAGAATAACATGGGCCAAGGCTGCCGCCGAGATTAGGTATTGTCCGCTCTTAAGTAAAACTTTGGTCTCGTATAGACAGACATTTTTTTTTTTAAATAGTCAAATCATCTTCAGGAAATTTTGATGTTTAACAAATCATGTTCAAGATATCTTAAAATGTGTGAATCCATTGAAAACTGAAAGTCTAAATTTTTTTTATGCTTTCAATACTTTCTTCTATGACTACATAAAAAGGCTTATTTTGAGAAATAAAGTGGAGAAAAAAAAAGTTTTGTGAAAAATGTTCATAGATAGAATGTACTTCACTATTTGGAGGTTATTTAAATATATATATATATATGATCTTACGTCAAAGAAAAATTTTATAAAATAGAATAATTCACAAAGTAGAGGTTCGTTAAATAGAGGTCCAACTTGTATACATATTTTTGAATTAATGGAATTAAAAGCTAAATTTTAATTAGTATGCTTGTTATGTGTATAAAAGTTATAAAACATGGGGTTAGAAAATACTTAGAATTTTTATTATTTGCACAGTTGTAAAATGTTGTGGATAAATCGGCAATTCAAAAAACTTACATTAGTAAACTGCCTTTCATTGTTTGAAAGCTGGATTTTTGTTAAAGGGTACATAGGAGTATAACTTTATTAAAATTATATAGTGTGACAGTTTAATGTATTTTTATTTAGTTGCTTTGTATGTAACTGTCTCTTATTTTGCAAGTTTCTTTGTTGTGATTTTATTTGTTATCGTAAAAATATATATATTATATATACATACATAAATTTTGTTGACACTTGTTGAAATATTTTAGAAAATAAATTTTTTGCATCACTTCTTGCATTTACTTCTGTTTTTTATTAAGTTTATATACAATACAGAAATTGTATCTATTTTCTCTTAGAGTTGTACAGAAACTAAACTAGTATAACATTTTTAATATATATATATATATCTAAATTGACATTATTAATAACTAAGCCTATACTCACAAATATAGAATTCAACAAGAATGCAAAGATTATCAATATATTCTCAAATTTTAAATACATACTTTGATTGAAGATTTAAGTCAATATTGTAAAACACATGGCTTTTGTTAAAATGTCTGAATATATAACAATGCAGTATTTAAAACTTCAGTCTTACACATATGACAAATATACAGATATCTAATATTTTTAAAGGAGGGGGAGGGGGAAATCAACTTATAACTGATATAAAAATTTTTAGAGATATTGATAAATAAACCCTTCCAAAAATGAAATGCTTTTGTGGAGCCTTGATTCTTATAAAATATTTGGGAATCTACAGAATGTAGAGCTCAGTGCATTAAAAAATTTGTATTGGTTAGTCACAATAAGAATGAAAGCCACTAATATATATATGCTTTGCAGTTTATCTCTTCATATTGTTATTAGATCTGACTATTAGTGATTCAAACTAGAAAAATCTGTAAACTGGAGGGGGGGGGGGAGGAATGTGTATTTATTGGTAAAACAGAAAAAAAGAAATTCTTGATCAGCAAGGTATTGAAAGCTGGCATGATGTTTAAGAGCATCTTTAAAATCAAGGTCTCCTAAAAGTCAATTCTATCAATAATGCATCAAAGATATTTATTTTTAGAATTATGTACTAAAAATAATTAACCTTTTAAATCTTGAAGATTGGGATGCATTTAAAAGTTTAATCTGTTTAAAATACTACATATTACTGTGATATGTGTATGCTTAAATGCCCACTGCTGATTTTTTTTTTTTTTTTTTTTTTTTGGGGGGGGGGGGGGATATACTAAGTTTGATATCTAATTTTTGTGTAGCATTTTGTTTAAAGAGTATGAACTCTAAAAATACACTCAGTTCTTTTATTTTTATGAAAATTTCTAAAAGACATTATCTATGCTTTGCTGATTTTAAGTAACTGAACAGAATTATTTCATATTAAAAAAATATATATATATGATTAACAAACTTGGTCATGCCTACAAGGGTTGAATAAAATTCTAATTTAAATAAAGAAGGATAGTGTAAGAAGATATAAAATTTACAAAGCAGAGTTCTCCCTACCTCAAGACCTTAGCTTATTTTATTGATTTCCATTAATTTAATTTTTACTGCCCAAAATAGACTTTCTCATTACTCAATTTGAAGTAATGTGGGGCAAATATTCCATTTTTTATAACAATTTTTTTTTTTAATATTAGATAATATAATTTACAAATTAAACTGGAAATTAGATTAAATAAGTTACATATATAAAATATACTACAGTAAAGCACCGTTTATACATCTTTCGGGGGACTGACGTAAAAGGATGTATAATTGAAATTTTAATAGTAACACTTCAGCAAATTTTATATAAAAATACTAATTAATTAATAAAGTTTCTTAAGTTAGGAAATGTATATTATACTTTTTTTAAGACAATATTTAATTTAAAAAATAGAAAAAAAAATATTTATTATAAAAAGTAAGAAAAATCAGGGTGTCTACTAGGTCTTGAAAAGGTCATGAAAATTAACAATGGGTCATGAAGGTCATGAAATTCAGCAATAGGTCATGAAAGTTAAGAACAGGTCATGAAATTTGACTGTCGGCTAGAGTCACATATTGGTTCAGGTAACCCAATTTCACTGGTCGGGTCGAACAATTTTTTTCTCTTGCAGTTCGGGTTGAGTTGATTGAATTGTTTTCCCTACGAATCGGGTCGACTTGAGAATATCTTTCAAAATAATTTCTTTAACGTGCAAAAACATAATTCGGCAATGCATCCTTTGGTGCATTGTTGCTTTGCTTGTAGCACTTGTGCCCACTTTGTTCGCCTGATGGTCATGTTTTTTTTCAACCCAAAACAATTGTTGCGAGTTTATTGCATTTTATGGTGTTTATTCAAAGTTTTGTACTTATTTACTAAACTTGAAGTACATAACACACCTAAATGTTTAAAAATTATTGTTTATCCATTTTTCAGTTTTTAAAACTTTTAACTTGGTGCATTAGTAATTACATTTTTAATTATTTACCAGTTGTATAGCAATAAAAATTTACTTTATACTGTAAAAGCACTTATTTTCGCGAGCCGAAAATTTCGCGAAAATGAAGATATCTGTGATTTCGCGAGCTGAAAATTTCGCGAATTTTATATGAACAGAACCGAAAATTGAAAAATTCCGAAAGTACCTAAATATAGAACCCTTTCCGCGTAAGATTTTTAAGAAACTTCCTTTTGTCCGAAAAGTTCACCCCCTCTCCATTGCTCTAAAAACAACTTGTGCTTACAAAGGTGTTTATACATAAACTTTGTTCTTGGAATAATTTTGAATGGCTTCAAAGGAGCAGGTATAAATATTGTAAGTGAATGAGTTTCATTCTATTAGTTGTATTATTGTTTTATATTCAAGAAATAGTTGTAAGAAAGAAAGTTGTCATAAATGAGTTTGTAACTGTGCAATAAATCATTAAATTTTGATAAGTGAAAAATTTCTGATTTTTTTATTATTATTTGAGGCGAAGAAAAAAAAATTGTTTGTCCCGCCCATCCCAAGGGGAGGAAGTAATTTCGCAAAATCCCTTTAGAGTGCGTGTTGCATATACACACAGCCAACCGATACATCAAAAAATCTTCTTCCTTAGATATTTTGGAGCAGGGTCATGCTGAAAACGTGTTTTTGCACAGACTCCTGGCCGATCCTAGAGGGCGGAATGAGGGGGAATTTTGGAAAATCTCTTTATACTACAAGTTGGATACGTATAACTGACCTACTTATAAAAAATCGCTTTTCTAAGATAACTTGAAAAATAAGTATTTCACGAAGCTTAAATTTTCGCGATTACAATGGGCTCGCGAAAATCGCGAAAATTAAAGCCTCGCGAAAATAAGTGCTTTTACAGTAAGTTAAATTGCAAGATTTTTAGATGAATTATTAACTTTCATTTTAGGTTTTGAGTCTGGTGTGGGTCATTAAAATTCTCTGTTATGGGTTCATGTCGATTTTCAAGTTACTATTATTTAGTAGCGTAAATATATAAATGTGATTATAAACCTAATACAGTATAGGACCCATTATCCGGAACCCATGGGACCAGAAGTATTCTGGATTTTAGGTCCTTTTCCCATTATTGCTTTCCCTGAATTATAAAGCATAACTCAGTAACTGACAGGTACTAATTTATATCTAAAAGCAACTACTTTACAGACAGACATTTTTAAAAAATAGTCTAATCATATTCTAGACCTCTCAAAACATGCAAATAAATCGAAAACTGAAAGTCAAGATTTTTTGCAAATCTGAAACTTTCTTCTATTAAATTTAGCAGGAAGTAAAAAAATAACTATAATTCATATAATATATATAAACAAGTACATTACTGACAATGCCACTTGCCGTGAGCAGCATGGTTGCTTCTTTATTAGTGTTGCTAAACATGAATACTGACTCAATCATAAGAGCAGAGAGCTAAAACAAATGATTTTTCTTTAAAAATATCCACACTAAAAAAAAAAAAAAAAAAAAAAAACTGTATCGAGAAGTTAAAAAATCACCGGAAATATATCATCAAATAAATTAGAATTTTTTTATGTGGCTTGCTGTGAGTTCCAGGGTTTTCCTGTATCACAAACATCCCTGACCATCTGGAAAAAAAGAAATTCTGCTTTAATTTCTAATTTTCATAATACTACCTAATAAAACACATGATAATTCATTTTAGAATGATTTTTTTTTTTTCTGATTTTAGATAAAAATCTATTTTAATCATTAAAAAAAAAAATTAAACTGTAAAATGATTCTGGAATTCCGGATAATGGGTCCTATACTGTATAGTCATTTGTATCTTTAAAAAACAAAATTATCTTCTATGAAAATCTACAGGTATTCTAACTTTTGTTGCCCCCTCCCCCCTAAAGGGCAAAATTAACGGTCGCCACCGGCCACATGGCGACTAAATAAAAAAAGATGGCGATTAAAAATTATGCATCGATCGCCACTAAAGTCGCCACTTTTTGTGATCATTAAAAGATTCTAAAAATTGAGCGACGATAGGCAATCGAAGCCTTGTGATTTTCAATCTTTTTCCATCCATGGCATAAATGTCAATGTTCATTTTAAACTTGCTTTATTATATTCTACAACCTATAAAGAAGTAGAATTGTTTAATATATCTCACTCATATAATTTTTGGACCCCCTCCCTTCCCTCCCCCTAACGATCTGTGATCACACAGCTTATAGAAAGCTTTATAATTTCTAATCATTCTCCATTTGCTGCAAAAATATAAATATCTATTTTAAACTTACTTTATTAGATTCTAGAATCTGTAAAGAAGTAGAATTGTTTAATACCTCTTACTCATAATTCTTGTAACTCCCCCCCCCCCCTCCCTCCAACGATTGGCAATTACATGCTCCACTGAAACCTTGTGATTTACAATCTCTCTCCATCCATAACATAAATGTAAATATTCATTTTAAAATTTCTTGATTAGATTCTAGAACCTATAAAGAAGTATATAGACGTATCCCCCCCACCCCTGCTACACACACACACGTGCGCTCCATTTCAACTAGCAGTTAATGATCAAATGTCCTGCAAAGCACAATCTTTTTCCATTATTATCTCCATAGTATTTAATGTATATTTAACCCATTTAAGATATTTGACAAATGTGTGTATCAAAATTTGATTTGGCTTAAATGTGTATTTTTCAAAAAAAATTGTATTTGCTTTCTTTTGAGTAGAAATCTTCTTTTTCCTTCCCATTTTAAAGCAGAAATCTCCCTACTTTTAAAGCTACAAATTTGGTAGCTAAGTAAATTATTTTTAATGAAGCAGCTAAGTTTCCATATCTATACTTTTTAAGGGGAAATATTTTAACTCTATTGAAATAAAATCATTTTAAAAAGTGTGTCTTTAAAAATAAGAAAAAATGATAAAACTGCTAAATGTATTTACACATGACCATGTAAAAGTTGTGATGATGATGAATCAGCTGATTCATTTACTAGAAAATATCAATGTGAACTGTGAATGATAACAGCTTATTTCACTTAAATAAATTGAAAAAAAAAAAAGTACTACTGAATTATCTGAAAGATAAAAACTTTTGCTGTTATTATTACAGCCCTAAGCAGATTTTAATTTAGGATGTGCAATTTATGATTTTTAAAAAGAACGTAATTACAAATTACAATTTCAGTGTCCTTGTGTTAATTTTATTATTATATGCATTTCTTATTTTCATATTTTTCTTGTGGTAATTATACCGCAAAATGGTGACAATGCTTTTTGCAGTCTGAAAGAAATAGTTTTATCACGTGAAAAGTGGCCACTAACTTAAAAAAGTGGCTACTAATGAAACTGACAGTACCGGCCACTGGCCACTAATGAATTCTCCCAGTTTTGCCCTTTACCCCCCCCCCCCCCCCCAAAAAAAAAAATTATTTTACTTAACATTTAAATTTTATAAAATATATGTATGCTCAAAATATTTTGTTAATCAAAACTGCATTAATGTATAACTGAATGAACAAATTTTTTTCTAATTCAGAATGTATCTGTTTTGAAGTATAGGAAAGACATCGAAATGCAAAGTTTGAGATGTATAGTTATATACTTTTTTTAGTTTAATAATTCTGTTCTTCTATTCTTAGTCTTTTCGGTGGAAAAAAAAATGTTTGTAGATTTGAAAAAAATTTTAATACATATATTCCTCTCCTTAATGCAAGGAAAATAAATGACAATTTACAAATACCCCAAAAAACTAATAGTTACAATGTTATAACATTGTACATATAGTGTACATATGTATGTAATTATATATGTCTGTTTTAGATTGCTAATTAAAAAAAGTTTTCAGTTTTTTTTAAGCAGTTAATATTGTTGTTAAACAATAATTTTAAAAATAAAGCAAGGTAAAAAAAAATGAATATGTTAATTTAAAAAGAAAGGTTGGATATGTCGATAAAAAAGGTCATGAAAATTTTTTTGAGGTCATGAATTTTTTTTTTCTGTCAAGTCAGTAGACACCCTGAAAATCATACTATTAATGCATGATAGGTACTAATTACATACAATCATATACTGAGCATTACATTAAATTTTTTAAGAACTATATGAACACATTTTGAATATTAATTATATATATTGCGTATCTTTAAAAATAAGCATACGATTCATGTCCATACAGATAGTTATTTAATAACATTAAAAATCTTTAATATTTGTCCAATTTGCTGCCTGTCTATGAGTATAAAAAATTCTACTGTGAATTCAGTTGATTCTTTGATTAGTATTCTTCGATCTTACCTGTGTTTCTTCATTCAAGCTGCTTTCTAGAAAAAAAGTGTCTTATTTAGAATGGAAAATAATGACAGGTCTAGAAATTTTGCGAACTTTAGTAAAGTGGAAAAGACGTACAAATGAAGAATTTTTGCATTAAAATGAGTAGGAATGAATTGGGACTTCACTAAAAGGACGTATAAATGTAAAAGATGTATAAACGGTGCTTTACTGTATATATTTTCTTCTTTTTTTTTTTTTTCATTTTTATGAAAATATTCCATTTTATTTATTAAATAAATATACTTAAGTACATAAGAAATGTTATTTAACATTCAATTTTTTAAATGGCAAAATTTGGGAAACAGAAATTTTGTTTCCGATTTCCATAGTATAAAAGAAAAAAGAATGGAAGAGAAATCTCCAGTAAAGTTGACAAAATACATTTAAAAAATTAAAGTAGTACATTGTGTGCATTATTATTATTATCTACCACGATGAAAGATAACCTTTAAAAGAAAAAAAAAAAGCTTGCAGCATTAAAAAATGCATTGAAATAAAATTGGCAACCTAGCACAAATTGAAACTTCATTTAAAAAAAAGAAGCAAGCTTTGCGTAAGCAAATAAACTTATATACATAGAAATAAGATATAATTAGAAAATATTTGTGATGATTTGTTTAAAAATTACAACTTTAACATAAAATAAAATGAAAGAATATACATTTTCAACAATACACATTTGAGCAATCTCATTTTTCTTGTACTTTAAAAATTAACACTTGAGAATAAATGTGAAAATTTATTTCAAGTGAAGAAAATAAATACTCTCTCATATAAAACCATATTCACATTTTAAAACATTTGTATGACAATAAATCCTTTCACTGGCAAGTTTTACTTTTCAAGGTTCACACTCTGGCATGCTGTGTTTTCTTTTAAGTAATCGGCAACAAGAGTCATTTTGTTTTGTATGGCATAATCCAAAGCAGTCTGCAAAGCAAATCAAATTTATTAATATTAGTGTTTGTTGCATACACTTTACTACTATGCAATGTAAATGAAAGTAGTTTGTAACCCTTTATCTGCTGTTTTTACTTAAAAACATATAAAATCAAATTTATGTAAGAAATGTCAAAGTATTCATAACTTTACTCTTATAACTTCGATAGCACTACTAGCTACATGTAGCTGTTTTTGTTCATGAAAGGAATTGATAGATTACTGTTGCTGTTTTTGTTTGGTATTTTTCACAATCTTCATGTGTATTATAATTAATTTATATAACACTTCAAGAATCTATCATTAAATAAAGATAAAGGGTTAAAAGACATTTTAATTCTTATCTGCTGATATTACTCAAAAGTACCACCATTAGATTAAAAAGTGTATAAAATATAATTCATGTAAGAAACGTCAAAGGTATTTATAAGAATAGAACATTTATACCTCACTTTAATCTCACTACATGGATGGTACGAGTTACAGATAGCCGTTTTTATTCAAAAAAGGACTTGATAGATTGCTGTTTTTGTTTGGTATTTTTCACAATCTTCATGAATTAATTTATAAGCATATAAAATCAAATTGAAGTAAGAAATGTCAAAAGTATAAGGATAGAATGACTCTCATTAATCTCACTCCATGGCACTATACCAACGACTGCTTGTGGCACAAAGGGTAGCTGTTTTACAAGTAGTTCTACAAGTAGCCGTTTTTGTTCAAAAAAAGGAATTGATAGAATACTGTCATTGTTTTTTTTTTAGTGATCTTCCCATGTGTTCTAATTAATTTATATAACACTTCAAGAATCTACCATCAATCTTAGAAAAAATATTAAGGATATAAAAAAATGAACACTTTTTTACATTTTGTTTGAGGTTTTGATCTCTTTCAACATCTGAGAACCAATGCTACACTAAATCCACAATTAATACTAGTGATGTGGTGATATGCTTATTTTTTATTGTTTATATCTTTAAAAATTATTCTTGGGTAACTAAAAAAATGAATTTCCAAAATATTTTTTGTCTGTTTCATAATACAATAAATAAGTAGTTAATAATATAAGAACAGAGTAGGAGTAAGAACAAGTCATATTAGTTTTTTTTTTTTTTTTTTTTTTTTTCCCCTAAAGAAATACTGAATGGATTGGCTTTGACATGCAAAGAACATTCCCAGACTCGCACATTCTAGTAATGATTTAATCACAAGTACAATTAGTGGACCAACCACAAATTGAAGAAAATTACTTTGGATTATTCTGTATAATAAAAAGGTACAAATGACTTAACTTTTAATGCTCATATGTTAAAGTTACGAATGACTTGTAACTTTAACACATGATTTCACTTACTTATACTGGTATAAAGCATGCAAATACTTATACATCTGTATGCTTTTGTAGGAATACAAAAAATATTTTTATATATATATTTGTGAAACCATAAATGTTTTTGGTAAGTTTTTTGCTTATAACTTGCTGAAATATTGACAAAACATTACAGAAACATTTTTCTGAAATATAAAATGCATACTTTTAGTGAATAATATTCTATTGTGCATGCACAAATGATAGCACCTTTTTTTTTTTTTTTTTGTTATATAGGTTGAAAGTTAGCTATATAGGACAACTTACATCAAAAGTTCAGTTGAATAGTATAAAAATTACAGAAGTTATAGTCAAAAGAATGAAGTATATTTTAGATATTTTATAAGCGTTGCCAGCTTAACGGGGTTTTCATAAAAATATTAAAAGTGATTTTTAACAGTATGACTGAAGCACGGGTGATTGTGACTCAAAGGTAAAAACCCTGAAAATTAGAGCCTAAAATTAGAAAAAACCCAAAATATCAAATAATACTCAAACTATTTAGGCCAGAAGCCCTCAATCTTTTTACATTTCATTCACATATCACCTGGATGAAAAATGAACCAATGAAAACAAAAAATAATTTTATAGGAAATAAAAAATGCACATGGGTTCGAGTAAAAATCCTGAAATCAGTGGTAAACCCTGAACACAAACAACCCTGCTGAAGTAACTGGATCTCCAAATTAAATATGTGATATGTGGAAAAACCTTTATAGGCGTGTAACTCTTAGAAAATATCTAAAACTTAGCTAATTCTTTTAACACTTTGAGGTCTAAGCCCAAGCGTCACTTGGGTTGCCATTTTTGGCAAAGCAAACTGAGCCCGACATTCTCTCGGGGTAAATTTTTAACTCTCTGAGCTATAAAAGTACAGACTAAATTCGTTCGCCGACTTTTCAAATATCATCTACGAACCTTTTAGTTCCAAATATATATATCCAGATATAGATGGCAGCACTAAACCGAAGTAAGTATATAACGATCTAGAATCAGAGTTACTTCTTTGATTACTTTGAGTGTTCGGGTAGCCATATTTGCTGCGTTTTACAATGTCACATTCTTGTAAACAAAATTCTGATGTACCAAATGCAGATGATATGTCGAAGTTTATTCAAGTCTATGTAAAATTTTATGTTAAAAAATAAAAAATGATGTGTTCTTATGTGGAACTTTTTTTTTTACTATAAAACATACTTTTTTCAATAATTTCTCGTGAAATATTAATTCTTAGCATATTTAAATAGTCCATTCATTATGAATAAGGACAGTTAGAAGTTTATAATAAAAAAATATTATTAAAATACATATCTGCCAGGTATTTTTAAAAAAATCATGAAAAGTACCAAAAACCCTCAGTCCACAGGAAGTGTGGTCGAAATAGCTCAGACCTGAAAGTGTTAACAATAATTTTTATTCTATTCAAATTAACTTTTGACATAAGTTTCCATATATATCTAGCTTATCAATCTATGTTATAAAATAATAATAATAATAATACCAAAAATTAAAATGTATTTTATGTTTGTCAAATTTTCAACAAGTTTTGTAAAATTTAGTTAAAACTCATTCTTGTTCTAAGCAACCCCCCCCCCAAAAAAAAAATATATATATATATATATATTTAGGGGGGGGGGATGTATATCTTTTATTTATTTGTGCTTTTTTTTACAAAAAAAGCATACAAATATCGAAAATAGTAGGTGAAATCATATGTTAAAGATTCAAGTCATTTATAGCGCTTTATGTAACAGGGTAATCTGAAGTATTTTTTCTTTCCCTACAAAAAAGCACACAAATATTGAAAATAGTAGGTGAAATGATATGTTAAACATGCAAGTCATTTATAGTTTTTTATGTAACAGGGTAATCTAAAGTAAATATATATATATATATATATATATATATACATTTTTTTTTTCAGTTTGTGGTTGGTTCCCTAATTGGACTTGTGACTAAATTGTAATTTGAAAGTATGAGTCTAAGAATGTTCTATGCATCCCTGAAGTTCAAAGTCATACAGTCTAGTGTTTTCTTAGAATATAGAGAATATGTCAAAATCAAATAATTTCATATAATCACACTGAAGTGTAAAAGTTATCGTTAATTTTTACCAATTTAAACTTGTTTTCAAAGAATAAGAAGATAATTTTTGTGATCTAATATCTGAAACAACAACCCACCCATAATTTTAGGTTGCTTAATTATTTGCACATTATAACAAAAGTTTTATGATTTCGGTTTGTCTGTTTATCAGGCTATCTGTTGTCTATCTGAGCTTTAATTTTGATGAAAATGATTTGACTGCAAAGAAATTTAAATGAATTACTGATGGATTGCTGTAGTATAATCCCTTATTGAAAATGATGCAAGTACCAATTACATAACAGTCTTCAACATAAGTGAAGGAATACTCTTGTATCCATTTTGATCAAATATCTAAAGAAATACTTTATGGATTATCTTGGAACTTTAAAGGTAAAAAAAGAAATGTCATAGCCCATATATTCCAGCAGAAGTTTTGCCCAAAAGACAAAAGAGGGGGGAGGGAAATCAGTCACAAATTAACCAAAAAATATAACATTTGGAATTACCCTGTAAAAAATAAAGCTTGAAATGTGTTGTAGCTGTAGCATATGATTATGAGCCACCTTCTTTAGCTATAGGTGAAAAGTCTCCTGTTTTTAAGGGAAGACTTAAAACCGGAAAATTTTCATAGCTGTTTTCGGTAATATTAATTGTCGAAAATATATATAACATATTCCATTTTAAAAATACTGGTGTCAATTCTGATTTAAAAGTTAAAAATGTTGTCAGCTATGTTGACAATTTTGTGTAAATTCTTTTGTTTTTAAATACAGGGTTTAAGACAAAAGCAATTAATTTTTAGAAAACTTGATATACTAGACATAAAATACTGCAATCAAAATATAAAAATATTGAAATATGAGCATTTTTACTAAGTAATTTTTTGCTGTGAATGCACAAGTGATAACAAAATGTCTTTTGCATAATTTACTAGTCAAATATATAGACATTCTTTAAAAAAAAAAAAAAAAAAAAAAAAACAATTTTTTTAAAATTCAGAAATATATCGTCAATAGAAGAATTGAAATTGAAGCACTTAAAAAAAAAAAAATTCAAAATGCTAAAAGGGTTTTTAACCATATTTTCATTTTGAATTAACATTCAATCATAGACATAAATGAAGACACACACACATATATATATATGAAAAGCATTATTTTTTTCTAAAACTTACTGTTTATAAAAAACTGTAAAGATAACTACAAAATTAAACTAATATTCAAATTAATAAAGTTACAAAAATAAATAGAACTTTTCCATTACTCAGTGTGTTGCTTCAAAATGAAAATATTGATAGAAAGCCTTAGCATTTTGCAATTTTCTTTTTCTTTTTTTTTTTTTTTTTTTTTTTTTGTATATAAAATTTAACCTTTCTATTAACAATAACTTTCTGAATTTTAATGATATTTGCTTGGGAATCTTTTCACAGTATGATTGTATATTTGGCAAGTAAATTATGCAAAAGAAATTTTGCTAGCATTTGTGCATGCACAATTAAAAATAATTTAGTAAAAATGTTCATATTTTACCAGATATTTATTATTTTTATACCCTGATTACAGTATGTTGTGTCTTATATAGTATGTCAGGTTTTCTAAAAATGACATCGCTTTGGTTTTAAAATCTTGCATGTTATAAACAAAAAACATGAAAAATTGTCGACATGGTTAAAGAAATCTTATTTCTGATAATGTATGTGAAATTCTCATATAAATTTATATCTATAATTAAAAAGAGGTTCATAATAATACACTACAGCCACAACTTACTCAAGCATTATTTTCTATAAGGGGATCCCAAACCCAGTAGCAGAATTTTTTCTGCCAATCTGCAACACGATTTAGGCATTAAAAAAATAATCTGCAACATAATTTCACAATAAGTTACGGGGGAAAATGTTACCAGATTCAATAAGCTTATTTTTATTATGTTCTATGTAATGTTATTAACCTGTTAGATATCTCAAGGCATTGTAGTTATGATATTTTATTTACATATAGTTAGGTAAAGAGTTGGCATTAACCATTATCCTTTATATCATATAAGAAAAAATATCTTTGTCCTTGATCTTGTAAATATTCAAAGAAGCAATAACAAAAAATACATGAGTAGTGAGGGATATTGAGCAATTCTACCTCTAATTAAGTTCTACACATTTATGCTGCATATAGAGAAAGATTGATAATCACAAGACACCTGCAGGGAGTTTCATTACCGATTATTAGCAAATGGTAAAGGAGAGGGAGGGGGATCCCAAAAAATTACATGAATGCAAGATATTGAACAATTCTACTTCTTTTTAGGTTTCTAGAAACAAATAAAACAAGTTTAAAATGAATATTGACATTTATGTTGCAGATGGTAAAACATTGAAAATCAAACATTGTAAATCATTTGATCACCGATTGTTAGTCAAGGAGGGGTAGGATGGGGGGGGGGGGGGGGTGTCACAAAAAATACATAAGTACAATATTGAACAATTTTACCTCCTTATAGGCTCTAAAATCTAATAAAGTGTGTTTAAAATGAATATTAACATTTATACTGCCGATGGAGAAAGATTACAAGACTTTTGTGGAGTGTTTGATAACTGATCATTAAATTGGGGGGGGGGGGGAGTAAAATAAATATACGAGTGAGAGATATTAAGTAATTCTACTTCTTTATAGGTTCTGGAATCTAATTAAAAAAGTTGTAAAAGAAAATTGACATTTATGTTGCAGATGGAGAAAGACTAAAAATCACAAGGATTATGCAATCCATTTGATCGCGGATCGTTAGTGAGTGGGAAGTGGGCGGTCAGAAAAAAAAATCACATGAGTAAGAGAGGGTGAATTTTACTTTAACCATCCAATTACACAAAGCTAGATCATTTGCTAGATCACCATATGTTATAAGCTTTGTATTTACTTCTGCTTGTTTGCGTCATGTATTACGTCAATCACTGTTGCGTAGCACAGGCTGGGTTGAGGTGTGCTGTTTAGCCTGAAAATTCATCTGCTCGATATGAGCGAAATCTGGAGCTAATAAGTAATAAGTTAAATTTCCATAGCTTGCTTGTATCGAGCAGACAAAATTTACAAAATTTTCAGTTATTGACATCATCATATGGTAAGTGTATTGAGTATGTGTATTTTATTTAGGAAATAAGTGTTCTATATTTAACTGATTATTTACGATGTTTGCGTTAGAGTTGTTTGGTTGGTTCAACAGAGTTGGAATTTTTGAGAGGTATTTTCTGTCTTATATTAGTTTAAATAGTTCAACATTGCCTTTCATGATATTTCTGTGAGTGTGAATGCATGTTTAATGAAGTATGTTAAGTACAGTGAAAGATATTTTGCTGCAGTACAAAATTTTGCATATTTTTCAGATTCATGCATTTTCTAATAGGGGTAATCAGTAATTTTTTTTTTTTGTTGTTTTTTTTTATGTACACAAAGCGCATAGACAAGCGTAATACTGGTTGCTGCAATACAAAATGTTGCATATTTTTCAGATTGATGCATTTTCTGATAGGGGTTTTCCGTAATTTTTTTTATTTTTATTTGGGGGGGGGGGGAGTTTTCATGTACACAAAGCATACAGAAGTGTGATTATTATTCCTGTGATTGGGATTTTTGAGCATTTATATTGTCAAATTTTGTGCTTGGAGTTTTTATTTTTTAATTTATGATTGGTTATTTCAGTAGTTATTCAGTAATGTAATGTCGCTTTGATCACATTGATTAATCGTATCGTTGTTTAAGTTTATGAAGAATGTGTGGCAACAGTAGAACTTTTAGAACATCGAAAATATTGTTGATACGTTGTTTGTGACTTAAAATTTTTATGAAATATTGTATTTAAGCGCAAAATTACTATAAATAGTATTTATTATGTGAAATTATTGTAACCAGTAAAATATTCGTCCTGTGACACGGAGACCTATCATGCATGATAATTGAACCTTTATGAACACACGTGAAGCTTCAACTTCTCACGTAACAAATTAAGGTACCGCTTTCTGTTCATAGTGGTTTTATTAAGTGGCACAAAATACAGACTAGCAGTACCGGAAACAAACATTGCACCCCATATCATATGGCTTGGACAATGTTTCACAGTTTGATTCGTATATCTCTCATCATATCTTTTTCCCCTTGGGCAGTGAACACTTGTAGCACGTGCAGAAAATTGCTGCACACTTGACTCATCCGAAAATAAGACCTGCTCCACTGCTGTACTGCTCAATTCTGATATTGTCTGGCGAAAGTCAGTCATTTCTTTTTCATACTTGGAGTAAGTCGAGGTTTCCTTGCAGGTTTATGGGATGATAAACCAAAATCTTAGGCCAAACATCTTGAAATAGTACTCAAACTGACGTTGGTGCCTTCAGAGAATATCTAATTGTATTGCAGGAGGTTCTAGGATCTCGTATGACCATCCTTCTTATCACATGATCATCATGTGCACTCGTTTTCTAGGGCAACCACTTTTCTTAAGGTCCACAAATTTTTCTGAAATTTTAAATTTACTAATAGCTTGATGCACAGCTGTCTTGCTCACATTTATCCTCGAACATATTTGATGTTCCGAAAATCCATTTATACAGGGTCAATATTTCTGACCTTTTTGTAACAGTAAGCGAAGATTTTTTACCATTACAATAATTACACAACAGCACTGTCTATGACAAAATCCAGTAAATACTGGCAATAAACGTGCCGGCCACCTTTATTTATAGCAGTTGAATGCGACTGATGCAATTACACATGAAATAACACAATAATCTGCGCAAATGATGCAATGTGTTAAAATTCTGAAAATCGGCTAATGGTCTTAAACTTTTGCAAATGACTGTAGATTGACATTTTACATAATTTTTATTTATGTCATTATTAATTTATATATTACCTCAAGAATGTACCACAATCTTGGAAAAAATAAGATGATTATATAAACTGCTTTTTCTTTTTCTTCCTAAGTTTCATATATTTATTTGAGATTTAAAAAAAAAAAAAAAAAAAAAAAAAACATTTTTTACCTTGCCTTGTTTATCTCTGATATTAATGTCAGCAAATGACAGATGATACTGCTTATGAATTTCAACCAAACTGAAAATTTCTTCGATCTTGCCATTAAGTACTGCATTATGGAGATTTCTGAAAAGAAAAAGACATAAAATATACTAATTAGGAAAAATTCAATGAAAAATGCATCATCAAAAAATAAATAAATAAATAAAAATTTCCTTAAAGTTATAAAAAAATGTATATCTCTTTTAAAAATTTTCCATATAGAAATGTTAGATTTGTGCAAAATTTTTATTTTCCTTTTTTAATGTCTTTATGTGCAATTATGGTGGACAACTAAACTAAATGTAAACTTTACTTTTATAGAAAGGCCGATTTAATTTAAGAAGAGCAAATATGACCACGGCAGGAATCAAACCTGAATTCTTGGCATAACGCACCAAAGCTGCATTACTAAGCTGATCTAATTGATGTATAATTTGGTACACTTGTTAATCACTTTTGTGTAGTACAGTAGAGCGCTGATTATCCGAGCGCTGATTAACCGGAATGTCCAATTAACCAGATCGATCAAGGAGCTTCCCCCCCCCCCCCCTCCAGAAAGAAAAAAAAAAAATAATAATAAATAAATAAAATCCAACACAATCATTCAGCCTTGGGAACTACAGGATATTCCTGTCAGGTGTCTGCTGAACTTTGATTCAGATACGAGACTTTTCTCTTAAGGATGCATTTGGATCGGGGTACAATAGACCTCTGGTCGATGTGCCTAGTTCTTAGGTCCTGCTGAGAGCTGCCCTCCATGTCAAATCATAAGTCATCCAACACAAATCAGTTTTTATCTTTAGATTGCCTGAAGATGTTCAAAATCGCTCCTTTTGTCCCCCGCCCCCTCCACTCGCTTTCTTCCTTCCAGTTTCAGTGAGGGGGGGAGAGTGGAAAGGGCTGAATGAAAGGGTTAGGATTTTTCTTTTTCCAAGAATTAGAGAGGGTAGGAATGCATTTCCTGATTCATTTTCTTTTGACTTCCTCTATGAAGTTGAAGACTCGCAAGAATTTCTTTTTACCATCACAATAAATTGTTTTTTAACTATGTAATACTACACAATAATACTATATGTAATACTATAATATAATTTCTATGTGAGCTTTTAAGTAAAAATGTGTACTATTTTTATAAAAAATAAAATTTTAAAAAGTTAAAAAATTTACTTTTAAATACGCCATTTGTAATATGCTAAATAGGCACTGCTACAATTGCCAGTCCTTCCTAAGCCTGGCAAAAGTGTGAAGGGAAGTTACCTAAAAAACATTGACTTAGCCATTTTATAAGTTGTCCAATTATCTGGATTTTTTGTCAACCGGATTGGCCTCGACTGATCTGGATAATCGGCGTGCAGTCTTATTTATGAATTAATATTTTTTAATGTGCAAATTACGCCAGTCACACATCAACTAGTTAGATCAGCAATAGAAATTTTGTGCATTATGCCTAAGGCTTGAGCTTGATACTTAGCCTGATTAATTTTTGTTCTTAAAATTTATTGATACTATACTTTTCATGTAAAAATGTGTAGTTTATATTTGAAGTTTCTGTTCATAATGGTTCATTGTAATTTAGAAATATTTAAGATTCATAAACAAGAAACTCTGTAGAACTGTTGTCATTATTCACAGATAAAAATTAACAATTATAAAAATGTACAGATTGTTCAGGTCAGATGCTGACATTCTTAGCTTAGTGATAGAGCATTGACACATTATACCAAGGACCATGATTCAATTTCTAACCTGCTCAATTTTTACTCTTCTTTAAAATAATTTAACATTTATTTATTTATTTTAAATAAATAAATTTCTGTTTCATCAATTCTGTAGTGCATTACTACTGAAGAACTCCATTTTATACTTATGAATATTTTTATAATGCTCACATCTATAAACTGTAAAATTCTTAATTTGTTAGACGTAAACATTGAATTTTTCCTTTGTGAAACTCCTTCGCCTTGTATTGTAGAAGTAAGTATTCACACTCTCAATACTAATTTGTTAATAAGGAAATGCCATCAAATACTAAACTGTTTTAAATTTATCAAAGAAGAAATTTGTAGGACAGATCAAAAAATTTCTTTTATAATTAAAATCCAAAACTACTGAAATATATTGTTACTGATAAATGATTAGAAAAACTATCTTAACTTGATCAAACTTAATTAAAACAAACTTGTGGCTTATAAATATCATTAAACTGCATACGTTTAGGTTAATAATTTTATTTTTGACATTTTCTTTCAGGAGTAAATAAATAAAATTCTAATATAAATAAATAAATTTCTAAGTTTGAAAAAAAGAAAAAAAGAAAAAAAAAAAATAATAATAATAATAATTAAATGCTACCTGCTTTTGATTTTTGATAGATTCATACATTTTGAGTGGTCCAGAACATGATTTGATCAGTTTTAGAAATGTCTGTGTGTGTAAGTGTTACAAAAAATTTGTGGTAGTTGTAGTTAAAAAACTAAAGCACAGACTTTTATAAAAATTTATATTTAGTTGCACCTTGACATAAATTGGTGCCTGTCAACTTTTGGTTCAAATTGTCCAAGAGATGATGCTGGTATGCTGTAATTTTCCCCACTTACAAGAAGGTTATATCTCATCTTCAATTATGCATAATTACACAAAACTTCATATCTGAGAATGCCACTGTGAAAGATTAACAGTTGGTGCTGCTATGCTGCAATTTTCCCCTTTGAGAAAGCAATATCTCAACTTCTATGGTGTATACATGCACCAAACTTGATATGTGAGAAAACCATTATAAAAGATTATGCTAGTTTAATTTGGGTGCATATCGATTGACATGTGATGCTACTATGTTACAGTTTCATCTGTTTATCAGTCTCTATGATATATAAATGCACCAAAATGGATATGTGAGATGATCATTATAAAATTGTAATTTTCCATGTGCCTAGGAAGACTATATTTCAGATTCTATGGTGTATAAATGCACCAAACTTCATATGTGAGATGATCATTGTGAAAATGAATGCTGACTTAATTTAGCGGTAAAATGAATGATAGGTGGCTCTGCTATTACTCACTACCAGTGATTTTCCACATGGCTCAACATCTATTGGTTAAAACAGGGGTCGTACTTGTCCTGAAATTCCTGAAAAATAAAAAAATGTCCTAAAATATCGTAATCTGTCCTGAAATTACACGAAATTTGTCATAAATCTATATATATAAAATCGTTCTTCCTGACTGACTGAGGGGGTGATTCATCATCGCCCAGACCAAACCCCTAGACCTAGAAGCATGAAATTTTGTGACAATGTTCGTTCTATGACGTAGGCATCCTATGTATCCTATGACGGATCCTATGTATCCTATGATGTATCCATAACGTATCCTATGACGTAGGCATCCGTTCTATGACGTAGGCATCCACTAAGAAGCGATTTTACAAAATTCGCCCCCCGGGACAAAACGTGATTTCACAAAATCCTTCATATCTCAAACAAAAAAAAACAGATACCCGTAAAGTTTTTGCTTTAAAATATAGCTAATAAAAATCTCTAAAAACCAATTTCTGAAATTTTCAAAATTCGGTCCCCAAGGGGGGGGGGGGGCAAAACGTGATTTCGCATAATCCTATATATCTCAAACAAAAACATAGATATACAAGAAATTTTTGCTCTAAAATATAGCTAATGCAAATATCTAAAAACCAATTTCTGGAATTTTAGAAATTCAGCCCCCAGGTGGGGCAGCAGGGGGGGGGGGGCTATGGGGCAAAAACAAATAGAAATACAGTTAGGGCATTCAAAATTGGTACAGACAGACACGTTTTAGAGGCCTGTAAGTCGAATGAGGATATTTTCGATTGTGTAAAGTTATTAGGAGGGGGAGGGGAGAGGGGGGGGCAAAAAAAAAAAGAGTTAGATCGTTCAAAATTGGTATATAGAGGTTTTCGATACCTACAAATCGATTGCGGATATTTTCGAATTTGTAAAATTATTAGGAGGGGCAGGAAGCGGGTGGGGCTGTAAGGGGGTGCTATGGGTAAAAACAAATAGAAATACAGTTAGGGCGTTCAAACTTGGTACAGATAGGTTTTAAAGGCCTGCAAGTCGAATGGGGATATTTTCAAAAGTGTAAAGTTATTAGGAGGGCCAGGAAGGTGGGGGGGGGCTGAGGGGCAAAAATAAAATAAAATAGCGTTAGATCATTCAAAATTGGTACATAGAAGTTTCTGATACCTACAAATCGATTGCGGATATTTTCGATTCTGTTTTAATAAGATAATTATGCATTTATTTTATTTTATTTTATTTTATTTTTGTGGGGAATTTTTCAGGATTTTTTTCAATACAGCAGTTTGAGCAAATGAGCGTTTTTCCAATATTTCTAAAAATTCTTTGTTCATGTTCTAATAATGTATATAATATTGTAATAATGTATATAATTTGTATGTTTAGTGTGTAAGTTAAACCAAAGTACAATTTTAAACAAGATTTTGTAAAAACCCACATGAGTTTTTTCAAGTAGGTGTTATGAAAAAAACCCACCTGGGTTTTTTCGAGTTTGTCAAAATCTAGCCAACCCTGAATAGAGGTGTTGATCCAGGTTTTAATTAATTTCTGAGGCCCGTTTTTGTGAAAAATAGGCCTCAGAATTTGCCATTGCATAAAAACTTTAATTTTGCAGTCCCTAGATATCTAATCAACGTTCAATATAATAAGTATTTCATTTAAACAAGTACTGGCAATGATATGAAATAATACTTAAAAGATAGAAAAATTTTATAAAATAGATCATTTTTATAAAATGAAATTTTGTGAAAAAGGCCATTTTTATAACTGGATTTTGTGAAGTAGTTTATATTTCATGGATTTATGTTATTTGACGAAAATCATTTTATAGTTTTGAATTTTGTGACGGGACAGCAGATGGGTTCCAATATTTAGCTGGATCAGCCTCTAAAATGCTATAGTTTTTTTTTTTTTTTTTCTTTTAAACTCAGAAAGAAGTTTATTTATATTTTACTCTTATAAACTTTAATTCTTGATGTGTGGATTTTTTATTTCAATTAGTGCGAGAGATAAAAGAAGTGTTGCAAAGAATTTACCTTGCGATATATTTTTTTTTTTTTTTAACCTGGCCAAACGTAAACGTCCTGAAATTGTCCTGAAATTTTATGTAGTACTAGTACTACCCCTGTTAAAACTGCAGATGTGAAATATTTATTTTGAGAAGCTATGATGAAATTTTTGTGTGTTTATCAGTAGGTATCACACTATTATTTAGAAAGATATAGAAGAAAGTTTTGTGATAGCCACAATATACTAGTTTAAATATATCTCTATGTTAAAAATGTTAAGAATTTACATTAAATTTCAACATAAAAATATTAAAAACTTATCAATGAATCCGAAATACTCAAACATGTTTAAATAGCAGGAAACATTTTAAAATTTTCAAAAAAAAAAAAAAAAAGAGTTTCTGTTTTTATTTATTTATTTAAATAATCTTTGAGAAATTTTGTATTTAACATTGTTTTATTCCAATGTACATGTGCAATTTTTTTAATTCTAAAAGAATAATTAAAAAAAAAAAAAAAAGGTTTATAACATCTACTATCTTCTTAAGTGTATCAGAACCAACACTAGTCAGACATTTCATGGTACTTTACCACATAGTTTGTGGGAAACAAGTAAACTCGTCATTTGGCGGGAAAATGCCTGACTACATAGTGTTAACAGGCTGATGGTTTTTGCCAACGACTGAGGAAAGTGTGCCACAAGCAAATCCACCTGTGAAGTGGAGTTTGCCATAGTGAAGATTTCCATGAGTCGCAAACAGCCTGGTACTGTTGTCAAATTGTTTAAAGAAGCAGATTAAGTTTAGGATATAACAGGCACCACAGATTGGGAATTTGCTATTGTCAGAACTTTTAGACACCAGTTATGCTAGTTGCTAAAAGCAATAAATGAAAAAATAAATAACAAATTTATTTTAAAACTCTATTAGAACGGTTTCTGTATTTCCAGAACATACATTGTTTCGGAACCACCTTGGCGCTTCTTTCATTTGGCGAAGAAAGATGTCATATTGATCAATAAGAGAATACAAGTAATTCTTCCTTCATCGTATTAAAAAACGACGAGAAAACAAACAAATGAAAAAGCTTTAAACATTTCACAATATATTTATCATTTATGTTATAGTAATTATTTAAAAGAAGAAACTAGTTACATCATAGATTGGTATTTAACAATATTTAACAAGGAGAGGTCACGACATGGAAAATTCAGATCGGGACGAAACTCCACAGGATTGTGGTATACTATGAGGATAACAACATATTAAAGCAGTAGGACCCACTATCCACAAAATTTCGAGAAAAAAGCATTTAAAGTTTCAGTAATCTTTAAATAAAAGTTATTTCGCAAACGAGCAAGCGCCCCAGTGGTGTGATCCTAAAGCACGAGTCTGCTAGCCAGACGACTTAGGTTCAAGGCTACCTCTAGACTACTTTTTTTTTTTTTTTCTTCTTCTTTAACTTTTTATGTAATCTAAACTTTTTATTTAATTTTACTTTGTTTTATAATTTAATTCAAAATTTGAAAATTTTAATAAAATATTATTTAATTTTTTTTAATATAAAATAAATAAATTTTTCTATTTTTAATATTTATAACTTAAAAATACAATAAATTTCTATAACTTAAAAAATAAATTTTAATTTTAACTGTAAAATAAGGTAAAACTAAAGAAACTGTTTTTGATTATTTATCGAAATATATTTTATTTTATTTTAGATATGCTTGAAACAATAGTACATTTTGTTTTTTAAATTTTAAAAAATAATAATAATACAGAGAAATGATCATTTTAATTGCATATATAATTACTATCCAAATTAAATAATTACTTCTCCAATAAATACAGTTTCTTGAAAAATTATAGTATAAGATTACAATGCTATTAAATTATTACAGGTAAAGAAATGTTATCTTTAAATGTAGATTTTAAATGTTAATGAACATCGTTTCTTTTTCGATAACGACTTCCTTTTTTTTTTATCCTTCCTTGCACAAAATAAAATTCCACCAGCCCTTTATTATTAACACGCTAGAAGCGTTTACGTAATTTATACATATTCAAACAAAATCAGGAAGCTCAAACAAAGATTTAAGTAACACCTGCAAACTATTTTACACTTTGTTTACAGCTTGCTTATTTTTTAATTATTTAAATAGTTGTCTGTTTTTCTTTATGTTTCTTATTTAGGGTTTTGTAAAACTAAACTTTATTTTTTAAGTTATAGAAATTTATTGTATTTTTAAGTTATAAATATTAAAAATAGAAAAAGTTATTTTATACTCAAGAAAATTAAATAATTTATTAAAATTTTCAAATTTTGAATTGAATTGTAAAATAAAGTAAAAATAAATAAAAAGTATAGATTACAAAAAACGTTAAAGAAAAAAAAAAGTTGTCTCGAGGTAGCCTCGAACCCAAGTCATCTGGCTAGCAGACTCGCGCTTTAAGATCACACCACTGGGGCGCTTGCTTGCTTGCGAAATAACTTGTATTTAAAGATTACTGAAACTTTAAATGCTTTTTTCTCGAAATTTTGTGGATAGTGGGTCCTACTGCTTTAATATGTTGTTACCCTCATAGTATACTACAATCCTGTGCAATTTCGTCCCAATTTGAATTTTCCATGTCGTGACCTCTCCTTGTAAGCTTAAATTTATTACAGTTATTTCTGCAAGAGAGCAGAAAAGGATTTGTTTCACTTTAAATATTTATTAATAAGTTTTTAAATATTTTTTTGTTATACTATACATCTTAAAACAACAATTTGAAAAATATATGAATATTAATTCCTATATTTAAATAGAATAAGATAGATCAGAGCTTTAAAAAAAAAAAAAAAAAAAAAGAAGAAGAAGAAGAAAATTCTTTTTTTTTTTAACATTTGTTTATGTTTTTAATATAGTTGCTAATTTTCAAAACATTGTTTTACTTTTTTTTTTTTTTTTTCTTTTTAAGAAGAGAAATACTTTTTAAAGTATTTCTAGATTTCAGCTGAAAAAAGAGTGAGAAAATATTTATTTCTATTTATGGATTCATAACTAATGTTTTAAAGTTTGTTATTTTTTCTTCCTTATATATACACAAGAAGAAAGTACTTGTGAAAATTTTCAAATCCCAGTTTTCAATGGATTTACAAGTTTTGAGATATCCTGAAAAAGATTTCAAATCTTTTACAAATTGTATGTCTGTGTATGTGTTTGTATTTATCAAAAATTTTGTGGACGCTTTATCTCATGAACGAATGAACGGAATTTAAGTAAATTTGGTATTTAATTGGGCTTTGAACTAAAATGGTGTGGACTACATACTATACTATGTCATAAATAACATATTATGTTTCTCGTTATTTTGCATATCATGTAATGATATTTTTTAAAATATAGTAATATTAACTGCTATTTAAACAGAATAATATACACACATACAAGCAACTTTTTTAAGCCATCAGATATGCCTTTATATGGTTACTAATTTCCAAAACATTTATTTTTATTCTTTGTGTTAAAAAAGGAATAAATGCAGAGTATATCCTAATTAAAAAAAAAAAAAAAGTTAGTAGTTAATGGTTTAATACACAGTAAAGAAATATCTAAACTAAAGAAAATAAAAAAAATATCAGAATTAAAAAATATTTTTCATATTTCGTAAAAATTCTTCGACTTCTTTTGATGCATTTACACGTTTTTAAACTTCCTAAACTAGATTTGTAAATTTTCAGGATATGTCTGTCTCTGTCTAAGTGTATGTACATATACAAAATTTTGTGGGCACTCTATCTCTTGAGATAAAAACGACATTCCACAAAACTTTGATTTGACCTTGATAATGGAATAATAATTAGGGCACTGCTATACTCTAATTTCTTAACTTCTATAGTGTATAAGCACACAAAACTGTATATGTGAAGAATACATTATAATAAACTATGCTGATTCAATTTGAGAGCATATCGCCCAACAGATGGCGTTGCTATGTTGCTGTTTTCTCTGTCTGTTGCTGTGTATGTGAAAAGTGCACAAACTTGATATGCGAAAAGGCCATCATGAAAAACTAAGCTGATTTAATTCGGATACATATCAACCAACAGATTGTTCTGATATGCTGAATTGTTTTTGTTTATAATAAATCTATCTATCTATCTATCTATATATATATATATATGTGTGTGTGTGTGTGTGTATTTTTTTTTTTTTTTTTTTCATTAAAAGTAAAAAAGATCGATAACTTTGTTTTAAATTATCACAGATCTATAGTTCAACCATTCGTTTTAAAGGTATTGACGAGACCTTTCGGAAGATACCCATCTTGAAAAGTTACTCCCTGAGGGGGGAAAGCGATGCCCCCACATGCACAACATTTTTTTCCTAGTTAACTACTACTATTATCAATAATTCATATTAATTTTACAATCACAAGTTAAAAATAACTCTCATTATGTACATTTATACGAAATTTTGTCCTATACTGCCATGTTAAAAATTTAGAAAAAATGCGATCACAGCGCCACCTGTTGAGCGATTGATCCTGAAATCTAATCAGCACCAGTTTATGTCAGGGCGCAACTAAATACCAAGTTTGGTTAAATTTCGTTCATTGGTTCGTGAGATACAGCGTCCATAAAATTCGTGATACACACAGACAGACATTTTCTAAAAACTATCAAATTGTGTTTAGGACATCCCAAAACGTGTAAATCCATCGAAAGTTCGAAAATTTTCACGAATCCAATACTTTCTCTATATTACATATAGAAAAAAGTAATAAAAACATGAATCGCCATTCTATATTTTGTTAAAAGTTTTATACCGTTGGAAAAAGAAATGGCCTTTCTGAAGGTTACTTGCGTTAAAATATTGAATGATTAGTTTTTCGTATAGAGCGATTCAAAAAGAGATGATCGTAAAAAAGCGAAATTTTGGATATTACAAAAATAAAAACTAGTATGTTGTGGCAACCACAAGACTTTCTTCTATATTTTCCTATACAAATTCACTCAACAACAATATAAAATATATATATATATATATATATATATATATTCGTTAAAAGTTTAAAAAAAAAAAAAAAATCGATAACTTTGTTTTAAATTATCACAGATTTATAGTTCAACCATTACTTTTAAAGGTATTGACTAGACCTTTCGAAAGATCTTCATCTTGAAAATTTAACCCCCCCCGGGGGGGAGGGGGAATGATGCCCCCACATGCACAGAATTTTTTTACTAGTTAACTACTACTACTAGCAATAATTCATATTAATTTTACAATCACAAGTTAAAAATAAATCTCATTATGTACATTCATACGAAATTTTATCATATACTGCCATGTTAAAAGTTTAGAAAAAATGCGATCACAGCGCTACCTGTTGGGCGATTGATCCCCAAATCTAATCAGCACCAGTTTATGTCAGGGTGCAACTAAATACCAAGTTTGGTTAAATTTCATTTATTGGTTCGTGAGATACAGCGTCCACAAAAAACGTGATACACACAGGCAGACAGACAGACATTTTCTAAAAACTATCGTGTTCAGGACATCCCAAAACGTGTAAATCCATCAAAAAACGGAGGTCGAAAATTTTCACGAATTCAATATTTTCTCTGTATTACATAATAGAAGAAAGTAATAATAATAATATAAAAAAAATTCGTATTTTTAAAAACAATTGCACCGTTAGAATCGAGAATAAACGCTCTTCCGCATGGTACAGATGTATTTTGCGTATCTCGATCCGTTACGGAGTGATCGCTTTTCAAAAACGGACGAAAATGTCTACTTTTATTATGCGGAAGGCTTTCGGATGTGTTTGGAGAAACAATTTGTAAGTTAGCAATTTAAGTACCTTTATTAGCACGACGTATTTAATTAATAACTTTGTTAATTCAGGTGATAGATATTTCTAACCAAGATAAACGTGTACGGCAAACATCGGTACTTTAAGAGGCGCTATGAGGACCCTCTTATTCATGAGAAGATGCGGTCGCAGACAAAAAAAAAAAAAAAAAAATCAAACAATGGCGGCCGTGAGTTTTTTTTTTTTTTTTTTTTTTTTTTTTTTAAATATATAGATAAAACTTGAATAAAAATCAACCTTTTCCTTTTTTTGAGTAGGGGATGGGAGAGGAAGGGGGAAGGTATGCAATAATCATTAAGCAACAATCAACTTGACTCAAGATTACTTTATTAATAAACTAGGTGGCCTATCTAAATTCTGCTCAGTTCCCCATTATATGTTTGCTCTTATAAATTTCCATTTATAGCATACTATATTCATGTTGAGAGAATAAATTTTATCGATTACCCGACACATCGAAGAGTGAAATGGCCTACTATTGGCAATCCTTCCTCCACATCGATACATTTTACCTTATCCTAATTTATTCATTAGATAATTTTATTAAGGTCAGTCTCTAATTTTAGTTTGCATGAAACTACATACTATTTTCAATGCAATAACCCCCATAATGCAAGTTTATGTGAAATATTGCCCTATTCTGCCATGTTATGAAAAATCTTTAATTTCAAATAACTTAAGAAGCTCAAAAATGTTCCTAGCAATATCATAAGAGAGATTTTAAAATTTCTTGGACTTATTTACGATGAAAATAATCTTTATGATGCATGTTTATACGAAATTTAACTCTACTCTCCTATCAAGAGTGCAACGATAACAATATTTTTCGGATGAAGTGGGGAGAGACCTTAGTACAATATACGTTAAATCTATGATAATAATAATATATATTAAGAAACAATTTATTTGATAGAAATATTGATGTATAACTAATATAATCATACTAAACATGTCCATAACTAAATACATGTATATTCAAATTATCATATTAGTAAAGTAAACTTCCATATCAGAACCATAAATATAGGAATTTCTATTTAATGGACACTTTTCCAATCCCCAGTGTAATTTTTTCTGATTCTTTCATATTACTATAATTTTCTGGTTTCAAGTCGAATTCGGGAGGGTGGGATTCAGGACGACAGATTTGAAAAGTATTATTATGCACTACACTTAAACTATAGTATTCAAATTTGTCAAAAAAAAAAAAAAAAAAAGAGGTTGAATTTGAAAAAAGCAAAAAAAAAATAAATAAAATAAAGTGTTAAAAAATGAAGTAAAGTGAACCTCCCGAACAACCCCCTTTGGCTACTGCTTTGTCTCCATGTTAAGAAATTCTTAAATTTTGAATAACATAAAATTTTTCAAAGTAGAAAATTCACAGTTAATGATATTCATACTTACATCATATGTGACATTTAAAAACTGATCTGACACTTTTATGATGATGGAAATAGTCCTCATACCTTAATGCAAGTTTATGCGAAATTTAATATTTTTCCTTGTTAAGATAATCGCAAATTTCGAATAACTTACTAAGACCCCTGTGTAGTCAATCAGCCTTAACATCATCTTTTTAGTGACATGAAAGCTATTACTATTCACACTTAAACTTCAGTTTTCAAATTTATCAAAAAAGGTTTGGTGTTTGATTTGTGGGGAAAAAAATATAATAATAATAATAATAATTAAAAAACTAGTATGTTGTGGCCACCACAAGACTTTCTTCTATATTTTCCTATATACATATTCAATCAGTAAAAATATTTAAAAAAAAAAAAAATTACGATTTTTTTCTAAGTTTTTTTTTGTTAAAAGTAATACATATTCAACCAGTAACAATATTTAAAAAAAAAAAAAAAAAAAAAAATACGATTTCTAAGGTTTTTTTTTTTTTTTTTTCGTTAAAAGTAAAAAAAATCGATAACTTTGTTTCAAATTGTCACAGATTTATAGTTCAACCATTCGTTTTAAAGGTATTGACGAGATCTTTCGAAATATACCCATCTTGAAAATTTACCCCCCCCCCCAGGGGGGAACCGGTGTCCCCACATGCACAAATTTTTTTTGTAGTTAACCACTACTATTATCAATAATTCATATTAATTTTACAATCACAAGTTTAAAATAACGCTCATTATGTACATTTATACGAAATTTTGTCCTATACTGACATGTTAAAAGTTTACATAAAATGCGATCACAGCGTCATCTGCTGTGCGATTGATCCCAAAATCTAATCAGACCCTTTCTATGTCAGGGTCCAACTATACACCAAGTTTGGTTCAATTTCATTCATCGGTTCGTGAGATACGGTGAAAAATACGAAATTTTGCGATCACAGCGCCACCTGCTGGACGATTGATCCCCAAATCTAATCAGCACCATGCCCCGTCAGGTTCCAACTATATACCACGTTTGGTTGAATTTCATTCATTGGTTCGTGAGATACGGTGAAAAATACGAAAATTTGCCCTATACTGCCATGTTAAAAATTTACATAAATGCGATCACAGCGCCACCTGCTGGACTATTGATCTCCAAATCTAATCAGCACAATGCCCCGCCAGGGTCCAACTATATACCAAGTTTGGTTGAATTTCATTCATTGGTTCGTGAGATACGGTGAAAAAACGAAACCACAGACAGACAGACATTTTTTAAAAACTATCAATTCGTGTTCAGGACATTCCAAAACGTGTAGATCCGTCAAAAAACGGAGGTCGAAAATTTTCGCGAATCCAATACTTTCTCTATATTACATATAGAAGAAAGTAATAAATAAAGTTAAAAATAAAGTATAACTCAAAAAAATAAAAATTTCGAGAAGTTTGGATTTATTTATTTTTATTTTATTTATTTTTTTATTTTTATTTATTTTTTTTTGGGGGGGGGGGAGCTGAACCTCCCAAAACACCCCTTGGTGACTGCCTTGTCTCTTGTGTTAAAAAATCCTTACATTTTGAATAACATAAGAATTTTTCAATGTAAAATATTCACAGTCAACAATGTTCATACCAATATCGTAAATGACACTTAAAAACTAGTCTGACATTTGTACAATGGAAATAATTCTCATATTATAATGCATTTTATGCAAAATTTAACTATATTTTAACCCGAATAACTTGCGAATTTTTGAAATTAAAATGTTCATAATCAATGATATTTATGCCAGTATTATAAATATTTTAAAACAGGAGAGAAATCTTTACGATGAAAATAATTATCACAATATAAGTTTATGCAAAATTTTGCCTTAATTCGACATGTTAAGGAAATCGTAAATTTCGAATAACTTACAAATTTTTTAAATTAGGATGTTGATAAATTTATAGGGTTCTTGCAAGTATTATAAATTAGAGATACACCACATCCATATAATAATTTCCGGATTTTTTGACGCCTCAAAACGAGCAAAAACGTCAATAACCCGAGGACGAAAAACTTCACGAATCTTCATATCTTAGAGTATAATGAGAAACTAAAATGAAAAAAAAAAATAATAATAATTTTCTTAACACCTGAAGTTAACAAATCAAAGTATAAAATCATCGTAGCCTACAGGCAGGAAAAAATGAAAGTTTTACAATCACTTCAAGCCGACGGACGCTGAAAATGAGGAACACCAAGAAAAAGCCCGCCCAGTACTTTTAGCTCAAGTAAACACCGACAGGAAAAAGAATAAAGAATTCACGCCTTACGTAACGCAGACGATTTAAAGATCGCCCCAGACACACACTACATAGTACTTTCACTTCAAAAAAGATAAACATCGTTAAACCGGACGAATCATATTCTAGAATGTACAATGTGTGGCTGGAAATTCTTTTTAACAAGGAAGTTAGAAGAAGGGAATTAAACATACAAATTATCTTTGGAATAATTAGGAAAAGAATGTTATTCCTGCATATTATATATATGCAAATATATTCGGCAAACTTTTGCACAGAAAAGCAATATAGGATTGAGATGCCAACCATATTTTTAAATAATAATTAAAAATAAATTGCAAGCTCGTCTAACTGCAATATTAGATCATGAGAATTACAACGGAATCCTGATTTTGAGGTGAGTTCAATTTTACGATTCATTTTTATATTTAAAAAAAAAAAAAAAAACTTTAATTTTATGCAAACAATTCTTTTAAATATATAAGAGTGGTATAATAGTAGGCAGCAAGACAACTAATAGAGTACGTAATTCATTATACTGAAAAAAAATATTTTTCATGATTATGCATTGATTTAGAAAAATTGCAATTTAAATGAACCATATATCAGTTTTTTTTTTTTTTTTTTTTTTTTTTTTTTTATTTATTTCTGCCTGGCCCATAAAATAAAAAATAGAATCACCATAAAAGAAAGGAAGAAGATATAGTATGTTGTTTAATTTAACGCTCTTGCACTTCAAATAATTTAAACACATAATACCGATGAAGAATTCTTCGTTGTGTCCCTGTAAAAATTTATAAGGGCTAGTTTCACCAAAATCTATACAGCTCGTGCGACGGTGGTCTGTAATATGTATATAAATTTTCATCTCAATCGGATAAGGCATGCTTTACATTTACATGTTTTCGCACTTTAAATATTTTGAGCCCATAAGCAACAGTGATAAAGAATTTTTCGCTGTTTTCCTGTTAAAAAAAAAAACTCTTAAGTGCTAGATTCTCCAAAATTCATACAGTTCGTGTGTGATGATGATATATAATATCTATATAAATTTTCAGTTCATTCGAATAAGGAGTTTAGATACCATCGCACTTTAAATAATTTGAGTCCACAGGCCATACGATTTTCTTTTTTTTTGTGTGTGTGTGTGTGTGTGTGCCCTTGCATAAAAATTATAAATGCCAGATTCATCAAAATCTATATAATTTGAGTGATGGTGACCTATAATATGTATATGAATTTTTAGCTCAGCTGAATAAGGCATTTACATGCTATCGCAATTTAAATTAAAGCCCCCATAAGCCATAATGATAAAGAATTTTTCGTTTTATTCCTGTAAAAAAAAAAAAAGTATAAGTGCTAGATTATCCATACAGCTCGGATGATGAGGATCTATAATATGCATATAAATTTTCAGTTCATTCGAATAAGGAGTTTAGATGCCATCGCATTTTAAATAATTTGAGCCCTTAGACCATAATGATAAAGAATTTTTCTTTGTGTCCTTGTAAAACTAGTTGGCATAGGTGGACTCTGCTCAGTTCCCCATCATATTTATGTTCTCATAAATTTCTAGTGCGAGACATATTATAATCATGTTAAAAGAAATGAATTTGACCAAAGCTTGATATTATGACAGAATGAAATCCCCGCCTAATAGGCTATCCACCGTTCACTTCGATATATATATCTTATTCTAATCTATTAATTTATTTTATCAGGGTCAATTCCGTTGTTTAGTTTTCATCCTACTATTTCCAATACAATAATCCTCAAAATTCATATTTATATAAAAAATTTACAATTTCGCTATGTTGACAAAATCGTAAATTACGAATGATTTACGAAATTTTCCTATTAGAATATTTGTATTCAATCATGTTCAAACAAATATCATAAATGTAATTTTGAAGTTGTCTAATGTATTTACGATCCTCAAAATGGAAATTTATGCTCAATTTTGCCTTATTCTGACATGTTAAGTAAATCGTAAATTCCAAATAACTTACGAATTTTTTAAATTGGAAAAATCGTAGTCTATGATATTCATACCAGTATCCTAAATAATATTTCGAAAGTGGTTTGACATCTTTACGATGAAAATATCCCTCAAGATTGACGTTTATGTGAAATTTTGCTCTATTCAGCCATGTTAAGAAATTCGTAAATTTCCAATAACTTACGAAATCTTTATAGTGGAAAATTCATAGTCATTAATAATCATGCCACTGTCCTAAATAATATTTCAAAAGTAGTCTGACATCTTTACGATGAAAATATCTCTCAAAATTGACGTTTATGTGAAATTTTGCTCTATACTGCCATGTTAAAAAATTCGTAAATTTCCAATAACTTGCGAAATTTCCAAAGTAGCATATTTATAGTTACTGATGTTCATTCCGGCATCAAAACTGATATTTTAAAACTGGTCTGACATTTTTACAGTAAAAAGTTTCCATTTTATGCACGTTTAAGTGAATTTTTGTCCTATTCTCCCATGTTAAGAAAATCGCAAATTTCTAATAACTTACGAAGTTTTTAAATTCGAATGTTGCAAATGAATAGGGTTCTTGCCAGTGTCGAAAGTAATATTTTAAAACTGATCTGACCTCTCTGCGATCATTTGTTCGTGAGATATCGTGTTAACAGACTAACAAACTAACGGACTAAATCACTAACGGACTGACACACTAACAGACACCCTACAGACAGACACCATAGAAATTTTGTCATTTTTGGATTCCTCACACCTGAAAACGTGTAGAAAAGTCAAAAAACCGAGGTCGAAAATTTTCACGATTACCTAAGTTCCCCATACCTATAGTATGATGGGGAACTAAAAACTGCAAGTGCTAGATTAATTAAAATCTATACAGTTAAATGCGATGGTAACTTATAACGTGTATATAAATTTCCAGCTCAACCGAATAAGGCATTTAGACGTTATCGCACTGACTTTAAATTATTTGAGCCCATAGACCAAAATGATAAAGAATTTTTCTTTGTGATTCTGTTTAAAAAAAAAAACTATAAGTGCTAGATTCACCAAAATCAATAGGGTTCGTGCTATGGTAACTTACAACATGCGTACCAACTTACAGCTCATTCGAACAAAGCGTTTAGACGCTATCGTGTTCACTCTCTCTCTCACACACACACACATACATCACCGTAAAAATAGCAAAAATGAACCCAGGGAACCTCAAAACGTATAGACACACCATTATCTCAAAGTCGATTTTTTGTCACGAATACAATACTTTCCTTACATAGTATGTTCGGAAAGTAAAAAATCGAGATCGAAAATTTTCACAATTACCTGAATTCCCCATACCTATAGTATGATGGGGAACAACGATATCACACTAACACTGACAACGAATTAAATTTTTTAAATCATAAAAAATCATTTTATTATTATAGATAATTAGAAGCTATACAATGAAATATAAACTTTAAAGAGATCGATTTCCTGATATTTGTTAACCAAGCAAATTTATCAATAATTTATGTTAAAGCAACGATCAAAGCAATTTTTCTAAATACAGAAATTACGAAAATAATCCAATCAAAATGAGAGTGAAATTTTTGAATAAAAGACGCAAGGCATTTATCACATTTGAAAAGGAAATCTTGAAGTTTAGAAAAATTTCTAATCATTTAACAAAAATTCAACATTTTCTTTTTCTTTTAATTTTTTTCCTGGCTTTCAAGAGAAAAAATAATCTGGTATGTCACTCACACTACTTTCTCCTACCCAGCAATTCAATACTATAAAGGATCGATTGCAGATTTAAATCGTAAGATCAATAAGGTAAGATAATAAATTTCAATCTACTTTTTTTTAAATCTAAAATAAGTTTAGAAACAATTTTATTTGACATAAAATTCTGTTTCAGGGGGCTACAACCCCCTGTTCAATTAAAGTGCCTACATTTATTTTAAAAAATAAAAATAAGGCTGTTATTAATTTGTTTTCAAGCTTGCCAATCTTGATCAAATTTTTTAAGTGACATGCTGATAACAGATACAGATCAATCGCTAAAAATTAAACTTTCGTTTTCAGGGAACCTCAAAATGTGATATTATGCAAAAAACGAGAGTTGGAAATACATCTTCAAAACATACGTTTGTACACGTAAAAACGAAAGGAGAGTTTAAATTTTAAAGTGAACACGAATTACCGAACAGTGTGAAGCATCTCTTGATCATTCATTTAGAAGATAAAGAATTATCTTTTAAAGTATATTTCATGAATATATTACTTATGACTTTGACGGGACAATTTCAGAATTTCGCGTTGAATTGCATATTGAATCCTAATGGATCTTGCATGTGAAAGAGAGAAATCTCTTAAATAACATTTATTTAGCTACATAATAAAAGTGATAATATATATGCATTATCACTATGTTATTAATATATACATATATTAAAAACATTTTTCTATTAGGAACACCCCAATTTGTTACGATTATTATATTTTTATAATATATAGACTTAATTTTTAGGACGGGGAAAATTAGTTTCAATCAAGAGCTTTTGTAGACCAGTTTTGTGTAACACCAAAATAAATCAGAAATATCAGTCCTATCATTACAAATTCGGTACCAAATGAAAGGGGCGATTTTTCTGAATCCAGGAGATGCAAACAATTTTTCGACACGATAATTAGATTTTTTTAAACTAACTAAAGTATGAAATTTATTTAGGTGGCAGCACTTCATTTTAGTCATTTTAAAAAGTGCATGGCCCAGTTTTACGGTCAAAAAATGAGGTAAAAAATAAATAAGAAATAAAAATTTTACAGAGTAAAATTAATAGTCATCCGTACTAAAAATTTTTAATGTTTTTGCTATTTACTTTTACCCAACTATAAATTGTAATGTACACTCTATTAAAAGTATTATATATGACGCAAATAAATTTTAATAAGTTTCTGACTTCATTGAATATAACGAAATTAACATATTAATGTACATAAAACCATTTTTTATGTGGAATAAAGTATAACTGGCGTAATTGTTTGCTTAACAAGGCTTCACATGACAGAGGTCAGCACGGACCTGAAATTTCAGGCCTGGTCCGACGTATAAATAAAGTAGTTGAAAACGAAAATCGAAATCTGTCTCCTATAGACTTTTAGCAGTTTCATAAACAATGTTTGTCTTTCTCAATAAATGTATGAAGTATTTCATAATTTATCAGTGATAAAAGACTTTACAGAGTGCGTGTGTGTTGTATTGGCATGCATGCATGTACGTGAATGTTTGTACGTTTCTACGCAACTATATTTTGTTACTATACAGAAGTAAATTACCCTGGTTTATGTAGCGAGTGACAACGCTATTATCACAGAATGAAAGTGTAAAAACCTTTTTGAGGCAAAATATACGCCTAGACCGGCCAGGATCTGATACAACAACAAAAATTTGTCTGGGCTCGACTCGTTCAGGTTTCAGTGATTTCAAAATACACATTAAACGTTCCCTTAGTCGTTTGCACATTATAAATACTTAACGATTAAACTCTTTTACAATTACTTCAGCATGAATTTATAGGTGATAAAACTTAATATTTAGTTGGTTTGGATAAAATGATATTTATATGAAGTAATATGATGAACACTAATAGCAAGAAATAGTTTTTTAATTTTCCGAATTATGAATTTTTTACATTATATATAAATTTCTAATCTTTTACTTTTGAAAAAAATCGATTTCCTTTAGATTTCGAAAATAAGAAGGTCGTTTGTACTTTACCAGCCTGGTCCTGTCCAAAAGGAAGTTTATTTTACCGGCCCGGCTTGGCCCGTTTGAAAATTTATTTTTTGTTTTGCTGACCCATCTCAGCCCATTTGAAAATTTAGCTTACAAGGAGAGGTCACGACATGGAAAATTCAGATCGGGACGAAATTGCGTAGAATTGTAGTATACTATGAAGGTAACAACATATTAAAGCAGTAGGGCACACTAGTCACACAATTTCGAGAAAAAAAAGCCTTTAAAGTTTCAGTAATCTTTAAGTACAAGTTATTTCGCAAACGAGTCAACGCTCCAGTGGTGTGCGTGATGGTAGAGCAAGCGGCTATCATGTAACGGCTTGGGTTTGATGCTACCTATGGGAAATCTTTTTTTTTTTTTTTTTTTTTTCCCTCTTTAATTAATTATTTAACTAAACTTTTTATTTTTACTTTCTTTTATAATTGAATTCAAAATCTGAAAATTTTAATAAATAATTATTTAATATACAGTAAATTTCTATAACTTAAAAAATAAATTTTAGTTTTGTTTTAACTATAAAATAAAGTAAAAATAAAGAAACTTCTTTTTAACTATTTTACATTTTATTTTGGGTACCTTTAAAGCAATACCAAATTTTGTTTCTTAAATTACAAGAAAAAAAATAGAGAGAGAGAAATAATGATTTTAATTGCATATATAATTACTAACCAAACGAATTAAATAATTATTTCTCCAATCAATACAACTTCTTGAAAAATTATCGCACAGGATTCCGATGTTGTTAAATTATCACAGTCAAACAAATGTTCCAAATATACATCTTTAAATGTAGATTTTAAAAGTTAATCAATATACGTTTTTCTTCAACAACGACTTGTTTATCCTTTTGCGCAGGAAATAAAATTTCACTGCTCTCTAATATTAATGAGCTAAAAGCGGTTACATAATTTATACATATTAAAAACAACTCAGGAAGCTCAAACCAAGATTTAAGTACACCTGCTAACTATTTTACAGTTAGTTATAGTTTTTTTTTTTTTTTTTTTTTTTTTTTTGTATGTTTTTGCTTTTTTAAGTTTTATTATTCAGGGTTTTGTTTGTATATTTATTTTATTTTTGATTATTTTATTTATTTACTTATTTTGCTATTAAAACTGCAGTTAAAAAATTTTAGGGATGGATGATTGTAAAATCTAATTGTTTGAATAATTAAACCCACAATTTTAAAAATCTCTATATATTAAAAAAAAGTAACTGTCGCTGGCGTCAATTTTTTTTTGTCTGCGACAGCATCTTCTCGCGGAGGGCAAAGTGCTCTGCATCATGAGAGGTATCAGTGTATTCCGACTGCTTCAAGGAAGGCGTTTCAGCTGCTTAGAAATTTCTATCATTTTAATTAACGAAGTTATTAAGAAAAACGTCGGGTTTATGAAGGTACTCTATTTGCCACCGGAGGGAAAAGTTTCTCTTATGACGTTTTTTTCTGTGTCTCTGACGTCACTTTCCTCAGGAAAATTAAAATGTGATCAATGGTTTAAATAAGAAAAATTGAAATCTTTGAGATGCTCGAGAAAAGAAAAAAATTATTTAGAATAGCAAAACATGAAAATAACCGATATTTTAAAAAACATTAAGTAAAAATTTAATAAAAATGAAATGTAAATTGGTTTATATTTTTATTTTATTTGATATTTTTAGTTAAGTTAGTTTAGTTTATATTATTAATTTTTATTTTAACGTTAGGTGAAAAAGATTTAGTAATGAATATAATAATTATGTATGGTATAAATTTAGAAGTTAAGCCCAGAATTTTTTTAAATGAAATTTACGAGACAACAACATAGATTACTTTATATAAAGATTTAGTTTTTTCACTCAAAATATATTTAAAATGATGGATCTTTAGTCTTTACTATGACCAATTTAGCTATTTTTAAAATTTAGAAATGAAGAAACTCGTATCTTTTTCGCCAAGGAATTCATTTACGCAACCACAATAGCCATTTTAACTCTAGCCATGCCTTAAATACAGAGAAAAAGGTACTTACGTGTTAACGCCACCGCAGCTAGGTACAACTATAGTATCTCCCCACAACTGAATTTGGCGATTTTTCTTTGGCGCCGTTTTGTACAATAACGATGTCGTTCTGGACTCTTTGAGATATAATATGGCAGCCTGCATGCTGCTTATTTTAGATTTATGATTATATGATTTAGCTTAAGATTTACGATTTATGATTTTATCATTTATGATTTTTAGATTTATGATTTAGTCATAATCGCCAAATTCAGTTGTGGGGAGATACTATAGATGTTCACTCTGATAAATAAGATTCCAAAAGATGTCTCGCTGTCCCCCTATGTCTCTTGTGTGCGAACAACAAGATTACTCTTTATTGGCGCATTAGCGCAACTTCTGCTGTGGTGGCGTTGATACGTAAGTACCGAGAAAAATTATAAAATAGTGCAATAATAATAATAATAATAATAATAAAATTCACAACCTATTTTTTTTTTTTAAGCATTGATGTAAAACTTTGCAGAAAACAGAATTTAATTTAATACAACAGGACTTTTTTTTTTTTTTTGTCTATTTTTCCATGTAATGGAATGAAGTAACTGCATTGCTAAAATATTTTAGTTACGCCTAATACAGGACCTCACTGCCAGATTTTAAATTTTTCATTTATTTTGACGATGACTTAAATTATCTATTTCAGTTATGCATGCCAAGATTTTTGCGAGAAAAGTCTAAGCTACTTCGGTGCCAAATTTAAAAATTCGCCAAGAGGTTAAACTGTTCCATTGCTTTAGCACATTTTTTTTTTTTTTTTCAATTTTATTTTAAATATTTTTTAACTTAATTCAAGAGAGAAAAAAAGAACATTTTTTATTTGAGCTAAATATACAAAATATCTCCAGGTAAAATATTATCCGTACTATTAGAAAGAAAATAGTTATAAGTAGTTTTTCCTGTACCTTTGATGTCTCAATTAAATTAAATTAAATTAAATATTATCCAATATCATTATATTTCATTCTCCACACGCATTTTAAATTCAATATTATATAATATATATGTAAAAAAAATCAAGGTGTAACCAGTACACATCCAGAAGTTGTAGCCAACAAATATTTAGAAGCCAATCATTAACACAAGTTCAGGAGATATCGCCAACAACTATTAAGATGTCATGTTCAATATACACCAGTAGATATCGCCAACAATAATAATTATTCAGAATATATCGCCAACAAGTATTCAGGAGCCATCGTGAATATTTATTCAGAAAATATTGTCAATAAACATTCAAAAGCCATTCAATTTATGAATGGTGATGGTCTATGTTGAATACTCCAAATCGGCAATTCGTTTTTACAATATAATCAAGGATGAATTTTTCGCTTATCAGTAGGTTTCGAAAAGTGTGATCCCCCCCCCCCCCCCCCCGATTTAACTTAGTATTTAATATAGTTTAAGAAATGGTAAAATCAGATATTGACGGGCATATTCGCACATTCATGGCGACAATGCAAAATCGCTATCTGAAAGAAATTGTCCTGTCGTACTACAACAAATGAAATGTTTAAAATAATTGCAATAATCACATAAGATATTTAATTTCAATAGATCTGACTAAATCATATTCTAGGAAAAAATGCACTTTAAATAGTTGCATGTTTACTGTTGTAAGCACCATTTTAAACCTTGTTGTACATTAGAAATAAATGCAGAGTGTTACATATTGCCCTAAATTAACTAAAAACAATTCAATAGTAAAAAATATAGGCATTAGAAAAAATAAGTTCATAATTTCTTTAATCAAGCAATAATACCCGAAAAATTCGTCGTCCAACAGTGACAAAAATTTAACAAGTGGATCGTATACCAAAGCTGTAGTGCTAAATCGTTTAGATAAGAATTTCTCTCTGTTCTAAACAGTTAGTGCTATCGTTGTTTATTTTGTGTGTCTAGCTGTTTAACATATGTTTTCTCTCAAAATAATGGCAAATTGTTATTAAATTGTCGAACGTTAAGACAGATTTTTCACATATTTTAAACGATATAATATTAAATATTGTGTATTTCAATGTGATACCATATATGGTGGATTTCTATAATATTGTTCAACTTTTCTCTTGTGTTATGTATTATTAATATTCCAATTCAATGAAAGGCAAAGTTGCGAATAGTCGGGCAAAATCCAGCAGGGGTTAATGAGCAAAGCAAGTCGGGGTGAGGGAAAGCCTTCTTTGGGGGTTGGTGAGCGGAGCGAGCAGGGGGCAGAGCCCCCTAGTTTAATAAACAATAATAATTGAATTTTTGTGATTTAAAAAAATATGTAGGTTATATAGTTATATTTTTCTATTTGAAATATTTATAATTTTCTATAACTTATATAAACACACATACATATATTAACTTTGTTTTAATTATAAAATAAAGTAAAAATAAAATGTTTAAATAATAATTAAAAAGAAGTTTATTTATTTTTACCTTATTTTATAGTTAAAACAAAGCTAAAATTTATTTTTTAAGTTATATAGAAAATTAATTTATTTTTTATTCAAGAAAATTAAATAATTATTTATTAAAATTTTCAAATTTTGAATTCAGTTACAAAAGAAAGTAAATATAAAATGTTTAGATTAATAAATAATTAAAGAGGGGAAAAAAAAAAAAAAAAAAAAAAAGATTTCCCGTAGGTAGCATTGAACCCGGGTCATTCGCATGAGAGCCGCTTGCTCTATCACGCACGCCACTGGAGCATTGACTCGGTTGCGAAATAACTTGTACTTAAAGATTACTGAAATTATATATATATATATGTTTTTTTTTCCATTCTCTGACAGAGCCGGGCTTAATTCTTCCTTCTATACTCGGTCCGGGGGGAGTCTGGATTACATTTCACCCAAACTATATCAGATCAGAAGTTTTTTTTCACTTTCTTCATTAATTAGCGAAATAGGAAAATGATAAAACATTTCTTTTTTTCATTTCTTTTAAATAATTTTATAAGTTAGTATGTTGCATGAAACTGTGTTTTGCATTTGTTTGTGCTCTGATCTTTTGCAAATATTTTTATTATGGTATTGAAACTGACATATGTTATTGAAGGTCACACTTACAACAGCATGTTTCCTATGCATGGCGTCACTAGTTTGTGCACATATATATACAAAAGAATTTAGATACGTTATGTTCTATCTCTATGAAGATTTAAGACCTATGATTTACAAGATATATTTTTTAATCGCATCTACTTTATATGACACAAAATGAAATTAATGTACATTTTTCAGATGCGCAAATACATGTTTTCCATTGAAAATGAAACAGTATGAATGATTCATTTACAGGGTCACACAAAAAAATTCGGATGCATTAAAAAATAAGTGGAAATAGCAGAAAGCAGATTTTTTTGTAATACTAAACATTTTTAATATTTTTCAACATTGATAATTTTTTTTTTTTTAATTTGACTTTGTCTACCTGTGTGTACGTCTGCTCGTACGTTACTTTAACTTCGTAAAACTAGTGGATCTGCAGATCAGGTCCTCGACGCCCTATTTGCATCACGCATTATACAACACATATATATATATATTTTAATTCCTTATTATATAATATATATATATTGATTCAATTGATTTGCTACATAAACAGAAAGGTTTCTGAGGGGGGCTACCACCCCCATCAACCTTCCACTGTATATCTCTTTCTATAACTATCTGTATATATATTATATATATGTTATATGTATATATTTATGTATTCCTAATAACTGATAGTCTTGTATTAATTCCCTGTAATTTATAATACTTGTACCAAATTTCGTGTAAAATGATTACATATCAGAATTATTTTGTGTAACCCTGTAAATTAATTACGAATTCTATGTCCACACTTCTCCACTGAAAAACATTCTTTTAAAATTCTAATAAAATTTCATGATATTTAACGAGGTGTAAGCATGTTAAAATACACTTTTAAGAAATACCGACTATAGACCGTAACAGTATGAAATTCTTTTATGTATCCCAGAAAAGAAGCCACAGTAATTATATACACTAAAAAGAAAATGCCTATTTAATTAATTATAACTCATTAATATTCCAACCTAATTTGACATCATTTAGATGATTACAGCAGTGTTGGGCATAATTGATTAAAAAGTGATTGAATTACAATTATAATTACTTTACTGTCAATCGATTAACAGGTAATTGATTACAAATAAATTGAATAAGTAATTCAATTTATTTGTAATCAATTACTTGTTAATTGATTGACAGAAAAATAATTATAAATCAATTATGCCCAACACTGGATTACAGTATGTCATCAGAATTCTTTTGTGGGGTCCTGTAAATAAATTATTTAGTCTATACAATCCTTTTTTTTAGAGAAAACATGCTTTTAAGCATCTTTACAATATTTGTTAGTTCCATTATGCTGAATGCAGCATAAATGCATTAAAGTGCACTTAAATAAAAAAATTTTCATAGGCTTTAATGTCACAAAATTCTTTTGTGTGTCTCCGTAAACAAACCATAAACACTGTATACACTAGTAAAAACTATTCAGATCATTATACGTTTTTCATGAATAATTGTTCGAAATTTGACATATTTTGGCTGATTATGTTACATTGTCAGAAAACTTTTGTATGGTTCTGTAATTAGGAAGCCTAAGAGCACATATTTTCTGCAGAAAACATAAGTTTAAGTATCTCAGTAATGTACGCTAATTTTATTTTATTGATAGTAAAGTAATGATGTCAAAATGTGTTTAAATGAAATTCACCCCATATGCTGTAATGATAAGGATTTTGACATGTCCAGTACACAATCCATAAAAAATATAGACATAAAAATTATATATCTATTTCTATCTATACAGAGCCTGAATGTGTGTGCCAATTTGCAAGTCAATCGGAGGATTTTTGTGGCCGTTATTGAGGTATACACAAATTCTGCCTATAGGCTGTAATGATAAGAAAAAATTTGGTGTGTCCCTGTACACAAAATATAAATGGAATACACATCCAGAACTATACAGCTAAAATTCTGTGTGGTTCATAAATATGTGTACCAAATTGCAAGCCAATAGCTTGATTTTTGCAGTGGCTATTGCGGTACATACAAATTCTTTCCATAGGCTGTAATGATAGGAAAAACTCTCCCGTCTCCCTATACACGAACTACAAACAGAACTAAAACTATGCAGCTGATTCTGTTGGGCTTATGCATATGTGTACCAAACTGCAGTGATTTTTTCAGCCGCTGTCGGGGTACATACAAATTCTTCCCATAGGCCGTAATGATAACAAAACTTTGGCATGTCCCTGTACATAAACTACAAATGGAATACACACCCAAAACTATACAGCTGATTCCATGGGGCTCATGAACATGTGTACCAAATTTCAAGTCAATAGCATGATTTTTGCAACCGCTATCGCCAAAGAGACGAAACCCAAAATCTTTTTGAGTTTTAACAGAAGATCTCCACTGACATTTCGACAAAAATTGCAAGTCAATAGCTTGATTTTTGCGGTGGCTATCACAGTACATATAAATTATTTCCATAGGCCATAATGATAAGAACTTTGGTGTGTCCCTGTAAACGAACTACAAATGTAATACACACCCAAAACTATACAGCTGATTCCATGGGACTCATGAACATGTGTATCAAATTTCAAGTCAATAGCATGATTTTTGCAACCATTATTGCTTGACTAACAGACAGACAGACAAACAAACAGACGTAACCCAAAACCATTTTGAATCTCAACAGAGGGCCTCCACTGACATTTCGTCAATAAATCAATTGTCAAAAACATTATATGTGTTAGTAATATATACTAGATCATGTTTACTACTGAAACTGATAATTTTGCATTAATGGTAGCGGAGTTTACACGGCTTTCCATAAACTCCGTAAGTCAGTTATCCCTAATAAAAATGTTAAGTTATATAAAATATCATAAAAATATTTTTTACTGTAAAAATATAAGTTAAAAATTTACCCTAAAGTTTGTGATTTAACTTATATTTTGGAAATTGTATGCAACTATATTTAAATTTATTTTCATTCGATAAATTATTGGTAAATAAATTTTTTACTTTTTTAGTTGTAGAGATTTATTGCTAAGATTTTTTAATTAAAATAATTAGGGGGTAACTTTAACTTTTTGAGAACATCCCATTAATTTTTTACTTCTCTAGGCTACTTTATTTGATATTAAAGGGGGTGGTATAATTAATAATTATCCTATCAAAAGCACAGAATTATAAAAAGTTTGGGATAATAATGACAGCAAGTAGGGAAATCATAAACACTTTGTTGTTTCTTTGTACTGATTAATATAAATTTTGCTATGGGCATTGTCACTACTTCTGTTGCTTTGAGCTGGTGTTAAAGTATTTTTAACAACACACAACACTAATATTTGTTGTTTGGGAAATTATTTTAGAGGTTAAATACAAAATAAATAATTTCTATTTATTAAATCAAATTAAAACAATTAACATGTTGTGCTGAAGGTGTTTGGTGTTATAAATTATTTTAACAAAGAATTTTGAGTCAAAATAAATTCTTTTTAATACACTTAAGTCAAAATAAGAGTTGGACTGTTCAGAAACAGCAACTGTTTCTGAAAAAAAAAAAAACATGTCTTTTTTTCCCCCAATCGTTTTTTGCTCGTTAAGTTTCCAAACACCAAACACCTGTGATTTGATTTTGGGAAACCTATACAGACATAGAAGATAGGTTACTTTTAAAATCTCGATTCATCTGTGTTGAAAACAAATACTCTTTTAATTGAAACTTAATTTTTTTTTTTTTTTTCTTGATATACAAGTTGCAACTTTTGGTAAAAATCATAAATATTTTTAGGGATTTATTGGTTACCTACATTGTTTGGAGGTTATATGCTTTCCTTAAAATATATATATATATACACTGTACTCCCGATTATCCATGCTAATTAATGCACGGGTGTACATGGATAATCGAAAAACACAGATAATCCGAAAATGACCAAACACGCAGAAAAGTGTGTATATTTGGAGGCTATAAGTAAAGTACATGGTGGCATATAAAATACTTCAGGTTTAATTACGATACTCTACTAATACAAAAAGTAATACATTAAGTACTAGTAATGAAATATGTAAGAAAATTTGGCATAACTTTAAAACTTACATAATTAAAGTCAGTTGTTCTTCTGGAAGAAGTCTGTTATATTTGTTTGTCTGCGAGCCAACGTGGCATTTTTCTTTATAATTTGGCAAACGTTGCGCACAGATATGACATCATTGAACTCGAAATTATTTTGATGACCCATGTAGTCTAACAGTTGATCTACGCACTGCAATGCTGTTTCGTGACTCATACTTGTTGCATCATGTTCACTTTCACTCTGTTCCCGTTCTTCGCCTCTGCTTTGCTCGCCTCAAACTGCATCCACTATTCCTTGATCTGAAAGAATTTTATAGCCTTTTTCGTTTTTATCTTCGTTCATCCAATCTTCTACATTTTCTTCATCAATATTTTGAAATCCATCAACATCAGAAATAATTTCAACAATTTCAGAAGCTTGTACTTTGTTTTTGTTTGCAGAATCATCTGCATGTATGACCCCAGGCATCAATTTTTTCCAAGCATGAAGCAACGTCGAGTTTTGAATTTCATCCCAAGCTTCAGCAATAAGCTGCACTGCATCAAAGATCGCGAGCTTTTTCCAAAATTTAACGAGATTTTCATCTTCTTTCAATAGCAGTCTCAAAAGATTTCTTCTGCAGATGCGCTTCATTGTTGAGATAACTCTGGTCCATTGGCTGGATGAGTGAAGTTACATTTGGAGGAAAGAACTTTACAAAAACATCTCCATCACATGACGAAATATCATCCGGATGGCATGGTGCATTGTCAATTAAAAGAACTGCTTTTTTCAGTAGACCTTTTTTTCGTAGCCACTCGCTCACTTGTGTGGCGCAAATTTCTTATGAAACCACCTTCTAAACAAGTTGGTATCCATCCAAGATGATGATGAGAATAAACAGGTGTTTTGTTTTTAAAATTCTTCCCGAAAGATCTAGGATTTTTAGACTTTCCTATAACAAGGGGTTTTAACCTGAATGTTCCGGAAGCGTTTGCACAGCACATCACAGTTACTCTCCGCTTTGAAGTTTTAAAACCCGGAGTTTCTTTCTCTTCTTGCGATGCTAATGTTTTAGTTGGGAGGCATTTCCAGTAATCAGCCAGTCTCATCAGCATTAAAAATTTGATCGAGACACAATTCTTCTTTTTTCCTGTACTCATCAAATTCTTTAATAAATGAATCTTCAGCTGAATAATCTGCACTTAACTTTTCTCCTTTTAATTGTACTTATCTAATACCATAACGTTTTTTAAACCGAGTCAGCTAACCTGAAGATGCATTAAATGGGGTTTCAATGCCTAAAGCTTTGTGAAAAAACAATGCTTTCTCTAAGCATATAGGACCGGAGATGGGAATGCCTTCTGATCTTTTCTGCTTCACCCACTGAATCATGCAAGGATCAAGGTTTTCAAAAGATGATTTTTCAACTACTTTTCTTGTCGTTGAAGCTGCTCCACTAACACAATCGCAAGTAAATTCCATCAATTTCTGCTTTTGTTTTTTGAAGTCACGTGTAGTTTGTATGCCAACATCTAACTCCAAAGCTAATTTTTGGGCAGATTCTCTTTTTTCAAGTCTGGAAATTGCATCCAGTTTTTGTTTAATTGTTAAAACTTTTTTGTGGCGTTTCGGTGGCTGTGTAAATTCACTCATTCTGAAAAAGTTATTAAACGCACGGAAAAAAAAAGCAGCTCTGAGAACAGTCAATACAAAACACACTCTTAGTAACTGGCAATCGTTAAGAACACGAAATGGTTCATATGGGGTTCGAAGAAACGAAAGAATGTATGGGGAGTGAAAAAGGGGGAGAGAAAAAGGGGAAAGGATTAAAACAAGTCTCTCCTTCTTTATCAGCTTAGCAGCTGCCACCTGTTACACGCTTGCAGCTGCTACTGAAACAGACCATTGCATTTTTAACCGACTTCAAAAAAGAAGGAAGGTTCTCAATTCAAACCGTATGTTTTTTTTATGTTTGTTAGCTCATAACTTCTGAACGGATGCTCCGATTTCAATAATTTTTGTTTTGTTGAAAAGGACTTGGTCTGCAATAGGTCCCATTGTAATATCTTTACGATCTAAAGAAAATACAGGGTGCCCAAAAAAATCAGTCCCAACTCTTTTAACTGCTAAACGGCAGCAGCTATAATGCTAAAAATGGTATGTCAGTATAGCAAAGTGGCCATGCAGACCAAGGTTTAACCGCTTGCAGTGCCACCTGGTGGAAAATAGCGGAGTTAGTTTTCCTATCTCGAAAACGGTTCTAAAGAAAAAACTGAATTACAAAGTGGAAAAGTATCATCGATTTAGTACAAAAAGATAGTTTAGACATTCATGCTAGCTTTCCTATCTCGGAAATGGTTCAAGACAGGGGGAAAAGTGAATTATAAAATTGCAGAGCATCATCGATTTAGTACGAAGAGATAGTTTAGACATTGATGCTAAAAATACAATGCTAAAAACGTGCATTTGTTTGCTCGCAATTTCTTATGCACACTTGAGCTACATTGCACACGTTGTAACGTAGCTGGTGAGACATGCGCTATATAGTTCAAAATACGGTTACTTGATACTTTTTGTTTTGTTGTAAAGATCTTGGCCTGAATGAGATCCCATTGTAATATCTTTGCAATCTAAAGAAAATAAATCGCTATCTGGTGAAAAACAGCGGAATTAGCGCTTCTATCTCAAAAACGGTTCAAGATGGGAGAAAGGTTAATTACAAAGTTGTAGAGAATCACCGACTTACTACAAAAGACAGTATTTAGAAATTATTGCTAAAAATAGAACGCTTAAAACGTGCAGTTGTTTGTTCGCAATTTCCTACACTGTGCACACTTGAACTACGTTGCACACTTTGCAGCGTAGCGGATGACACGTATACTCTGTGGCTCAAAGTACTGTTACTGTAAGTGGTCACATGCTGGTGGAAAACAGTGGAGTTAGCGTTCCTATCTCGGAAACGGTTCAAGATAGGGGAAAAAAGTGAATTAAAAAATTGCAGAGCATCATCGATTTAGTACAAAAAGATGGTTTAGACATTAATGCTAAAAACAGAACGCTTAAAACGTGCATTTGTTTGTTCACAATTTCCTATTTTGCGTACACTTCAACGACATTGCATATGTTGTAGCGTAGCGGGTGACATTTATGCTATGTAAAATTCAAAGTATAGTTATTGTAAGCGGTCACATCGATGAACGCATAGACGTTTTAAACTGACTTCATAAAGGAAGAGGTTCTCAATACAAACAATGTTTCTCATTGTTGTTGTTGTTGAAATTTGTTAGCTTTTAACTTCGTAAGAGATGATTTAATTTTAATACTTTTTTGGTTGTATTGATCTTAGCCTGAAGTAGCTTTCATTATGATTTCTTTAAGATATAAACAAATTACAGGATACTCACAAAAGTCTATTCTCACTCTAACTGCTGAACGCATGCAGCTACACTGGTAAAAGCAGTATGTAAGTATTGATGTTGAAACTTCTGTCCGTCAGCTGCAATGCATATTTTGCTCTTTGCTTGAACTTTACGCTGCGCAATTTCCAGCGCAGCGGATGACACGTATTCACTGTAAAGTTCAATATATATGCCTAACAGAATTTTTGGTTACGAATACAGCGTATCCGTTCTTTACATTTCCAAAGACTTTTTAACTTAACGTATGTTCATTCAACAGATAGTTTTTTGCTCATATCCGATAAAGGCAAGAAAAGTGACACAACTTAAAAATACAGCATTTGAGAAAAATCACCTTAAAAATAACTTGACTAGAATAAAACTGGCACAACTCTCAACTGGCATGCCTCTCGAGTGGATAAATTTACAGATGGAGATCTAACTTTTTTGTTCACATTGGGTGCATTTCATGTATTTTTAGTGACATAAACCATTTGTTGAGTTATGTCACTTTTCTTGGAAGTTGTGATTTGTGAAGCTGCCGTCGAACGTCTTTTGATGTTCTGCTATATGAATAAGTCTTCACTGAAAAGAGAAAAATAAAACCTTTTTGTAAAAAAAATAGAACCGACTCCAAAAAGCAACTATTATTCAAACAACTAAAAAAAAAAAAAAATGGGTATGAAATGAAACAGTAAATCGTGCCTAAAAGTATAAAATAATTTCCTTCGCCAAACAACCTATAACACTACAATTAATCATAACTTTTGAAGTCGGCGCAAAATTAAATAAAAATTGATAACTTTATTCAATACAAAAATCAAATCCTATTCAATATAGACATCTCACATTGTCACCTGCAAAACGCAGCCGAAAACTACTTTGATTCAAGAAAACAAATAAGATTTCGTAAGCAGCAAATGTTGGCGAAGATGCTGGTATCTGACGTCCTTGGTAAAAGAAAAATCGCAAAATTATCTGGCAAACATATTTAATTTCTTTCGGATATCATGATTAGTTTGATAAAGTATATTAAGAGCGTAATCAAGAATATGAAACAATACATCGTACAATATATATTATGAAAATATGCATCTTGCGTGTATGTTTCGATCGCCAAATCCAAAAGCCACCAAGGATGACGGTTATCAAAGTTATACCAAATTTGCAAAGGAAACTCTAACTTCGTAGAATCATAAATACCGCATTTTAAAGAATGTTCACTGTTCTATGTAGATGCTACTAATGGACATGCAGTGATAAAATAATAAAGGAAACATGAAAATGGATCATTCGAGACAACAGCATTTGTTGCAACCGATCTAAAATCAAACCTTTAAAAACTAATTAAATTTTAATTAATTTTGCGCCGACTTCAAAAGTTATGATTAATTGTAGTGTTATAGGTTGTTTGGCGAAGGAAATTATTTTATACTTTTAGGCACGATTTACTGTTTCATTTCATACCCATTTTTTTTTTTTTTTAGTTGTTTGAATAATAGTTGCTTTTTGGAGTCGGTTCTATTTTTTTTACAAAAAGGTTTTATTTTGTAGCGATTATAAGAAAGCCATTTTGCTTTGTTCTTTTTCCATTCCTAGATGCTAGTTTTACAACGTAATCCAAAAACAACATTCTTTAGAAAATTATTAAATCTCATTCCATCACAATCCATAACTTTAAACGCAGTTTTTTTTTTTTTTTTTTGCCCCTGAATGAGAACAGGAAAAAACGAGAAAATTTAAATTTTTGGGCTGCACGGATAATCCGCACACGGATAATCGGGAGTACAGTGTATATATATATTTAATATGTGTCCCCCTCCCCCCATTGGGTATCAAGAAATTTCTTATCCTTTTCAAACTAACTGAAATTTGAGCTTTATAAATATTCTCATTATTAGTAATTATTTATAATTAATATTAATAATTACAGAATCTATATATTAATACACAAACATGAAATCTACTGTACATTCTTAGCCTATTTTTAATACAAAGGGCGGCTTAAAAGCAGTGTCATTTGAAATGGAGACAAAAGTAAATTACTAATTTTACGTCTATATACACTAAGCGACAAAAAAAAAGCCGCACTGCAGAAAAAATGACTTATACCTTTTTTATTTGTAACAACTTTAAAATTAATGTTTGAAACAAATAAAACTGTCTTGTTTGCATAATACCAAAGGTATGAAATGATACCTATGTATATTTTCGATTTAATAATTCGCTTTATTGCACTTTACGAAGTACTTTTTAAAAATCTGTATAAAACTTTCTTTTTGAACATAATGCAATAACTATACACTTTGCATTCTATTATGATTTATTATATGAAATAAACAAGTTATATTTTAATATATGAAATAAAACTATTTATTTGTTAGATCTAAGCAATTTTTTGTTAAAAATATGTATTCTGCATTGGGTTAATTCCACCTTTATATGGAATTACTGCATTAATGCGCAATGACATAGTTTTATACAGTGTTTTAATATAAATCTCAGAAATTTCAATGTGCCAAATACCACAAATAATTTTTTCTAGTTCTGGCAGAGTTATAGGCTGCAAATTTCGAATCCTCTCCCCTCTCCCCCACCTTTTTATAGACGAAACATTTTCGAACGGATCGCGATTTTGACCATTTCCATGTCTGGTAAAGAAGAAATTCTACTATATCCTTTGTGGTATTTAACTTAAAGTGAAAAAAAGTATGATTACTTACAGAATTATAGGTTCTCATGGGAATGTATAAGAAATTTTGACAATTTGAAGTGAATAAACTTACCACAGACGCCGTGTAGTAAGGTGCCTTATTATCTTCAAATGCTGTTTACGGAAATGTCTAAGATACCTCCAAAATAGTCGGTCAGGCACCACTTTTATGCAGATTGTGTTTTATTTCGAGTTAATTGATCCCTTGAGCATAAAAATCTTCCCGAGTGTTTGAAAATTTATGCACCTCCGTACCATAATGTATGGAGAATGTGTCACTGTTTTAAAAGTGCGATTTTCATTAAGTCAGTCACATTTTCGTCTTCATTCTAGCTTTTTTCAACTGCACGAAATAAAGAAAACTTGATTCATCAGAGAAAACCAGTTCAGCCTAATAATTAACTGATAATGTTTTTAAATTTTGGTCAACTAAAGTATTGTTTTTTCTAATTCTTTTACTTAATAATGGCTTTTTTCGCAGATCTTCCGTTCTTTAACCCGCTTTGTTTAATTGTTCCCGCATTCTTTTTGAAGAAAGTAATTTACTATACACTTTTTAAAAATCTTTTTTAAGTTCTGAACATGATACAAATCGATTTTTTAAACATTCGCATTTTAACTTGCGGTTATCTTGCTTGGATGAGCAACATGACCGCCTAAAGCCACATTCCCCGTTTAAACGGTCAAAAAAATTTATATTTTGCTAAAATTCATTTTACCAATATTTCGTTAGCATTTAATTATTTTGCCATCTCACGTATTAAAATATTTTTTGATTTTCATTTAAAAATTAATACTTTTTGTGGCATCGTTAACTGCCTTATTCTTACCATTTTTGAAATAAATTCTAAAATTACAATTTTCCTGACAATTGCAGTTTGTTTTTAACACTAGACTCAAAGCTAAAGTGTATGTGGAGGACAACATAGTAAAATCTGTTCGAAAATTTGCTTTTTAAACAATAAAATTGGCGGTTGTAGAAGGCGAAAAGGAAAACATCCAAGTGCGGCTTTTTTTTTGTCGCTTAGTGTATGTAGGCTATATGAATTTGTTCTTCCTGAAATGCTGTAAAATTGCTAGAACGTTACAGGTCAGGAAGAAAAGTATCTAAAGGCTTCTGAACATTTAAAATGTTAGAAAAAGCCAGTTGGTACTGAAATGTTTTCAAAAGGGCCGCTGGGTGCTAAAATTGTTTGAAAAAGAGCTACTGGGTGCTAAAATGTGTTTAAAAGGGCTGCCAGGTGGAGCACCTTGCCAAGTTAGCGTAGAGTCAGCACTAACTTTTCCCTAGTTATTTTTTAAATTTTAAACATTCCTGTATTACCAATCTTCTGGCAACAGAAGTATATTTATTTTATTTATTCATTTTTTTTAAGGTTCTTTTATCATTTGTCTGGCAGCAGAATTGAGTATATATATACAGGGTGATCAGTTTAAAAGAGTACCTGTTGGTTTTTCTTATTCCCCTTAAATCTGACGGATGTGGCAACTATTCTAACACTGAAGTACAGACGGTCCCGCATAAATGAATATCTACCATTCCAACTATATTAATTCGATTATGCGGGGAGGACTGGAAACACAGTTACATGTATTTTATAATAAATGTATAAATGAAATTAATGCTGGAATAAATACAAAATAAAAAGTATACTTACAATTTTATTTTTAACAAAAAAAAAAAGTCATTTATGATGATTACTTTGACTTGACTAAATACTTTTTGATTTCTTTTTCTAAAGCACATAAATAGATTATAATCGCTTCTATGAGACTCAAAATGACGATAAATAATATTAAACGATTTTGCAACTTCCTTTATCGTTGGAGGACTATCTGCTTGCTCTTCTTTATCACTTTCATTTAAAGATTTTATTGGAAAATTAAACTCTTAATCTCTTTCTGTTTTTCCATCTTTATCCACATCTAAGAGTTCATAAAATTCTGTTTCAATCATCTGAAAACTTTCAAAATTTGTGATTTCTAATTTCTGGAGATCATTTGTATTTTAATTTATAATTTCATCATCAGTTGCTGTTTTCATAAATTTGGTTTTTGAAAAAAAAAAAAAAAAAAAAAGTCACTTTGGCAGGAATACCGTCTCATGTTTAAAGGACATGCCTTAGTTATGTAAGGTTTTTTTTAAAGGAGAATATTTTTTTTTTTTTTTTTTGAGAATGAGAGGAAAAATCTGCCCAGAAATAAAGGAATTTCATTTAAGAAACTTTGAGTGTTTATGCGATTAAGCGGGGTGGCGATGTAAAAAGTATTTCTTTAAACAAAGAAATTTAACATTACTTCTATGGGGAAAAAAAATGGTTCTATAACTTTATATTCTTATAAGCGGGATATTCGATTATCCGTTACCCGATTAAGTGGGGACGACTGTATAATTGTTTGAACCTTGTTTAAGTGTGGGAGACAATTTCTAACACTATTGGACTGTTACAACTTTATTTGTGAGGCAAAACAGAAATGGAGACGCACAGTGTTACTTAATCCTGTGATAATTTTATTTTCGAAAAACATAATTTAATTCAAAGTTTTTACATTATCATTCCTTACAGAAAATGTTGAAAATATTCGCCACCATTTTGAATGCAAACATAAACACATTGAACTAAGTTTTTTGACACACTTCGCGGCATTGTGGGTGTTATTGACAAGATTTCTTCAGTTACGATCTGTTTTAATTCATCGATGTTTGCAGGATTTCTCTGGAAAACTCTATGAAATGATAATGTAAAAATGATAATGACAATGTAAATGTAATGTAGGAATGATAATGTAAAAAATTTGAAATAAATTTTGCTTTTCATAAATAAAATTATCACAGGATTAAATAATATTATGCGTCTCCATTTCTGTTTTAACTCACAAATAAAGTTGTAAAAGTCCAACAGTGTTTTTAATTATCTACCACACTTAAACAAGGTTCAAACAACTATGCTTCAGTGTTAGAATAGTTGCCACTTTTGTCATATTTAAGGGTGATAAGAAATAAATTGATCATCCTGTGTATATATATACACATATTATGAAAATCTTTTCAAACATTGCACAAGATGAAACCAATTATATCATGAAAAACTACAAAGAACATGAATTATACATATATATATTTTTCAAACTGTTAGCATACTGTTTTAATACTGACAGTGATTTTTCTATTGAAATGCCCAGAAGAAGAATTTTAACAAGTCGGCGGACTGAGAAGATATAGAAAAGTTTATAGGGGTATGCACTGTCATATGATTTCTCAACTTTTTTTAAGAATTGGCATATATTTGACTAATAAATTTCTAAGTCATCATTATTCAAATATTTTGAGATTTATTTTTTCAAAATTTAGTTGTGAATTTAGAATGGAATAATATTTCTCAGAAAACCATAATTAATGCTGCTGGCATAGTTTTACAGCCAATGAAAATTTTCAGGCCACACAGGAATGGGAATCCCAACTCTCTTGACAAAAATATTCACATGACTTCTTTTTGTGAAAGATTTTAAAGAAAATGCATAAGCAAAGAATCCCAAAAGGATTTCTGAATTAAATTTAAAGACAAACTGAAACAATTAATGACCTAACACTTGAATCTGTTATTCAAAAATTTGATATTTATGAGCCTCATGATGGTGGTAGATCCATACAACATGTGATTTATTTAATTAGAATAAAGTGAAGCATGGTAAGTTTAACAATGTTTTGGCAGAGTAATTTGACCTCCTTTCGCTCAGTTGCTTTTATACTTACACTTCTAAAAGTTTTTAGGCATAAACTACAACTAATTGGCTTTTAAAATACACGAGCTTTTTATAACTTAACAATGTGCAACATAAAGAAAATAAATTAAAATTTTGTGTTTCGTAGCCTTTTATACCCACATAGAGACATGTAAGAAAAGTATCTTAATATACTAATAAGAAAAATATCTGAATTCATTACAGATTTGTGAATTTTTTGTATTCCTCCACCTAGCTATTCACATCTTAAACTTTTTAACATTCTAACGAAACTAAAAAGAGATGAGGTTATTAGGTTTCACCGAAAATTAAAAGACAGAGCTAAAAAAGCAAAATATATAATATAAAAGTGATGCAGTTGAGGTGTCTGGGAAAGTATAAAGACCCTGGTTATACTTACCTGACATACAAAGTTCCTGGTATAAGTGACTAATCAAAGAGTTTAACAAACAGAACAAATCTGAAATTATATTCAAAATGTACATACATAACTTAATTTGCTAAACAAAATCTGTGGAGTTTACTTCACAGATAGGCGTAACTTTTAATTTTGAGAAGGATAGGAAGGGTCATAGAGGTCATCCTGCCATAGAGGAAAATATTCGCAATTTTTCAAACTTCTAAAAACTATCACTATTTCATATTTTATATGATTTCCTAAGGGTAAGTGTGACAAAGAAAGACTCAAACAAACACATATGATGACTATTAGATCTAGATTCAGCTTATCAGTGAAGTTATATGGTGAGGCTACACTCATACACAGAAGTGTTGCAGCTTTGTTTGTGGTACTCTGCTTGATGAAGGGTTGTGTTTTACTTAGACCCCAAACAATTGTTGGGAGTTTCTTGCATTTTATGGTGTTTATTCAAAGTTCTTTACTTATTACAGTTATCTAACTTCACCCAAGATTTCTTTTCTATAATATGAAAAAATTCTCTTCTTATTGGTTTTTAACACTTTCAAATAAAGTTAAAAAGTGCTTATGACTTCAGTTTGTCTGTGTGAGTTTTAACTTCTGTAATAAATTTAGAATGGCTCGAAACTGATATATGTTATTTAGATTCCCTATTGAAAATTTTATAAATAGCATTAATTGTTTGCGTACAGAAACACACAAAAGAATTTCAATATATTAATTACAGTTACCTCACTGCATCTAAGATTTCTTTTCATTATTATGAAACAAATTTCTTGTTGGTTTTTAACACTTTCCAATAAAGTTGAAAAGTGTTTATGACTTCAGGTTATCTGTCTGTATTTTAACTTCTGTAAGCAAATTTAAAATGCCTTGAAACTGATGTGTGTTATTTAGATTCACTGCTGTATGTTCCCTATTGAAAATTGTATAAATAGCACCTCTTGTTTATCCACAAAATAATTTTAATATATTAATGTTTAATGAGAGATATTTCTTTAAAATATGCTTTAAAATCTTTATAATCCAGACAACATAATTGAATTAACATATTTATAAGTACAGAAGCCTGTTTTATTTAAAATATGGTGTGATATGTTGTAAGGACCGTATAAGAATATTTAGATACATTAGTGGAAATTGCGCAAAGTGCATTTGAAGCTTTATTATACGTTAACACTTTCCAACAACATTAAAAAGGGTTTTTTTAAATACATTATTAAGATGTACAAAACTATAGTACTTTATGTTTTATAATTAGCAAACCACATGATTTTTTTTTTTTTAAATGATGATTTAATATTTTTGGAGTGCTTTTCTCTTGTCATCTTGTACAAGGGTTTTAGGTACATGATATACAAGAACAATTACTTTGTGTTTACACTCATTTCTTCCCTCTTTTTTTAATCTTCTTATTTTCACTTGCAACGTTTAGTATATTTTTGCAATTATTTTCCTGTTTTGAACTATTGTTTGATTGTAACATATCTTTGCAAATTAACTTATACTTTTCATGCCTCCTTTGAATCTAATTCTGTAACAGTACAATTTAAAATTCTACTTAAAAACCCTTTTTAAATTATTAAATAAACTCCCAAAATGTATAACTTTATTAAAATCTTTTCCCTGAGTAAATGCAGTAAAACTATACTGTATAAATTATTTAACATGTGTTAAAATAATCAATACTTTCACTTTAAAAATTTGTCCTCTTCTTTATTTCTTTATTTTTCATTTCTCTATGACACATTTCCTAATTATTTTATTTATATACTTTTTAAAGATGGCAACTAGCATCTTGCTAACATTTATATTACCATAGTACCCACATAAAAAATTCTAGGTTGCTTACAATGCTATATAAAATTTTTGCCATCTTTCATCATATTCCTAATGTAGAATTACAAAAAAAAAAAACCTGTCCCTAAATAAAAATTAAGTTGTTTTCCATCCTTTTGATTAGATAATACTATCTTAAATTTCTACTGTTATATATGTATATATATAATGAGCATATTAGCTGATAATGTAGTGGTTACTGGTTAATTGTAAAAAAAAAAAAAAAAAAAATCTTTGCTACATTTTTTTTTTTTTTTTTCCCCAGGATATATTTTTATAAGAGATTAAATTTGAACAATTTAATCAGCTAGTACTCATAAGCATTCCTTGTTTCATCTCTGTCGGCTACTGTAAGACAAAACCATAATAAATAATTTTTGTTCTCTGAGGTGTACTAATCCTTTGGGAAAGACTACACTTGAAAATGTCAATTCCTAGCCATTACAGATATGCTGATTTTGCCATTACAGATATGCCCATTCTTTCCCATCAGCATCTATAATTTTGTAAGTTATCATATACCTTTTTTTACCTAAAGTTGTATCCCACAAAGAATATCGTAGAATTTCTTCTTTACGAGACCTGAAAATAGTCCTAATCTCAATCTACTTGAAAATGTTTAGTCTATAAAAGAGAGTGAGGATTTGAAATTTGTAGCCTACAACTTTGTAAGAACTAGAAAAAATTATTTATGATATTTGGCACAGTGAAATTTCTGAGTTTCATGTTAAAAAAACTAAAATACTATGCCATTCCGCATTAAAGCAGTAATTTCATATAAAAGTGGAATTATCCAATGCAGAATACATATTTTTATTAAGCAATTGTTTAGATCTAGCAAATAGTTTTATTTCATACATTAAAATATAACATGTTTATTTCATATAATAAATCATAATAGAATAATACAAAGTATATGTTTATTATTATATTACATTTAAAAAGAAATTTTATGTAGATTTTTATTAAATACTTCGTAGAGTGTAATAAAGTGAATTATTAAATCAAACATGTAGATAGGTATATCATGTTATGACTTCCGTATTATATAAACATAACAGTTTTATTTGCTTCAATCATTAATTTTTTAGTTATTACAAACACAAAAGGTATAAGTCAATTTTTCTGCTATGCGGCTTTTTTTTTTTTTTTTTTTGTCCCTCAGTGTAAATAGCTACAATAACTGCTTCAACATTGTTTTCTAATTTGTGTTCCTTCTTAGCAACAGCAACTGTAACTAGTTAGAAAAAGTAGAAATTGCTGGGGGGGTTCTTTCTGGCAAGAGAAATTCGCATGGAGAGAACATAACGCTTTTACCTTACGTGATGATTTCTACTAGTTTACTCCTACTGCAACTACATTAAGGAACTTTGTTTTTTAAAAAAAAAATAGGATAACAAGTAATTGTGGAAAGAAATTTCCACATTGAATTTGAATGTAGCATAGGCTTTAGCTGTTGTGTTGATGGGGATAGGTATAGCGTACCCTAAATGAAAAGAGTGGAATGAGGACTGCAAATTTAAGAGTATGGATAAAAATAGAAACATTTAAAATCTTATTTAGTTAAATTTTCATTTATTTTAGCAAAATGATGATATATATATTTATATATATTTAACAATTGTTTTTTGAACAGTATCAGCTTGTTTATACGATTCAGATTTCTATTAGGTCGTTGCAAAAGTTTGTGCGGATGCGGATAATTTTATTGCCTCCAATGACGAGAGCTTCTATCTCTGTGGTATACATTTGTTACCCGGAAAATGGGCAAAGGTTGTAGAAAGTAATGGAGAGTATTTTGATTAAAAATTGTCATTTGATTTGATGTATTTTTATGAAATGAAGCAATAAAAAAACCACACGAATTTATGCAAAGACCTAATATTTAAAGATTTTTTGTACTTCTTTTAACATAATTTTTGGAATACTTACATGGGTCAAATCTTCTTTAATATTTTTTGTTGCATCACTCAATAAAACATGGACTACTTTTCATGGCATAAATGGTTATACTTAAAATTTCCTAAATTATACTATAAATGTAAATTCAAAAGGCCTACTTGGAAATTCTCACAAACTTTTTTGGTGTGCCTGAGGATGGTGAGGATTCGCACCAAAAAAGTTTGCAAGAATTTCTAAGTAGGCCTTTTGAATTTACATTTATAGTATAAATGGTTATTTTGATGGATAGTCAAATAAATTAAAATGTTTGGTCATTATTATGTACCAACATTATTATGTATTACAGATGCACAAGGCAAATTGTGCACTAGCTCTTTGGTATAAAGAGTGCTAATTAAATTGGTGAAATTTAGGACTGCAATGTCACCAACGAATGTGTTATTCAGCTTATTTTTATGTTTAGAAAAAAAAAAAAAGACAAGAAGAAAGACAAAAGAAAACTGATTTTTAAGTTTATATATAAAAGAGTTAAAGTATAATTAGGCCAAAATATTAACTTTACTGACTAAATTCCTAAAATACTGACCAAGTTGAAAAATACTGATAGTTCTGACCATTTTTCATCACTGAAAAATGCAAGAAATAGAAGATGTAGACAGAAAATCAAATATTTTACTTCTTGATACACTAAAATATATTATTGCTCCAGAAGATGAGACAAACATTTTCACAGAAACCACCCTATGACTTTCTATCCCTTAATATAAGTTTTTATATACTATATGTATATATCTATATATAATATCATCAATACCACACAAAGCTTGAAGAGATTTAAATGCATTCTTTTAATTTTATTTCGCTGAAAATAACAGTGAAGCATTATCAAAATAAATTAGTAGCACAGCTAATTATTTTTTAACAGCGAGCTAGACTAAACCAAATGTCATAAACAACTTAATTATACTTTCTTTTAAATAAGGCATAAATATGTTTCATTTTATAAATCATTATGATGTCATGCACAATTAACCCTCCAAGTGAATAATACTGATTGTTTTGTTCACTGGACAGTTGTTTTATCCATAATACAATTACAATTCAAAAACATGTAATTATACTCCATTTTTTTTTTTTTTTTTTTTTTTTTTTAATATGGAGGTCATATATAATAGTAACGAGGTTTATCTTTATATTTTGATTTCAAGCTGAAATAATAATCCTTTTAGTACATTCTAAAGACCATACAGTAAAGACTTTTTTTTTTCCCCCAAGATGTTTAGCGGGTTAATAAAACAAAATTTCAAAAAGAAATGTTTATTTCTAACAATTAAATTTTCAGTGTTTCATATTACAATGAATTGCAAGAAATTCAGTCATAAGTAAAAATATCAACAAAAAAAACTAATGCTACTGTCCATATAACGTTCATAAAAAAATGACTGAATACTTTCAGCTAATTCAAAATTTATTTTATTTCAATATAATTTTTATTTTGTCCTGTAAACCATTCTACCTTGACAAATGTCTATTTCATAGTGATTCACATCTCATGTTCATCTTGTGAATATAAAATGTTTTTGAAATGAAAAATCTGTTTTTCGCTTACTACAACATTAGTCTAATAAACAATGACATAACTGAATCTATGTGAAATCATAAAAGTAAAAAAAAAAAAAAAAAAAGAAACATAATCTGTAGAGATAGAAAAAAAAATTGCCAAATTCAAAAATTTTAAATATTAAATAAACTGGAAATAAGATAGATCAAAAGCCAAGACACTATAAATCATAAGCAAAACATGAAAAGCAACATGATAAACATTACACTACATCTTTGTACCTCATCTTAAAATCTTGCACAAAATCGTTTTAAGACAGCTGCCAAAATCAGTCTAAATTTTGATATTAAAAATTTCCAAAACTATTCGTAAAAATTTCATGAAGATTTATACTTAACAGTAATTTCATTGTGCAAATTTCTATTTTGTTATTAAAATTGGCATCTGCAAATTTTATAGTTTGTTCACTTTCCAACATGTAAATGACTCAAGAAACTGTTAGTTAAATGGTACTTTTCACATTGTTCACAATTTCTCACTTTTATTTATTTATTTATTTTCATTATTAAAAAAAAAAGCTACCAGTGAAAAATGTTTTATTTAAATCTAAAACAGATAATCATTTGGTCTAGTTTCTTTTACTCTACATTACTAAAGACATATTACAGCTTAAGATAAATATAGGGTACTCTATCTGAACACTAGTTTCTTTTACTCTACATTACTAAAGACATATTACAGCTTAAGATAAATATAGGGTACTCTATCTGAACATTTTTAGAACATTTTAAGTAAAAAATGGTATATGCACAGCAGCATACAACCATTCAAAAATTTTTATTTAACAAAAAATTTCATGTAAGGGAAACTGCCGCCCCTTCCCATAGAAAAAATGCATGAAAAAATAAATATTTTTCAAACTATATTTTCATGTGAAACATATTTTTGTCCATTTAAAGAATATACATTAATTTTGTTTTGTTCAGAGCAGTCTAAAAATATTGAACTTTACCTACCAGAAATCTTGCCTACTATAGATGTAATGTATTTGAACACCTTTGTAAGTTCTTGTGTGCATTTGTCCGATTCCGATAAAATATTTTAAGTAGTATTCCCATATAAAACAGATAGATAATACTGAGTTTGGAATGCTTGCTCATATTTATTTTTCAGTTATTCTAATAACAGACACTCAGATCTACTGCTAAACAGTTGTTTTTTATATTCAGGGGACTTAAAAGCATGTAAATATACCAAAATGTCAATTTTAGAAAATATGATCCAAAAATAATACTTTCCCTACCATTCCTATAATGGTAGAAAAAGTGTTGTTTTTAGATCAAATGGGTAAGAGAAAGTAAAAATGCAAAAAGATATTTGTTAAAGTAATAATAAAGTAAACATTTATAGTATCTTCTATGACTTATTTTTTATATTGATTTTTATATTCAAATGTTTTTCAGATTGATATTATATACTTTGAGTTATGAAAAAAATAATTCACAAATGAGCATCTCTTGCAACATTACTCACAAACTGAAGTGTGTGCCTATGGCTGTGATGATGAGAGGAAGGTTTGAAATTAAATGTTTGTAATTTATAGAATGAATAAAAATTTGTTAAAAAATAAATAAATAAATAATAATAAAATTGGAAAAAACACAATCAGATTTTAGTATTTAGTCAGACTAAAACAAAAGCCACTTTTTTTTTAACTGCTTAAAAAAGACTGGCTTAAATTAAAAAAAGACAGCTTTTATAAAACTTATTTTTTTTTTCATTTTGTTTTGAAAAATATTAAAGTTATGCATAGAGCATTAATACAACGAAGTGATGATTGCAATCGAAAAATGAAATAAGAATAAAAATTAATGAATAGCATTCTAAATTGCATTTATAGGAAAACAAAAACACTCTTTATTAGAAAATTTATTTTGTTCAACATAAATTAATAAATATTTCTTACTAAATAAGACTGTTATAGAAAACAAAAATCACCAATGACTTAGCTCAGCTTTGAAATAATCACTTAACAATTTTTCTGCTTTTCCTTAGTTTATTTTAAAGAAAGCAACATGTAGAAAAAATTTCTTTCAATTGAAGTTTGAGAACATCTCTGGATTATTGAACACAACAATCACAAAAGAAATATTAGGTAATAAACCTTAATATTTTTATATTTTGGCTTTTGCAAGAGTTTTTTTTTTTTTTTTTTTTTTTTTTTTTACTGTTTGCTAATTCTTACAGGAACTTGATTTAGTTTTTTATGGATTCAAATAACTTTCAAATCAAAATAAAAGAAATAGCATTTCTCAGTTTTCATTCCCAATTTCTACATTCTTTTAAGCGAGATAATTTTATAAGAACCAATCCAATTGATTTTTAGATCAATTCCCTTCTATTATGAGAAATGTGTGCTGGCCAAAGTCAATTTCTTCCTTTTCCATATAAATTTGAGAAGAAATAAGACCAAGAATATATTTAATATATTAAGATTATGAAAGTGTTTAATTAAAGAAAGGAAAGTACTTAAAGCAGAGTTCTCCCCAAGTTTAAAAAAAGGGCAGGGTGCTGCTAATAAAAGAATTTCTAGATTCATGAGGTCAGGTTTGAGTTCTTAATGGCACATTTAACATTTAAAATCCAGCTACTTATTTTAAAATTTTGATTTTAGGTATAACTAGAAGAAAAAGTTTTAAATTTTAACTTTCTTTATACCTTAATTTTGCTTGTTACTGATGTATGAACGAATGTTGATTGTTATGCAGAATACATTTATTTATAGCATATCTTCAGTTTGAAGTCATTTTTGATAAAAGGCAGCGTGGGCACAACTTTTTTAGATTAAGGGTAAGAAGGATGTAATTTATTTGGATGAGGGGCAAGAAGGGTGCTAGTTTTTCAGTCATAGGGCAGGCAAGGTGCAGCGTCCTCCTGAAACTGTCTGAGAGAAACTCTGCTTGAAGTTCTGAATATAAAAATGGAAACTACTACAAATGAACAATAACTTTTACTTAAAATTAGATAAAAGGTAAAGTCTAAAATTATATTAAACAAAAGATTTCAAAAACTTCAGCAAAACAGCCCATTGCAATAATTATTTCTATGCAACCAAAAGAGAAAATGTCGAAATTTTAGCGAATCATGACTCCTGCAACAGCGATCCAATGGAGATTGAAGCTGGGTGGAGCACCATGCTGGAGAAGAGAGGAGGAGAACAGATAACGAGACCGCCCGACAATCAAGTTCAATAAGATGCACCTGATGAAGGCTGCGGCTGAAAGCGCTTGTGCGGGTAATTTTAAAAAGGTTTTAATGTTTTAATATGAACAATAACTTTTATGTTTTTATGCCCCTATGAACAAATGATTTTATTTATGTTCATAGTGTAAGATATACAGACAAAATTATTTAAATGATAATGCGACATGCCCTTACACTTATAGGATGTTTTTATCCCATTGTTTATTTATGATATTTATAATGGTGCTAATAACAAAAATTTGAATATAATACCAAATTTCATAAAAAAAAAAAAAAAAAAAGAATTCCCTCACACAAAATGACATTAGTAATATAAATTAACATATATACAGTAGGTGATCAAATTATTAAATTTTATATATATCATATATATATATATATATATATATATATACTTATTTTTTTCTACTTTCTAAGGAAATACTGGATGAAATATTTTTTTAACTTTAGACCCACAAAAAACATTCTTAGGTTCACACTTTCCAATATCGATTTACTCACAAGTGTAATTAGAGCACAAACCACAAATTGAAGAAAAGCACAAATACTTAGGATTACTCTGTATCATAAAAAGCTACAAATGACTTGTAACTTTAACCCTCTTAGTCATTTGTAGTTTTTTATGTGTCTGAGAAGAAAAATGGTATTGTTGTTTTCACTGCACATACTTTTTAATATACTAGAACAATGGATTTTTCACTATGCATTTAAAGATGAACCTCATAACTATTATATGATTTTTCATACTTAAAGAAACAAACTTAAAATCTATAATTATGCACATTTTAATTATATGTTTTTTAGAGGACAAACAATTACAAAAACACGTTCACAACTGTTATCACATGATTTCACTGATAACTTACAAAATTTATATTTTGTTTTATGGAAAATGCACAACTGATAGAATATAATATTTATGGCAGGCTTTTTGCTTCGAACAAAAATGGATTTCAACAAAATTTTAGAAAAATTACAGAAAGATTGACAAAATATTACAGAAACATTATTCTGAAATATAAAATACACACCAACACATTTAACTTTTAACATTGAGATATGAGTACTTTTAGTAAATATATTTTTTACTCTGCATGCATGGAAGAGAGAATTTTGTTTTATTACATGGGTTGAAAGCTATATATATACATCAGGTAACTTATGTGAAAAGTTCATTTGAATACAGCAAACATTAAGTAGGTTTTAGCCAAAGAATGAGCTAGGTTTTCCAGAACTGAAATTTCATAAGGGGTTTTCACATATTACATGAGGTCCAATTACGTCAGCTACATTAAAAAAAATAATTTTTTGTAAAAAAATTCCTTATGAATTCACAAATTGTAGTAAATAAATAAAACTATGTTGGAATAAGTCCATAAGGAGTTTTCACAAATAATAATTTTTACAGTGTGGTTGAAGTAACTGGACCTACAAATGAAATACATGGAATGTGGAAAAACCCCTTATGAAATTTCAAATTTGGAAAACATCTAAAATCTAGCTCCTTTTGCCGAGTCTACCTCTTTTACTAACACTGTAACCTGTAAATGCAATGATCCTTCTTTCTCAAAATTTATTGACAGAGACCATGGACATATTATCACAGGTAATCTCAATATTATTGACAATTATCAATTAAAAAAATTCATGAAATTTGGCACCAAATTTAGACTTCCAGTTAAAACTAGCATTCCACAAATCTTACAACAGTTTTCTTATGACCTAGATTTATTTATTTATAAAATATCTATTACTCATAATAAACCTATTGCCTACTTCACTCAATGGAAAGTTTTAGTGTTACAAAAAATCAAAAATGCATTATTTATCAATTCTTCAAATCTGGTGTTATTTAAAAAATCTGTACTTCTTAACTCAATCAAATCACTACAGGATGACTATGTGATCACTTATGTGGACAAATCACCTAATAATTATGCCATTATTTGTAAATCCTACTATCTCTCTATTTTAAACTCTTCAATCAATAATAGTAACATCTTCAGTTTAACTAATAATAACCTTATTATTAATAACCGAAAAATACATAATTACTATAAACTACTTCAACTTCCCTTCAATAACTTTAATTATCCTTATATAGTTCTCATCCCTAAGTTTCACAAATCTCCAATTAAATTTTGCAATGTCACTGTTGGGTGTAACACTTATAACAACAATGCTAATAAAGCTCTACTGGATATTCTAAAGCAAATTTACAAATGTACTTGCAAAGTTGATAATTTACACTGTCTTAAAAATAGCTTTCAATTAATTCAATACATCAAATCGCTCGATTCAATAGACAATATTATGACTTTTGACTTTCAAGATCTTTTCAATAATATTGAGTTATCAGATCTTAGTAATATCATTTACAGTCTTTTTCAAGAATATAAAGCTCAAATTAATCTTCCTTACAATTTTAAAGAAGAAAAATTTAAAACACTTCTTAACTTTGTTATCCATAATAATTATATCTTCCACAACAACGATATCTATTTGCAACAATTAGGCATTCCACAAGGAGGTTGTAGCTCCAGTATTTTGGCAGATCTCTATCTTTATTATTATGAAAAGCAAATTTGCAATGATGATGTTCAATTTTATCGTTACATCGATGATATTATTGTATTTTATCTCAACAAGAACTCACAAAATGGTTTTTCCTTCAATTATCCACCTAATTTAAAGCTAACTCAAAATACTCTGACTAATCAATCTATTAACTTTTTAGATCTCAAAATAATCATCGATGGTAATAAACTTTACACGGATATCTATGACAAACGGCAAGATTTTTGTTTTAATGTAAACTTATTTACACATTTTAATTCATGTCTGCATCTTTCGGTATTTAGAAACATCATCATTAACCATTTATTTCGAATTAATAATTTATGCTCTGCAAAGTTTAAAAACAAGAATATTAATAAACTGATCACAGCCACTGCTAAAATGGGTTTTCCTAAAAACTTTGTATTTTCTATTTTATATCCTTAACCATGTCTCTGTCAGTACAAAAAAAAAAAAAAAAAAAAAAAGCTGTGACACTCTTGTGTATATCAACAAAAAAATTATAAAATAATAAAAGACAATAAAAAAGGTGGCGGTTGGGTGGGCAGATGTTTGATTACGGAGGTGGGGTGGTGTTGTAAGGCTGGATGGTTGGGTGGGTTTGTGAAATTAAATTAAAAAAAAAAAAAAAAAAAAAAAAAAAGTAGAAGCAAAGTAGCATTTGCTTTGTATTACTATGCATGCTTTCATTTTCCATTAAAATTTCAGTTTTTTCCTTATTGAGTTGTCAACTATATTTAATGTTCTAATTATACTGTTAAACACAATGTGATTAAACGGTTAATTTCATTGTGGCTTCGTGGTTTCATTGTTGTTCATCTGCTTTGAAATTTGAATTTTTAAATCCATATGGTTCCTGTTTCTGGTTGTGGCAGGCTGGGGGAGTGTTGCCGGCATAAAACTAGTGTAACCCCACAGGCAAGTCACAAGTCTTGCCGCCTGCCTCCTTCTTCCTATCTTGTGTTTCTTGGGTTGTTTTTTCATTAATTTTGATAAGTTTATGGTTTTAAGTTAAGATTTGTTGTTTTACTTTATTGATTCGTTTGTTTTGCAGGCTGTTAATTGGTGAATCTGGTTTCTTTGCATTGGTGTATTTCGTCCACTGGTGATTTTTTTTTCTTTTTGTCTTGTTGGTCATTGGTGTTTCAGTGATCTTGTATCTGTTGCTTGGCTTCTACTATGCTTAATAGATCATCTTTATTATATATATATATATATATATATACAGGGTGTTTATTAAGTCCCGGACCCATTTTGATGTTGAATAACTCATAAAATAATAAAGATAGATTAAAATTAATAACATAAATGGTTAGATAGACTCAAAAAGTTCCCTTGTCAATGAACTTTCACGTGTGCCCCCTTCGTCGCACGGAGAATATCAAGTCGATAGTCAATTTCACGCCAGGTAGCGGCAAGCATGTCGGCATCCACAGAGGCTATTGCGGTTGTAATTCTGACATTTAGGTCATCAATGCTCGACACTCTCCTCCTGTAAACATTGTCCTTTACAAATCCCCAAAGAAAGAAGTCCAGCGGTGTTATATCAGGTGATCTGGGTGGCCAAGGAATTGAACCTCCTCGCCCAATCCATCTTCCTGGAAAATGGTCATTCAAAGAACTACGAACGATGGTACCCCAATGAGGTGGTGCACCATCTTGTTGCAAAAAGACATGTGGCTGAAGCTCTTTTAGTTGTGGAAATATGAAGTTTTCCAACATGTCTAAGTATATGACTGATGAGACCGTCTTTTCTGTAAAAAGAAAGGCCCAATGACTCGGTCGTGCATTAGTCCACACCACACATTAACCTTTGGGGAATCCCTTTGTGTCACGGTTTTCATGGGGATTTTCAGATCCCCATATGCGCACATTATGGCGATTAACAATGCCAGAAACATGAAAGGATGCTTCATTGGAGAACATTATGCGCTTCACAAAATCAGCATCATCTTCTATCCTCCTTATCATATCTGTTGCAAAGGCCATCCTCCTAGGCCTATCGTCTGGTTCCAAAACTTGAACAATTTGAACTTTGTATGCATGCAGTCTTAATTTTTTCTTAATAACCTTGTACACCGTCGAAATTGGCATATCCAATTCTCTTACCGCTGATCTCACAGATCTTCTAGGATTGTGTAAAAATGTCTCTCTGACACGTTCAACATCAAAATCACTTGTGCAGGGACGTCCGGAACGTATCTTATCTGCGATACTTCCAGTTTCTAGAAACTTATTTTTCCACCGCAAGATGCTGCTTTTGGATGGAGGATCTTTTTGGTAAATTCTTCTGCAATTTCTCTGTGCTTGCACTATCGATTTCGCTTCTATGTACCATCATAAAATACGTGCTTTCTCTTGTGGTGTATGCATTCTCCTTAATATCCGCTCGAATAAAACATCACATACAAAAGTACTACATAGAACAAACACATCAAAAGTAAACATAACATTGCAATAGTTGCCAAAAACAATAGAGAGAAAAATGCAATTAATAAGCAGATGATATTTAGAAGAGTACAGATATTTAGACTGGAAAATGAAATTATCTTAAATTAACTACACGCGCAGACGATATTTACAAAAGTAAAGATATTCAAACCTCAAAAGAAAATATATGAGTTATTCCATCAATAAATGTCATAAGTTTGTTTATATCTTCATTATTTTATGAGTTATTAAACATCAAAATGGGTCCGGGACTTTATAAACACTATATATATATATATATATATATATATATGTCTAAATTATTCTGTGATTCCCACAAAAAACTATTTGAGTATTGTACATACGCAAAATCGTGTGTTAAACTTACAAGTCATTAGTAACTTTTTATACATAACAGGTAAGCCGTTATTTGCAGGGTTGGTTTTTTGACGTCAAAAACTGGTTTAAACTGTCAAAAACTGGTTTAAACCGTTAAAAACTGTCGAAAACCATATGTCGTATGAAAATTGGAAACTGTAATGTAAAATAATTTTATTAATATTTTTCAGTTGCAATGTACTAAGAATATAAGTTAACATTGGTTGTATATATATATTTAAGAAAAAGATAAATATTTATGTTAGGAAATGTATTTGTGCTTCGTCTTAAGAGGAGAGGAAATTTTTATAAATCTTTTTTTGTAAATTGCCATAGAGCTACGAAAAATTGCATATATAGACGGTAAATTATAGTAATACAGTTAAGCATATTAAAAATTCTTTAAAAGTAACTAAATAAAAAAATAAGAAAATAAAAATAAAAAACCTTTACATTAATTTTTTTTTTTTTTTTTTTTTTATGTTTTCTGTTATTTATTTATTTATTTTTTTTTTCCTTCTCACTTTAACATTATGATTTAAAAATATAAATTAAACATATTAGGTTATTATTTAGTTTCGGAATTCAATGACAGGTTAATTTTTAAAATTATGTTGAATGCTGAAATTTCAATGAAAATTTTTAGCATTCAAATGTATATATTTTTTTAATTAAATCATATCAATGAATCCACAGAGTAATATTCAGGTATTTTAGAATATATTGTTAAACTTGTAATAATGTAAAATCGAAATATAAAAGGAAAAATTAATTAGATGTGAGAATTTTTTAAAGGGAAGGAAATTTATTTATTAGGACTGAGGACTACTGGTCTCAATCTGCGGATTTTCACGATACCAGTTTTCGATAGTTGGACATTTTATCGAAATCTAAAATTTATCGAAAATGTAATTGAATAATTTGAAAGCGATGTTATAATTAAAAAAAAAAATAATAATCTAATAGTTCTCCGTTCTAAACTAAATTCTGCTTTTGCAAAAATTTCATCAAAATCTTTTCTTTTCTTTCTTTCTTTTTTTTTTTTTTTAATGGGTGGGGTGGGAAAGAAAATGAATAATAATCAGTATCGAAACAAACGCTATCAAAAAGGTTTAATAGGTCTATGGATAATGCTACACAGTTTGTACTGTGGATTTGCTGTTGACAGCTGTTATTATAATTCCCCCCCCCCCCTAAAGTTTATTATTTTTTTTAAACTTCTACAAAAATCAGCATGTTTTTTATTTTATTTATTTATTTTTATTTACATACAGTTTGAGAAATTTTAATGTATTATTAAATATTGCATTGATTTTAATATTATATTTCAATGCATATAAATGGAAATTTTCATACATTTAAGACATTAATTCATAAAAGAGAGAGATGCTGTCCATTATCCTCTTCATTAAAAATAATTAATTTAAAATTGCATCATGTAATTTATATTAAAAATTTAATTCAACTAATCATGCAATACCTCAAAAATTTTTAATCATACAGCATTTAAACATGCTATTGATATTGATTATAACCCAAAATGAAAAGACATGATGCAATATTGTACAGTAATTTTATTCATTGGGATAAAATACTTATGGCACCTTTTAATTACCATTCAGTATATATTTAGAAGAGTTTACATTTTAAAAATAAGACTTTAAATTAATTTAAAGTATAATAAGTAGTTCACCTTAGAACATACAAATTTCTGTATTCAAGTTTTTGTATTTTGTAAAGGTAATAAATATAAATTTTTTGTACTTAATCAGAAATAATTGGCATTCATAGGAAACAGATAATACTCTTCTATCATTTTTTTTAACCATGGAAAAGTTATAAACTAACCACTTTTTTTAAGACTACATTATTTTATTTCCTAAATATGGCCAATTCATTGTTAAAATATATTAAGAAATATAAAATTTGAGGTTTTTGACAAAGGGTTTTTGTCGTGACAGTTTAAACTGTGGTTTAAACCGTCAAAAACTGTCATGCGTCAAAAACCTGCCAACCCTGTTTATTTGTGATTTATTTGTGATTTTCTTCAATTTATGGTTGGCCTCCTAGTTGCACCTGTGACTAAATTGAAGCCGAGAAGTGTGAGATTATAAATGCTCTTTGCATATCTGAAAGTTTAAGGTCATTTCATCCAGTATTTTTTTTTTTTTTTTTTTTTTTTAAGAGAAAAATGTAAAAAAAAAAAAAAAAAAAATCTGATAATTTGATTATTTACTGTATGTGTTAAATGCAATAGTAAAATATATAAGTAAAAATAATAAAATAAAGGCTGGTTTTTTGCAGCCCTGAACACAATTCAAACTAGTACGTTGTGGCTACCACGACTTTCTTCTATATTTTCCTATACAAATTCACTCAGTAAAAATAATTTATTAAAATTATTACTTAAAAAACTATCTTCCATGATAATGCAGACGATTTCCATATTAGAGAAGCAGTATAACACTAAATATATAAAAAAAAACAATTTTATTCTCATTACATTGAAAAAAAAACTATTTTAAAATATCGCAGACTGATGGTTCAACCATTCCTTTTAAAGGTATTGGCGAGCTCTTTTGAAAGATACCCATCATGAAAATTTACTCCCCTCGAGGGGGGACTTCCCTCCCCCCTTGGAGGGGATGATATATTTGGCAGCATATTTGGAGAAATTGCATTAATGCAATATTTGGAGAAATGAAAACAAGCACATATGTAATAAAGGTGAAGTGTTATATTTATCCACCACATGGGAAAGCAAGATAATAAAAAAACAGAGATTGCATTTAAAAAATTTTACAGTCACAAAAAGTTATTTCCAAATTAAAGAATGAGACACATCAGTCTAAAAACACTGACCTACACAGCCCCAATTTGGGAAAGCAATCTAACACAGCAAAATAAACTGCTGAGCTGTCAATGGCACTTTGCACTGGCCATTGTGAGGGCTTACAAAACAGCACCAACTTCGGCACTTTTGGTTCTTTCAGGCCTGATTCCAGTACACCTCCAAGTACAATATGAAGCAGCCTACGATACACTCACAAGACTCCACAGAAACTACAAGCTACAAGAACACATATTCAACCATACTGACTACACAAAAAAGCAGAATATTTGGCAGAAGCATCCTGCAGATACTCCAGAACCACAACTAGGTTCATCAGAAGAAGACACACATATCTACATGGATGGGTTGAAGCTAGAATCAGGAGTTACAGGCTCGGCCTTTGTGGCATTAAAAAACAACTCCAAAATTCATGAATGGGCATTACCACTAAGAAAGTGCAACAGTGATTCCAGGCCGAACTGCTGTCAATCCTCAAGGCTGCTGAGTGGGGAAACACCATGGGGATCACTTACAGTATCCACTCAGACTGCATGTCAGCTATTCAAGCGATCTTAAAACCATTCACTGTCGATGGCCTAATTCATAAAATTCACAACAAGATCGTAAGATCAAATAATGCATTTAAAATCGAATGGGTTAAAGCTCATGCAGGTATTCAGGGAAACGAAGAAGCAGACAAACTAGCTAAATCAACAGCGGAGAATCTTAACCATAAAAAAACAATACCACCTTGAGAAACCTATTTCCTTCCTGAAGAAAAGTCTTTAAAAAATAATTATGGACCAATGGCAGTTTGAGTGGGAGTATGGGGACATGGGCAGGCTAACACACAAATATTTCCAGGGATGAGATTAGGAAAAATGCAAAAAAGCTGAAACTGTACACAAAGGCAAGATGTTGAAATGAAATACTATAATTTTGATGACAAAATCTATTATATTAGAGTAATAAATAATTATTTTAATTTTCAGTGTATAAAAAAGAACAAATGCACATCAGAAACATAACAAAAGCTGAAACAATATTAAAAAATCTGAAAAGTTAAATGTATAAAAAAGCTGAAATCAGCTGAAAAGCTCCTCCCTGTATTTCCCAACAGTAGACACAAAGACACTCATTAGCTGCAAGCTCCTCACACAAATTTACACAGGTCACGGAGCCTTCTCAGCCTATCTCCATCAGTTCAAGAAGAAGAGAAGCCCGGAATATGCCTGTGGCGACCTAGGCACCTCTATTCATTATTTAATAGCCTGTCCACTAACAGAAAAACTCCATCTGACCCAAATTACACACACTAATGAACAATTAGGGTACAAACAACTAGCACACAATAAACATGTTCAAAACAAGGCCAAACACATAGTCAGATGGATCATGAACAACATAGATGACATTTCACAATGAAAAATGGTAGCAAATCTTCTCCACACAACAGAACTAAAAACACAAATGACAGAATTTTAATAAAAGAAAAGAAACAAAAAAAAAAAAAAAGATTAGCAAAGAACAACCATAAAGAAGAGGACCTGTCCAGCTTAAGAAAAAGAAAAGTACCACTCTATTATAAAATGACTTTTTGTTTATTTTTGGTCAAGACGGTGGCCCTTGAAGTTAAAGCGGCAAGCATCGATATAGCCTGAGTTCTGGTTAAAATAAAAACTGTAAAACTAGAAAATCATTTAAATAGAAATTTTAAAATAATAAAAAAATTATTAAAAAAATATAATGTATAAAAAATTATAAAAGAAAATGTATGAAAAATTTCAAAAATAAAATGTATAAAAATTTTTTTAATATGTAAACGGTCCTCGGCTACTATTGGTCTGTAAGTCTGCACCACATTCATGACTGTGCATGAATGAATTTTATATTATTTCTATCTTTTTCTTTTCCTCTCTCTTCTACAGTATGAATGGTATGATCAAGAAGCACAACTGGTTTAAAAAATAATAAAACAAAGGATTATTCTATCACATTTCCTTACGGGTCCGCAGGTACTAACTCTAGTTAGAAATCATTATTGAGCATTAGAAAATCCTTTATCAGGATTTAAAAGAATGAATCCTCGCAAACAATTCTCTTATAGTACTCATTATTAGTTTTGATCATACAATTATTATGATATTTAGACTTATTATGATTCTTATTTTGTTTAATTTGAAAATTTACTTAATTTTTTTTTTTTTTTTAACTACTTAAAACTGTAAGGCTATTATCCTTTAGCATACTCAACTAAGTCATTAACTAAGCTCCGAGTTACTCTGAAAACTAATTCCAATCATCTTATCGTTGCAATAGTAATCCACTCAGTACTTCCATGTAAATAGAAGTACCATCCAACTTTTTACAACAACAGCTCTTTAAAAAAAAGTAAAAATAACTCTCTATATAAATTCAATGACTACCTTCTTAAGTAATCACTTTTTTCTTTTTTTTTCCCCCCCGAGGGTGTGGCGGTGTCTGATCCTCGTAAATCTCTTCTGCATCATTAAGTGCTCGATGGGGTCGTTTAGCAGTCAACGGGCTACTGATGCGGGGCACCATCCCTCCGTGGTGGACCAAAATTGTGATGGTCCCTCCTTTTCTCTCCCATTAGGCCTCTCAGTGCATAGTTTTCTACTTCCCTACTTGTTTTCTCTAGGCCTAGCCACATCAAAATCCACTAAATTACCACTATGCACTCTAAAATCATCTTTCCAACCCCAGTGGCATTTTGTTTTCTTCATAATTTCTTAATTTTTTTTTTTTTTTTTTTTTAATCTCATGTTTGTCTAATCGCTCAGCACCTAAGAATTAAGTATCGCCCTCCTCCCCTTCTAAGGCCTCCCCTTTTGGTATAAATTCCCACATGCACAACTACCTATTGCGGCTCCCCCAGCGATCTTTCACCCTTAAAAATTCAAAATTATTTTTTTTTTTACTTTTTCCAACTCTCTAAGCTAGTTGTGTGCTTAGTCAAAATTACTAACATCCAGGAGCGTGTCTGTGCATTTCCACTGTGCTATCTTGGAGGTGCGGGTGTGCCGGTCGAGATATGTGTCCAAGAAGCAGAAGTCACTACTCTGCCTTTCCTGAGCAATTGGTGTTCCTGTAACATTGCTGTCCTGAAGTAAAAGAGCCCATCCAGTTTCCTGAGTTGATGGTTGAAGCCTGAATGATGTTCATTGGACACAGCTCACTTCAATGTAGCAACTAGATTACTGTCTGGTCATAGGCAGCTGCCATGTGGTGATCTGGCAATTATTCGCTCTGGAGGACGGCATCCAACCCGTTAAGCTTGGCCGAGTCCAGGCAGGTCGGGGCTGTCCAAAGGTTTCTGAGACATATCAGTCACTGAGTAAGAAGTATATCCTCCTAGGACACTAGTGTACATTTTGCATCTGTTATTCAGGCTGTCTGTCTACTAAACTTGTCAAAAGTGATTGGAGTATGTTGTCACTCCTCTCACAAGGTGTTTTTTAATTCTTGCACGGTTCAGGAAGATCTGTTTTTTGATAAACACATCTGTAAAGAGTATCCCAGGTAGACTCTATAGGATTTAAGTCCAGAGAATAAGCAGGTCATTCTACATGTTCAATATTTTCATTTTCTAGTATATCTGATAATTTAGTGGACCAGTATGTGTGCATATTGTTATCCATAAACAAAAGGTCTGGATCTACCGCACCCCTATAAACAAAAAAAATGAATATAATCCATAATAATCTCTTTGCAATACTTCTTTGATGTAATACCACCTCTTTCAATGAAGTAAAGCAGTGTTCTGTCTTTGCGTATAATGCCTGCCAGTACCAACACCATCACACCTAGTAGGTTATACAGATCACATTCATGAACATTCTCTCTTTACAATAACTAGTATCCGGAATCACTTGTCACAGTGAAGTGGTATCCATCAGAGAACATTTCTCTGAACCACTGTTGCTGATACCCACACAAATGCCATCACATTTGCTTACACAAATGCCATCTTTCTCGACAAGGGTGTGAATGAATGCCATAGGATGCACTGAACAAGCTTCTGTGCATGCAAACCAGCCTGAATTAATTGCCAAGAAATGATTCTGGCAAAATACATGTGTATTGGTGGCAGTTGCAAGGCCTGCAGCTATCTCACAAAGAGTAAGATTTCGGTTCCTTCTTACCACTACGGATATATATCGATCCTGTTGAAGTGTGGTGTTCTTTCCACAGCCACTGGTATGCTTCGGCAGAGCATTTCTATCTTTTTAACAACCTTTTCATAAGATTATACATTTTCACTGTGTCTTTCCTTCTGTCTTTCTTTATCTCAATGCCTTTAATAGCAATAAATTAAAATCTCAAAAATAAAAAGAAATTTATTTGATATCTTTTAAAAACTTCATAATAGACAAAATAATTGTTAAACATCTGCACCCTAAGAATTAGTTATCTAAAGTATAGACAGTTTTATCTTGTAATATTACTTATTTTGTGATATATATTATCATAGATTGTGATATGATTATTAAAGATCCTTATTAAGTTAAATAAAATTATCTAAAACACAAATGCAGTTCAATTAGAATACATGTATTTTACAGAAATGTTCTTTTAAACAAAGAATAACATTCATAAAAAAAAAAAAATACTTTAGCATATGTACTGAAATTAATACTTACGTTCTGTTTTTAGAATCTTTCTCCATTTCATCTTCAACATAAATTACAGAAGGCTTTTTCCCATTCTTCTCATCGTCCCGTACTTTTGCATAAATTCTTTTTTTGGCCTCATAAAACTCATCTTGTGATAAAAATGTTCTCAGTTTTTTTTTAGCCTCATCTCTAAAATATAAACAAGCAAAATCAATCAAATAATTATTAAATTTAAATTAAATAACAAATTCAGCATTTAATGTTTCAGAAAGTCTGATTAAAAAGAGTAAATAAAACATTAAGCAAAATAACATTTCTAACATTTCAATAATATGTATAAATTAAATGAATTTTTCAAAAATAAAATGAAAGACAACATAATTTTACAAGAAGTATATTACCTATTTATAAATGTATAGAAAAGAAGTAAACAATACAATTAGTTATTATCATGTTCTTTTATTAGGTCACTGTATATGATAATTTTGAGACTAGAATTCATTCACTACTTTTCAGCATGTGAAAACTTCATCTAATCAAATTAAACAGGGTTCACACTAGGAAAAAATATTGCGTAGAATTTTTCCATTCTAACAAAAAAATTAAGTGGGATTTTTCAAATTTATGTGAGAAAGTATATAGTTTACAATTTACAGATTTCTTTTTTAAGAATTACAAATATGCAAATCAAATAACAGTAAAATATCAAGTAATGTTAAAAATGGAAGTTAAACTTTTTTTTTTTTTTTTCTTTTCGCGGCTAAGGACTGATGCTACTTCAATATTCAGAATCTAAACTTTTATCAGAAATGCAGACAAAATTGCTCGAATTGCAATCAATTAATCTGTTTCAAAATTTATTTATTTTTATTATTATTGTTATTTTGAGTGCTCAAAAAATGCTCGGCAAAAGTGCAATAACTGAGATTACCAAAATTATTTCCAGTGCCTGATTTATGGTGCGGCATTCGGGGCACATGCCCTGGGCTCTCACACTAAAGAGGCCCCCTCAAGAAATTCTATCATACATTTGAAAAAATAGTTAAAATGAAAATTTTTCACAATTTAGCTATGATGGTATATGTTTTTCATTTTTTCATCAATAGATGGAGATATTATTGTGCTGTTTTATAAATAGTCGGAATGACCTCCAAAGAAATCTATCACTTTGTAGAAAGAATTGCGATACTATAACTCAAGTAAATTTTTCCGTGAGATTGTGCATTTTGGAATTCACTTTTTTCGAACAGTAGATAGTCTGTCATAAGATGGTATTGATAATATGTTAAATTATCAGTTATCGAAGGATAGATAATCAGCAGTAGTGGCACCAGAAATTCCCCGACGGGGGGACATCGTCTCCCCGACAGGGGGGCACTATATATAGAGAGTTTATTATATGAACATTTATCAAAAACTGCAATCTTGTTAATAATATTACTGTTAATATTTGTGCCATTCCCTTTGTTAGTACTCCTTGTGGTTGTGGAGATCATCGTGCCATTCTCTGAGTGTATACTTTTTTCTTTCCACAGAAAAAAATGTGTACAGGGTGCCTGAAGAAATATTCTTAAGAAAAAATTAATCTTCGTATCCGTTGTTCACAGTGGAATTTCCCTAAGGGGATCGCCTATCGTGCCATGGAAAATTGGCTCTCCAGAGAGGTGGCCTTTCAATAGAAGTTTTCTTTCTATTCATGGAGTAAATTACAGAACATCAGCACCACCTTTAATCTCATATGCATCTAAATTGAATCAGTATATTGTTTTAAAATGGTCCTGTCATGTACCAAGTTTTATGTAATTATATACAATAGAATCTGTCTATAGCCTTCTAGTTCACGGGAAAAATTGAAGCACAGGAGCGTTACCTATATGGCTATATGTGTTGAAAGCGATTCCATATAATGGCTCTGTCTTATACAAAGTTATACATACAATGGAATTTCCCTAAGGGTGGGGGTACCCATCGTGCCATAGAAAATTGGCTCTCCAGAGAGATGACCTTTCATTAGAAGTTGTCTTCCTATTCATGGAGTAAATTACAGAACATCAGCACCACCTTTCATCTCATATGTATCTAATTTAAATCAGTATATTGTTTTAAAATGGTACTGTCATGTACCAAGTTTTATGTAATTATATACGATAGAATTTGTCTATAGCCTTACCGTTCACGGAAAAAATTGAAGCACAGAAGCGTCACCTATCTGGCTATATGCAATGAAACTGATTCCACATAATGTTTCACAATGGCCCTGTCCTATACAAAGTTATATGAAATAATATACAATAGAATTTGAGAGATAGCTTCCTCTTCTCGGGGAAAATAGCATCAAAGCAGCGCAACTTATCGGCCGATATGCTCCTAAATTAAATCAACCTGATGCTTCATAACGGCACTCTCACAAATCAAGTTTTCTTCCATTATACAAAATAGAACCTAAGATATAGCCTTCCGTTAAATGAAAGAAATTGCAATACAGCAGCGCCACCTATAGGGTGATTTAAGTTTAAAGTTTAAGAAGTTTACACATACTAATTTATGCCATGGTGCAACTACATACAAATTTATATGTAATTCTGTGCAGTAGTTTTTGAGATACAGTTAGATTTTTTTTTTTTTTTTTTTTTTTTTTTTTTGTCACACATAGACAGACAGGCATTTTCTAAAAATATCATGGTCAAAATGTGTTCTGGACCTCTCAAAACGTGTACATTTTTGGAAAACTGGAAGCTGAAAATTTTTACGAATCCAATACTTTCTTCTATTGAATATAGAATGCAAAAACTGGAATTCTCCAAATTTCTAAAAGGAAAGAAAAATGCTTCTAAAAAGAGAAAAACTGTATTTTTTTTTTTGCTTTTTCCCCCCGACAGATTTTAGGAATATGCCCCGATGGGGGGTCACGGACTCCCCAACGGGGGGGCCTGTGCCCCCCCCAGCCCCCTAGCTGGTGCCACCCCTGATAATCAGTGTTTAATCATTCAATAAAATGTATAATAATGTGCATAAAAACATTTATCTTTAAAATATTTTCTCTCTATAGATTAAAATAGAATAAAAGATTATAAATATTAATGTACGAGGAGCAGTGACTGATTCAGGCATGAAACTACCTAGCATGTAAAAACCTTGAAAACTGATACTTGCAGGCAGATAAGGTAGACTTAATAATGATATATCATATGACTACCTGTAAAAAGTTATATTTACAGAGTTCTTAATACAATATAAGGCAAATTAGACATTCAAAATGAGAAATTTCTATAAAAACACAATAATTTAACATGAAATTCAGAAACGTCAAATTTTTCCAAGCCCCTGAAGAGTTTTATCCTTGGGCACATTAAACATGAGTAGCCTCGGCCTCCAAGTGACTAAATTGGTCCCCAATTATTTCATATATAATTGTAATCTTTAGCTTCTATGTTTTGTAAGTATTTGTTATTAAAATACACTTTTTTTTTTACCTAATCAAGAAATTCCAGAGAAGTTAAAAACAGAGGATCACAGGCTTCAAATCCATCAAAATATTACTTAAAGCAATGAAAAACTAGATTCAAAACTCACTAAATAATGTGAGGAAAATGGAGGAAAATCCCCCTTGTGATATATTTTTGAGTGGTATTTTTTAAAATATAGTGGGATTTCAGATATGAACCCTGTTAATAATTAATAATTGGTTTATGACACATAAAATCTTGACTTGACACTAAATAAACACAGTAAGAGGAAAGTAAATTTCAAGGTTAAAAAGGCTAAAACAAAAAATAAAATTCCCATACTGCAGTTTTGGTAGCATTAAGCAAAATCACACTGTCATCAGTGCAGAATAGCAATATAGATTATTGCTCCTAAAAAATAATGAATAAGTGGGTACTAGTTCTGGCATAACCGTTAATAGAACTGTGGACCACTTATTAATAAAACTATTTCAAAAATGTAAAACATTCTTTGCAGAATTATTTCTTTATTGATGTTCTGAGTTTAACAGAATAATTTACATTTTAACATGAAAGAATTAAAATTACTTTAATAAAAAAATTTCTTTTATAGGTGCATTTTTTTAGCAAATCCAAAATTTAATTTGTTAATCATATTTATTATTATATCATGTGATATTTTCTTATGCACACATTTTCTTTTGCATGCAATGAAATTGCAAAAATTAAGTTTTAATTTAATAAAGAATTAAGTATATTAAAATATTTGTAACATCGATAAATCGCTATACCATGGTGTAAGATTGGCCATGTACTGGCAAAAAGAACATTCAGACATTTATATGGATATATCAAGATAAAAATCAGCGCAGTAAACTGTCTGTTTTGTAATATTTTCAATCTTAAATTCTGTAAAAATGGGTATGATTCATATATGCATCACCATACTTTAAAGGATTAATATATATAATTTGCCAGTTTTTTTATTATATCATGCAGGGTATTCAAACCAAAGCAATATTATTTTTTAGGATACTTGACATGCCTACATTAAACATAATATTCTGCAATTAGAATATAAAAATATTAAACAGGCATGAGAGTGCAGAAAATTAAAAAAAGAGGAAAGATGCGAGTTCATAAAATTAATTTCAACTAAAAAATAACACGTGCGAAGAAAACTGTACAAATGTGTTCATAAAATTTATTTCAAATGAAAAAATAATGCTCATAGAAAAAGGGGAAGTACTGGGAGGGTAAATTTTCAAGATGGGTATCTTTCGAAAGGTCTCGTCAATACCTTTAAAACGAATGGTTGAACTATAAATATGTGATAATTTAAAACAAAGTTATCAGTTTTTTTTACTTTTACCAAAAATAACTTCGAAAAAAAAAAAAAAATCTAATTTTTTTTTTTTCTTTTTTTTTTTTTTTTAATATTATTACTGAGTGAATTTGTATAGGAAAATATAGAAGAAAATCTTGTGGTGGCCACAACATACTAGTTTTTAAAAAGAAAATCTCAATGATTTATCCTTTGGTAAGAGTTATTTATTGCATTGATAATATAAATGTAAAATAAATAAATAAATAAAAATAAGAGAATAAATAAAAAATTTAAATCTGTTAAAAAAAAAAATTAAAGGCATTAATGTAAGAAAAATTATGTTGGTGCATTAAAAAGCAGTCCTACTTCGTTGTAAAATTTTAAATAGCAAATCACTATTAAAAAAAGGCAAGTTATAGAGCTTTTTAAAATCTTGTAGTAGGCATAAGTAAAAACTTTTTTGATAACCTTTTAATAATAAAAACCAAAATTTCTCGAAAGTAATGCTCGAAATTGATGCCATTGCTAAACAATAAATTGAAATAAAGAAAAAAAGTTTTTATCCTTGTTTTTGAGGAATTGTTCAAAAAATTTATTTAATTAATAAAATAAATATTTATCCTTGATTTGGAGGAATGAATAAAATAATGGAAGAAGGATGATTTAGCAAAAGAAATTATATATATATTTTTTGTAATATATTGATGCTACTGTGTGTTTTATTGAACAATATTTTAAACTCAGACTTCCTCATACTGAATGTCTGATGTTGTAAAATCTAAATGCTAATTTGAAGGACTGGTGTAATTCTATGTAAGGACTGCCAATAGGCGATTTTCTTTCTTGGCCACGATATAAATGATAATAAATTACAACCGAAAACAATTATGGTTGTTTTCTCTGTTATCGGCACAGGATTCAGATAAACTTAAAAAAAAAAAAAAAAAAAAAAAAAAAAAAGGCATTATACCTTCGGTCAAATATAAACTAACAATGATATTGATGAATTTTCACTCAAGTTAATTTTCACAAATAATTAAATTTAAATTGTGTATGACTCGAATTCTATTATTTGGATAAAAAAGTTAAATTTTAAATAGTCGTTTTGTTTTAGATTTAGTCAATATGACAAATTTGAAAATAGGTTAATTTGAAAATGTCAACTGCTGGGGGTGCGAAGATCGACTAGTATAAAGAATGAAATAAAACTTTATTTATTTTGCCTTGATTTTCTTTGACAAAATCATTTATTACAATATCAAACTAAACATTATCAACTATTCATATTTTAAAACCAGGAAAAGATAATAAATGTGCAAAAACAAACTACGTATGAATGAAATTTTTGCTATGATATGAAGAGAAATATTTGAAATTTTACACATGAAAATTTTTTTCATATACTTAATATTTACAAGAACACAAACATGAACAGTTAAATAGTAAATAATTCAGTATCTAACTTCTCTTTCATTTTCTTGATCAAAACTGTTCTAATGCCACAAACAATACTTAAAAATGCGATTGTATTTTCATTTGCTAGATAGAATATAATCTATATTTAATAAGCATTCTTTGGAAAAAAAAAAAAATTGCTAAAAATAATTATATTGTCAAACCGTATTAGTATAATCGTTCACTAATGTATAATTATAGTTCCACTGTTAATAACTTACAAAAACAAGAAGTGAACCATAAAAAAATAAAATATTTTTTGAAAAATTTAAAGTACATGCTTTTTTTTTACAAAGTTCAATATTGTAATGCCATAAATATCATTATATGCTAATTTTCAGATTGAAAATTTTGAAATATGAAAAATAAGTGTTTTTCAGCAAAACACATGAAGGAAAGTGGTATCCATTTACTCATTATAAAAGTTTCAGATTATAAAATCAATAAAGAAGTTTATTATAATTAAATAATATACACAAATATAATTAGACAGAAAGAATGATAGTAAGAAATAACTAACAAAGGGCCTACAGTCTTCAGAATTTCTATGAAATTGTCCCCACTTTATTGGTTGGATTCTTTCATTTTTATAAATTACAGAAAATATACTTACATTATATAATGAAGGAAAGAATATGGTAAAAATCTCCAAAATTTGCACGTATCCGTTTGAAATGATGCAAAACGCTATCATTTACGTATTTTTGTATCAAGAACATATCCAAAACAAGTAAAAAATTTAAACAAGCCAACATGTTTTTAGAAGTTTTTATAAATTTATGTAATGAATATAATCGTATTTTAAAATTATGCATTCATTTACAGTTAAATATACATATGCATTAAATATACGTATTCATTATTATTAATAATATTTACAAAAATTTAATATGACAAGAATTAAGCATATTTTTTTAAAACACGCCTTGCCTTTAATTTTGCAAAATCATTAATTATATCATTATAATCAATATAAGAAGCAATCTCATTTTCAATTGCCAGTATTGCTAAATTTGAAAAGCATTCTTGAGCCATCGTAGATCTTAAGTAGTTTTTTATAATTTCTAATTTTGAAAAAATTAACATTGTTAAATAAATTATTTAACTTAATATCATAGGTTAAATGATTATGCAAGACATTGCAGCAGTTAAAGATAGTGCTTGAGTTTACTTCAGTTAAGGAAGGAATATCATACAAAAATTGAAAAACATTGCTATGGTCGTTTAATTGTTTAAACCTCTCGGTAACTGAATTTTGACATATATCGACAAGGTAATTAAACACCTCAATTTCAAATTTTTTTAATGGGTCTTTGATAGGAGTCTCTGTTCCTTCATAAGCGAATAGTTTACTTTTGCGTCTAATTCTTACCGAACACGATAGCTCAAAATCATTACTTTTTTCCATTTCATCTGCAATTTGTTTTGCGGAAGTCATAATTTGTTGGAAGCTATTTTCACGAAGTCTTTAAAAAATGATTTTAACGATTCTTAAACCTTAATAGGTTCCGGTATGACCAATTTTGGACTTTCTAAATGTTTTGAAGCAATATTTATTTTGGTCAAAATTTCATTCCAAAGTACAACACTACAAATGAATTTAAATTTTGCTATTTTATTAGCCAATGATTTACTCTTACAGACTGTCTCACTATCTTTTGACATATCTAGAGAAATTTCAACTAACACGTCATACATTTTGGGCAAATCATTCCTAAGCGGTTTTACAGTCTCAACCCAGCTTTCCCATCAAATCGTACTAACACTTTTTAAAGTTAAAGAAGTTATGTGTTTTTTTAACACTGACCATCTGGACGTAGATGTCGAAAAAAAAACAAAGAGCTCTTTAATAAGTAAAAAAAAAGTTGCACAATTCACCGGATTTTTTAGCAGCATCGTTAATAGTCAAATTTAGTGAATGGTATGAACAAGGTATACAAAAAGCTTTAGAATTTTTCTCTAAAATTCTTTTTTGTACACCGGAATTAGACCCTTTCATCTTAGCAGTGGACAATAGATTGCAAAGAGTTAAATTTAAAGTTTAAAGGGTATAATAGTAAGTACATGCAGTTAGAAACTGTTTCATAATCTGTATAAATCACGAAATAGTTTTTTTTTTTACTTCTTGTAATGAATTTTATGTTCAATGTAAATGTGCCAAATGCCACCCCTTGCATCATTGCGCCTGAGGCGGCTGCCTCAGTTGCCTCACCCCTGGCACCGGCCCTGTCAAGCATTACTTTTTATAGAGTGATTTCCAACTTCCTGTTTTTATTTTAATTGTTTACTAGTCCCTTTTCTGTCTTTGGGTCAAAAATTTTGTTGAAATATATAACAGCATTTTCTTTGCATGCATAAAGTTCCAGGATAATTTGTCAAGTATTTTCCTAGATATTTTGTTCAAAGGTTTAAAATTTAAAGTGTACTCTCATTTATAGTAAAGTAATATATATTTCATATTATGAAAAGTGTTTTACCTATAAGGCTTTTATCACAGATTAAAAATAATAACCTTTGTGAGCTAAGGATATTTATGCATATAATAATAATAAGAAGAAAAAAATAATGAAACTTTGAATGCTCATAATTTCAATAATTATTTTATTCATAATAGAAAATACTGGAAGAAGCAAAAGCAATTCTGATAAACTTACTTTAATTTAGGAACCAGCTTTTTTCGCTCCACTTGTTTTGAAGCAATATTACTTGAAGCTGGCGATGATTTTACTTCTGAAACTGTCAAAATTGTTGAATGATTGGTCAAAGGCACAGCATCATGCAAGTCATGAGAAGTAGTTGTTGCATTAGATGAATCACTTAACTCGGGAGGTGTATCTTTTAAAAAATTAAGAATTTTATCAATTTCAACCTTAGCGTCCTTTTCATTTAAGTTACATGTAGAAATATTGTTATCAAGTAAGGCACTGTCTGTATTTTCAATTAAAAAGTCTAAGATAATTTGTTCATCAACAGTTTCTGGGATGTAATCTAAATTTGTTGAGGAGGTAAATAAAAGAGGAGGTGGAGATCCAGCAATACTATGTGCAGATGAATCATAACCACTTTCTGGACTACTTACTGCTCTGGTATCTTCAAAATATGATCCTTGATTTGGTAAGTTATGAATATGCTCAGCTCCATCATAAATGGTTGCCTGACTATTATTATGTACTGTATATTGATTAGGAACTGAATCTTCACCAAATAGAATTTGGCTTGATCCAGACCAAAATTTTAAACGCTCAGAATCAAACTGAGATTTGTCAAGACTATCAGTTCTACACCATACATTATCTTTCTTTCTACTTGCACGTCTCTCTTTGTTAGCTCTCAAAGCACCACCACGTTCTTTGAGACTATCTGCGTCATCTATTTCTTCATTGTCAGAATCTGACAGTTCTAACTGAACAAAGAGTTTATTCAAGTTATCTTCGGAGGTAGCTTCATTATTACCATTTATATCTTTTTTTATTTCTGAACATTCAGAAGGAATTTCGGTATCACATAATTCCTCTTTAACAACAAATATATTTTCAGTCTTAATTTCAGGGCAATTAGATAAGGCTGGATCAATTATTTTGTTATCCTTTAATAAAATTTCATCTTTTATATCTATTTTGTCATCATTTTTTGGACTTTCATCAGTCAGTTTTATTTGATCAAAAATATCATTTGGAATACTGTCTAAATTCAATTTATCCAATTCATAACTTAGTAAAATAGCTGGATCAATGTCTATGTTTAATGCATCATCCATATTGCCAAGAAAATCTGAAAATAAACAATATTTGGAAAATAAAACAATAATAAAATATATTTCAGATTATATTGATATTATATTATAACAATAATAAAGCATGATATTTCCTGATGTTTTAACTAACTGAGCTAATCAGCCATGGCAAAGCTTTTTCCTGGTCATTCCATGCCAAATCAACCAAAAAATTTCAATTTTCAACCTGACCACCTCAGATTTCTACAAAACTTGCAGGAATCATTCTCCTTGATGATATAAATGAGAATATGTTTTTAGAAATTTTTTATCTCTTTTGATTTTTTTTTTTTTTTATTAATTTTTAAAATTTCAAAAAATCAGCATTTTTTAGCTTGTATAAGCATTTTCAATCTCAATTTTCTCAATTTCTATGAGGGATAGAGAGGTTTATGAGCCCTCATTTTAAAGAGTATTTTCCAAGGTTTAATTTGATATGCAACATCATTATGTTAGGTGAACATTTTTAAAAATTTGAAATTAAAAAACTTGAAATTAAAAAAATTTTGAAGATAGAGTTTTTTAAAAATTTTGAAAAATAAATATGTTTTTGGGTTTACTAAAAGCTATATAACCTGAAACTTTTAGAGTGGGATCTCTATGGAATCAGGAGTTATTACAAAAAACTTAAAGTTACTCTACATGTTACATTGTATTATAATTACAGTTGAATCTCGAAAATCTGGAATTGGTGGGACCACGACAATTCCAGATTTTAGAGATTTATTGAAAACTAATTTTTTATGGTATTATAATAATATAAAAACTTCAATTTTTATATTAATGAAAATAAATAACAAATCAAATTGGTGAATTAAAATATAAAATAGAAATATAATAAAACACTTAAGTAGTATAAAAATATATCAGATTATGTCCAAATTTATGTATTCTGTGTTCAATTAAATGAATTTTAAACTTCATTGCACACAAAATGTGAAATAAGATACAGCTAAGTTTTATTTTAAAATTATAATCGAAAAATCGTCTAGATTTTAGAGATTTCTGGATTTTGGATGCCTGGATTTTCGAGGTTCAACTTTACGATATAATATGCTTACTTGATAAAAGATATTATTTTGAAAGTTCATATTCATGATTGGTAAAATAGTAAAAAAAAAGTTTTCTTCACGAAAATTTCTAAGATCATTAAAAATCTGATTATTTAATTTATTTTTTAAATGTGTGTGTAATTCTACGAGTTTCAAATTTTTAAGATTAGAATCATTAATGATGGTTTTAAAACTTACACAGTTTTTTAAAGACAGATTACAAAATGTTTAGAATATAAGGTTATAAATTTATATCTTAAGCCATTCAGATAATAAATTACTACACTTACAAATTAATAACAGCCTTAAGTCATAGTAAGTAAATAATAAATTCATTTGCTAATTACAGATGTTCTGGTTTAAAATCGCTTTTTATTTAGTTTATTTTATTTATGTTGTTGCTGGCATGCGACTCATTTCCATCTCCACTGCAGTTTAATTTTTGATTTGTCTCTTCTGAGATCTCAGTGTAGAAAAAGTTAGTTGTGATTTGGGGTTCATACCAGGGTTTCAACTCTATTTCAAAAATAAAATTCCCTGACTTTTCCAGATCTATTTTTAGAAAATTCCAGTCCTGCAATTTGGTTTGCAGTATAAAAGATACGCTCACAATGTAAAACATAACACAGCTCGCGACATAAAAGACAACATAGTCATGTGACTTGCAACATAAATTGAATGTTCAAAAGGCATTTTCCAGGTTTATATCATTTTTCAAATTTTTAAACAATATTTGTGATTTTCCCTGACTTTTACACCAATTTCAAATTCCCTGACTTTTCCAGGTTCTCCCTGACCCATGGGAACCCTGCCATACTCTTTTAAGTAGAAGTAAAATAAGCATTTTAATTTTTTAAATTCAAACATTTTTGGCATATTTATTTTAAACAATGAGGAGAGGACCCTCTTCAGATAAAAAATTTTGTCAATTCTATTTAGTTTTTACTTTTATTATGTAAGAAAAATTTTTTTTCTTACAACCTGACTTTAAATTTGTATGATTTCAATATTTTTATGATTCCTTAAAATTTTAATCATGAGTATTTTTCACGCTTTGTATTTTTAGGTTAAATTTAGTATATTTTGTTAAATGTGTCTGAAAAAGTTTATTCTACAATTCAATGCTCTGCATACTTTTTTTTTTAATCAATTAATATTTTTAACAATGGATAAAAAGTTTTTATAATTAAAATTATTTTGAGTAAAACTGTAAACATTTGCATTAATAATAGAATTTCTCAGATTCACGTATGGCCTTATCATCTTTCAATGTTCATTGTAATTTATAAACTGAGTCACATTATGCTCATATTCTGAGTTCTGATATTGTATTGTACAAATTATGCTGAAAGGAATATTATTACAACTGGCCAGTTCATATAATATAACTTTAATTCATAATTGGAACTTATAACATGAGTTCATATACATAAATTTTATTTTTGAACTTATTAAGAAAGAAGTAAAATTTAGCATGAATTCATAAAAAATCAACTTCTTTCCCTTCCACTTTTAATAATGTCAAATCCACTCCTTCAAAAAAGGTCAAGGAGTAGTTTCACTACTAGGAAAAAATCCTAGCAATATCTCTGAATGCTGTGATTTTTTGTTCAATCCGATAATTGGTTCAAAACATATTAACTAAAAACCCCATTTTAAATAAATAAAGACTGCCCCACCTAAAAAAAATGTTAATTTCTTTTTTCCTAACATAAAGGAAAATATATTTATTTTTATGTAAACCTGTATCATCAAATATTTCTGATAAAACTGACATCATAATATTCTTATTTATTGGTTTATTTCTTTTTAAAATATTAATACAATTAACTGAATAGTCTGTTTTTTCTTACTTGATTTTATCATCTGCAAAGTAATGTGAGCTCAGTTTTACTATAGGACCCTCTTGACAACTTTAATTATTTTTTGCCATTTTGGTGATGAATTAAAATGGTTATTGCAATTGGGTATGTAAAGCTTGATTCACAACAGAATGGCCATGAAATGTCAGCCGCAATCCTATTGTTATTTCTTTTGATGTAGTATTTTCCACTGCCACTATCTTCCACAAGCATCAGAACCATTTTTCTGACTCTGACAACTTTATCACCAACTCTTGCAGTGATAATTGACTTGGAAAATCTTTTCAAGGAGCAATAAAAACAATGTCTTTGATTGTTAAATTTCCCCTCACATGTCCAAAATTCAAGGGTCATTTTCTGATAATAAATAATTTATGACATTTGCTGTATGGGTAAAAGTATGTGTGAACCCTGCTTAAAGACCTTTGCAAAAAACATCCAAACTACTTTCATTCTGAATTTCAAATTTTGCTGAGGGACTCCTATATTAAAGCTATTTTGTAATATAAATGCCTATTTAGTTTTTTTTTTTTTTTTTTTTAATTATAAACCATGTTTCTAATCAACATAGTGAAACTCAAAAAATTAATGTCATTTCAAATTATCCATATATTCTTTTATTATCTTTGAAAAGATTACCCAATCGTCCTTCTTTTTAGACTAAAGAAATTCTAAAGCTTAAAACACAGAATTGTCGGCTTCAAAGCAGTTATATTGCCTATAGCAACTAAAAATGGATGAAATACTCAATAAACAGTGTAATAAATTTGTGGGAAAAAGCTCCCTTGTGACATATTTTCTAGTGGGAATTTTAAAAATATAGTGGGATTCTTGCAATCCCATCCTTTAATATAAACACCGCTAAAAATATTTCACAAGAGTATGTGGCTGTGTCAATTTAAAATCCCATCAAATATGAGGTAAGTTCTGTGATTTTTTTTTTTTTTTTTTTTTTTTTTTAATGCAAAGGTAAATGTCCAGCAGATATTTACTGTCAAACTGTTTCCATGTATGGGAACATAATGAATAAACAGAATGTTACAAAGTGGTGGCATGCTTTATCTGAAGGCCAGACCTATGTTCATGAAGAACACAGAACTGGTAGACCATCTGTGATCTCTGATGCACTTCTCTGTAGAACAGAGGAAGCAGTTCAAGCAAATGGGTATCTCACACTGAGAGAATTGCATAAATTCATACCAGAAGGCAGAAGTGTCTATGACAACCCTTCATAAATGTGTTACTGTGACTTCATAAATGTGTTACTCTGGTACTGAGTACCACAAATTGTGTGCACGCTGGATTCCAAAGACTGAAGTACACAAAAAAAGAAAATGGGCTTTGCATTTGACTTCCTTGTACACAATGCAGAAATAGGTGATGAATTTCTTAATCACACTGATACTGGTAACGAGACATGGGTTTATCACACACACCAGGATATAAGCAATAGTCCATTCAATAGCGACACAAATTCTCCAAAAATCCAGAAATTTGGAAGTTCAATCTCTCTGTTTTCCAGGACAGATAAGGAACCAGAGGCATGTTGATAAGTGAGTCTGCTTGCTTTCTGACAATGATCATTCTCGCACAACATATAAAACCAAGCGCTTCTTAAATGTTTCAAGTGGGAAATGATGGATCATCCACAATACAGCCCACATCTAGTGATTTCCACAATGATGATGAAATCAAAATTAAACTGAAATGTGGTTACAACAACAGGCAGTAGACTTTTATGACTATAGGATACAAATGAATGTGCTTAGACTCACAAGTAGCAATGGAAAAGCATAGAACAAAAACCATTTCAAAAGGAGGGGGGGGGGGTATAAGAGGAAAATATTAGGGTTATATTTCTAAATAAATTGTAACCAAATGTTAGCGGAATTCGGTGGGTTTGAGAGGTCATTTACAAGTGAGTTTGAGTTTTTGTAAATACGGATAGCTTCCCAAAAATCCAGACTATGTATTGAAGTACATTTTTGAATGCTGGAGGCTTCAGAAAAATTGAAATTATGATTATTGAGCCTACTATGTTTGAATATAATTGCCAAATAAGTTCTCATTTCTTTATTCCTTTACTTTTTATTATGTTTAATTCATTCTCCTCTAATACTAAGGAGGGAACTTAGTAAATTCCTAAACAACCGTATACTAGATTACAATTGTATCCTTTATTTGTGCTCTTTTAATCAGGGTTGGCAAACTGGGCCCAGCCCAGAAAAACCCGCCCGGGTTTTTCTGGGCGGGCCCACCAACAAAAACCCGCTGGGTTTTTGCAAATAAGTGGGGTTTTGTTAAAAATTATTTATAATTTACAAATCCTATCTATAGAGTACAAAAAACACCTTACCTTTTAAGAAAAAAATTATTTTTATTTTTTAGAAAATAGTATTAAACATAAAAAGTAACTACAGTTATAAATATAATAAAAGCAAGTTTATCTTCTATAACTGGTTAAATTTTCCTTTTCCTGTAAAACCAAACGATATTTTTGTTTAACAGTGGATATAAATGTTATCCAGAATCAATATTTAAAATTAAATTGTTTAGTTTTAAAACTTCATAATTTTATTTTAATTTTAGTAGCAACATAATTATAAATCTAATAAAATTTTCTTCTATAACCATTTCAACTATTAAAAAACTTTTTTAATTAATCTGGTGTGTTACTCACACAACTTTCTCTTACCCTGAAATTTAATACTATTAGTGCGGATTGGAGATTAAGGGTTAAGATAACGAATATTGTTATGTAAACCTATGTTAAAACAATTCAACTTAGGCTTCGGAACAGCTTTATTTGACAAATAGTTCTATGTAAGGGGGCTACTGCCTCCCTCAACACCCCGTTTCACTACTTTACCTGCATTTATATAGAATTCAAATCTGTTATTAAATTCAAAAGTTCAGTTGAAATTATTGAGACAACTTTCACAACAACACTCCTTAAAACTTATGAATCTTGATCAAACTTTTCTAGTAACAAACACATTAACTTCAAATTGTTTTTAATTTATTCTAATAGACACAGACAAAGGTCAAATGTTAAAAACTTGACTTCGGCATTCAGGAAGCCTCAAAACATGTAAATATACAAAAATCCAAGCGATGAATATTTAGCTTAAAAAAATACATTATTTACCATATGGCTATGAGGAATTAATTTCAATTCCTGAACAGCTTTCCTGGACTTGGTAAAATATTGCAGTAAAGCACTTCCACTAACATTAAAAAAGAATGTTATGGCTTAAATATTGGTAACCCTGTATATCTTCTAAAAGTTATGTACACATCACGTTTAGGACATAAATATAATCCTATACTAATAACACATGGCACAACCTAAAGTACACTTCTACCAATTTTCAAGTATTGTCGTACCTAGTTCTTTTGCATAGCCCTGTAAATGAACAGTGAATAATTTCTATACCATATTCTATACGAAACATGTTTTTACGTATAGGAAATATACATATTCGTTTCATTTGGTTTAGTGCAGTCTATAGATGTTGAACTCTCTTATTTTCCCCATAGGCATAATGTATTTGAATTCTCTTGGGTGTCCCTGTACACAAACCATTTTCTTGATCTAAACAAAAAGTTTAGTATAGCATCCCTATATCATACACATTTAGAATACCGTTTGAACTTTCTGCTATAATTTGTTTTTGAGATATGCTGATAACAGACACACACACACACACACACACAGACCAACCGCTGAAAACATGATTTTTAGATTCAAGCGACCTCAAAACATGTAAATAAAACAAAAATTCAACTTTGAAAATTTTACCCCAAAACAATACTTTTTCTACCTTGGGTAAGAGAAAGTAAAAAAAAAAAAAAAGGATAAAGCAGTGCAACTTATTTTTATAATAAAAAAAAATTTAAATGATATATATTGTACTTAAGAAAATTTATTTTGAATAAGCATACGTTAAAATAATATATAGCTTAATCTTAATCTTACTAATTAACAGTATTTTAATATTAGAATCAAACCAATTTTCATCTCTAAGATAAATATTAAATGAATTATTAATTAGTAGTTTAATATAATTAGGTGTATTACAATTAATATGCTAAATAACATATATCTAACACTGCAATGCAAATGTATTCAAACAAAAACCCACAAAAGCCCAGAAAAACCTGCAAAAACCCAAGTGGGTTGGGTTTTTCTAGAAAACCCCGGGTTTTTGCCAACCCTCCTTTTAATTGCTTTTTTTACTTTTCTTTTAACATTCCAGCACAAAGTATCGCCTCTTATTTTTAATTACAATAGGGAACCAATTATCTGGAATGGGTTTTTCAAGAATATTCTGGATAACAGGTTTTTTTGGATAACTGATTGCTTATCAAAGCAAGCCTCAATAATCAGTATTATTGCATATGGTTCTTATTTAAAATAAATATTTTAAATCAAAAATTAATATTTTTTATCAATTAATCAAATTTAAATACTTAATTAACATCTCTCTCTCTCTCTCTCTCTCTTTTTTTTTTTTTTTATAAAAGTATTAATATAATTTATCAAGATAAATTATTAATAAAAATTTTAAATGAGAAAAAAAAAAATCTTTGAAACTTAATTTTCCATAAGAATTAAAATCTGCCCAAATCCAAGTATTTTTAAATATGTAAAATAATATCTCATATAGAGACATGTTATCCCACGTGTATTTTGTATAAAGCTACAATTTATAAAAGAATCCACTTTAAGACACGTATAAAAATTTAATTAAAACATTAAAAGGTACACATTGTGTCAAGGCCTTTCGCCCTGAGCTTCAGGGCATCATCAGGACATAGCCATTTTTTAACAAACAAGTACAGCAACAATATATATATACAAAAGACTAATTTTCGGTTACAGTTATTAACATAGATGCAACAGTCTAATTAAAATGAAAACACTACGAGGTTGAAGATTCGAGTACTATTTGGTTCACCATGGAGACACAGTTCTGTAGAGCAGTTGAGGTCATTCATTCGTCTGTGTTGAGGTACATGCTGAGGAACTTGTATTAATTTAAATCTTTATACGAGAAGTTGGCTGATTGGGTTTCATGTCACACCAGTGCTGCGTTGGTGGGAAAATTAGCGACATATGACGAAAAAACTTGTTTCAGAATTGCCACTTTGAAAACAAACTTGCAAAAAAAAAAAAAAACTGTCGGAATTATGTAGAAAATTTTTTCTTTCATCGTAAACGATCATTAGCACTAAGGCACTGTTGAAATTAGATTATATTAGATATCTGATTGTATTAGAAAATACCAAATTTTAGGCAGAAAAGCAGCATCTTTGAAATTGATTGCATTATATTTAATTATATTTACAGCTTCCGAAACTGTTAATTCTGAATTAGTTGCTGGAGAAGAGATGATTTCCGCTTGGTCAAAAAGAGGTGAAGCTGAGGTTTCGTAAATAAAATTGACTAAAGCTGAACTTTTTTTATGTTCTTGAATTCTTATGTTTAAAGTTCTTTTTGTTTTTCCAATGTAAAAGAAAATATCTTGATTGAGTTTTAAAGGAATTTTATATACACCTCCAGTGGGTCTAGTTAAATCTCGATCATTTAAGCTTAGATTTTTAATTGTTACAGGAGAACTAAAAGGAATTAATATATTAAACTTACGGAAAATATAATGTTTAAAATTAATAAATTCGTAACAAAAAGGCAAACTATTACTATATTTAATTTTAGGGGTTGAGGTAGAAGAATTTATTGTAGAAGGATTAAATTTATATTTAAATTTATTGATAATTTTGATAATAGTAGTTTTTTTATAGCCAGCAGCCTTACCAATTTTTATAATTTTGTTAAGTTGTCTAGTTTCGCTAAAATGGAAAGTGGTATATTTAAGAGCCCTAGTAATGTAAAAGAGTTAAAGAACGAAAATTTATAATTAGTAGGATGGGCAGAAGTGGCAGGAATTGGGAGGGGTACAAACGAATTTTTATAATAAACATCAAACCATATAACTGTATTATCTTTACTACGATGGATAGCGAGATCTAAAAAGGGGAGAGTTTGATTAGTTTCACATTCATAAGTAAAATTAATTGATGGAAATTGTTTATTACAGGAATTAATAAAGTCAAGTAGGGAGGATTTAGAATAGGGCCAAGCCAGAAAAATGTCATCCACATATTGTAGATAAACAGTTGGTTTAAGAACAGAGGCGGCAAAAACACGTTCTTCAAGTTCTATTAGTAAAATATCGGCAAGTATAGCGCTAAGAGGGGAACCCATCGGAGCTCCGAACGTCTGTTTGTATATAATACCATCAAAAATAAAATAATTATTGTTTTTGATTAGATGAAAAGCTTCGTAAATAAAGTTAAGTAAAGGGGATAAAGTAGGAATATTGCTGCATTTTTTTAAGATAATGGATAACACAGTATCTAAAGGAATATTAGGGAAGAGGGAAACAACATCTAGACTGTAAAATTTATCAGAGGGGTTGAAAGTAGTGTTAAGGATTTTATTTTTCACTTCTAAACCAGATTTTACAATATATGGGTGGCTAAGAATTAGAGGTTTAAGTAAATTAGCAAGAAATTTTTCTAAAAAATAATAGGGACTATTACATTTTGAAACGATAGGCCGAAAGGGGTGATTAGTTTTATGAGTTTTAATTTTGAAAAATAATTTTGGAATAGCGGGATATAACGGAATTTTTATACAAAATGGGGAAATTAAATTGCTAAAAGAATTAATAAGTTTTTGAATTTTACATGTAAAGTTTTCAGTAGGATTAGAGTTAACTACAATACAAGCTAAGTCAATGATAGCTGCACGGGCTTTAGAGTTAAAATCATTTGCATTAAGAGCAACAATTTGTTTAGATTTATCAGCTAGCAGGAGGCGAAAGTTTTTATTAGTTTTAATCTGCTTAAGTGTTGAAAAATTACGATTCTTTGACCCACTATTGAGGTTAACATGTTTATTTAGAGCAAATGCAGCATAAGCACGAACTTGTTCTTGATTTTGAACGGGAACCTGTTTAATAATATTTTCAAGTTTTGGTATTACATAATCAGCCTTAAGTTGAGGTTTAAAAGCAAAGTACGGTCCTTTATTCAAAATTTGCAGTTCATTTGGTGAAAAAACATGGTCAGATAAATTTAAAAACTTTTTTCCAGTCTTTAAAGATTTATTATCATTGACAGAAGCTTGTGCTGCTTTAAGGTTATTAATTTTAATGCTATATTCGTGATTCATCTTGATTTCAAATTTTTCCGTACTTTGGAAAATATTTTGTAAAAAAGGGTCTAAATACTTTGGTTGTGTTTTATTAGAAAGTTCTAAGAGACAGTAATATGTCTGGGATTCCAAGTACAGTAGGGAACCAATTATCCAGAATCATTTTTACGAGACTATTCTGGATAACTGGTTTTTCTGGATAACTGGTTGCTCATCAAGCAAACATTATTAATCAGAATTATTGCATATAGTTCTCATTTAAAATAACTATTTTAAACCAAAAATTAATATTTTTTATCAATTAATCAAATCTAAATAATTAACCTGATTTTAATTTTTTTAAATAAAAGTATTAAAATAATTTTTAATCAAGATAAGTTATTAATCAAAATTTAAAATGCGAAAAAAAAAAAAAAAAAAAAAAAAAATCTTTGAAACTTAATTTTTTATAAAAATGAAAATCTGCCCAAATCCAAGTGTTTTTAAACATGATTAACCAGTGATTTTAAAGCATTGAATATTACTAAAGATTAAAAAATTATGACCTGATTTTACAGGCTTTTCTTTTTATTTCTTATGAAAATTCATTTTTAATGTCCATGAGAGTGCAAAATATTCATAATATTTTAAAAGTAATTTGGTTTTAATTAACACCTCCCCTCCCCCCAGTAAATAAATGAATAAATAAAATAATAATAAAATTCAGTACAGGACCAATTACTCCATTTCACCCAATCCAATCTAGATAAATAAAATTACCACCTATGATATTGTGTAGTGGCGCCATCTATCCACATTTTTCAGAACTAAAAGCTATCTTTTCAGTCTACACAGTGTTGCCAGATTTGGGGACTTTTTTATTCAACTCTCACCAATAATTTTGAGAAGTGATATTTGCTATACATAATAGACGTTTATCTTTCGAAGTGCTTAGGCAACCGTTACAATTAAAATTTAGTGGCGGGGGTTGAATAAAAAAGTCCCCAAATCTGGCAACACTGAGTCTACATTGTACATTATGACCTTTAACCAATTCCCTGTCAAATACATAAATACTACATTTAAATAAATGTAACAAAATTAAATATAATTGTTATTTATTAAATATTTATTTTACTTTTAATTGTTTCAGATTACAATGTTAAACCATTGTTATTATTATTTAAAAAAAAAAAAAAGTGTATTTTTTTTTTTTTTTTTAATGCATTGGAAATTAGTTGTTTGGAAATATAATTCTGGATAACTGGTTTTCCGGATAACTGGATTCCGGATAAACGGTTCCATACTGTATATAATAGATTTCCTAAGGTTTCTAATAGCATTCTTTAGCATTTTGGCTTCAGCATTGAAAAGTATATTTTGACAACTGAGTGGATAAGATTTATGATTAATTTGCAAGGATTTTGGAATAATATTCAGGTTTTTACATTCTTTAAGAAATTTTAACCTTAAAAGCCAACTATTCAGTTTAAACTTTAATTTTTTAAATTTTAGAAAAAGTGACATGTTTACACTGTTATTATAATTAAAAAGTATATACAATATTGATCAACTTACAGGCAAACGAAAAGATCAGCATGAATAAATAAGACCATTGTCAAGACCATTGTTCCTCAGCATGTACCTCAACACAGACGAATGAATGACCTCAACTGCTCTACAGAACTGTGTCTCCATGGTGAACTAAATAGTACTCGAATCTTCAACCTCGTAGTGTTTTCATTTTAATTAGACTGTTGCATCTATGTTAATAACTGTAACCGAAAATTAGTCTTTTGTATATATATATTGTTGCTGTACTTGTTTGTTAAAAAATGGCTATGTCCTGATGATGCCCTGAAGCTCAATGTTTTAATTAAATTTTTATACGTGTCTTAAAGTGGATTCTTTTATAAATTTTTAAATATGATTAGCCAATGATTTTAAAACATTGAATATTACTAATGATTAAAAAATTATGACCTGGTTTTACAGCCTTATCTTTATATTTCTTATGAAGATTGTTATTTTTTTAAATGTCTATAAAAGTGCAAAATATTCATAATTTTTTAAAAGTTATTTTATTTTAATTATCACCTCCTTCCCCCCAATAAATTAGTGAATAAATAAAATAATAATAAAAATAAATTCAGTACAGGGCCAATTATTCCCATTTCACCAAACCCTTTCCAAATAAATAAAATTGTCACCTTTATAATATAGGGTAGTTATAATATAAATCTTTTGACATTTTTTAGAACTAAAAGCTATCTTTTCAGTTTATATTGTACATTATAACCTTTAACTTACACCCCTTGCCAAATATTTAAATACTGCTTTTAAATCCTATAATGAAATTAAATGGAACTTTTATTTATTAAATATTTCTTTTACATTTAATTCTTTCAGATTACAATGTTAAACCATTGTTATCATTTATTTATTTATTTATTTTAATTCACTGGAATTTAGTTGCTGAAAATATAATTCCGGATAAACGGTTCCATACTGTACATTATTTTAAAATAGAAAAATATCTAAAACATAAATTTACATAAATTAACTATATTAAAATAAATAACACTTTTTCTAGCAAATTAAAAAAGTAGCATAAAAATTCTTTTACAAATATATACCAATATGTAGTGAACCCAAGTAATAAATAAAAATACAAACTAATTACATTAAATTAGTATTAACAGGTCAAATAAAAATTTAAATATATATATATATATAGCTTACACCAAAATTAACTTCAATTAACAAAGTTTTTCAAAGCGTCAAGGGAAATCCCGAGCAGCAGATTTTTTAATAGAAACAACGTACATAACTGTCCTAGATGACACCTAAAAAATAAAATTTTGTGAAATTAAGAAGAGACAAAAACATTTATGACTATTTTTCAACATTATTATAATATACAAGAGTTTTATACTATTATCAATCAATATTGAAGCCAGAAAAGAAATGTTTTAGTGAGAGTTTTAAATTTTACTTATAATGCATTTTAGCTCGACAAAAATATATTACATTCTTCAAAATATTATAAGTAGGACTAGGGTGCCCAAAATAGTAAGAGTGATCACAATACTTATGGTGCATGCTCTGTGGATGTCTTCGAACCCATGCTTTAGACAGGGTCTCTTAAGGTGAAGTAATCCACTTTGGCGAAAAATTGTCAATTTATTGACACTTCACAAATATTTATTTTTCGTCGAGTTATATAATGATTTATTCTTTGATTCATTGAAACATAGTAAATTATTTATTCTTACTATAAAATCACATTCGGAGATGTAAAAGAATTTCTATAAACATTATCGAATGCAATATGAAGTTTTAATATTTTAATATATAAATAAATTTATTACTTTTCAAATTGATTTTGCATTATTTAATTCAACATTTTAAATTTATTATAAAGAGGATTGTTTCTTTTGGGCAGAAAAAAAACAAACTTGTCACAATTTTTTTCTATAGACCACCCCCATAAAAGTAAAAGGGTCAGTCAGACCCTCACCCTTCCAATGGTGTAGTCTTTCTTATACTAACATCCAACCAACTCCACATTTAAAATTTTCTAAATTTAGGACCATAACTTTCTGAGATAAAGCACTGTAGGGGTTAAGACCTGCCCCCTTTCCAGCAGTGCAGTATTTGTTATACTAACACCCAATCAACTAAAAATTTAATATATTGTAAAATTAGGATGGTAACTTTCCAAGATAAGGCACCATGGGGGTAAGACCATCCCCCCTTTCAAGGGTGCAGTCTTTGTTACACTAACACACATTCAACTCCAAATTTAAAATTTTGTAAAGTTCAAACCATAATTTTCGTAATACGAATCACCCTGGGGGGTAAGTCTTTCTCCTTTTTCAACAATGAAGTTTTTGTCATACCAGAGGTGGATAAATATACACGAACACTGTTCGTGGAAAATGTTTATCTTTTGCAGAAATTTTTTTAGCATTGATCAAAACTAAAAAAAAAACTGCAATTTTGAAACCGTTGTTACTCAAATAATGTGTCCGAAAATTTCTGTATCAAAAACATGGCTCAAAATTCCTCCCTTCCTTTTATGGATATAAATTAAATGCTTAATTTTAAGCTATTTTATGCATATTTATAGTTGGTATTTTATAGTTATTTATCTTTTTTACTTTACGCACGCTTTTTGCAGAATTTTTTTTTTTGTGTGTGTTTGCGGAGACTTTTTCATTTTATCCATCTCTGTCCCCTACTAACACCCACTCAACTCCAAATTAAAAATTTCATAAAGTTCAGGCTATAACTTTTTGAGATAAGGCAAGGGGGTTAAATGGGAGTAAGATCCTTCCCGCTTTCAGTGGTACAGTCTTTGTTGTACTAACACCCATTAAACCTCAAATTCAAAATTCCATAAAGTTCGGTTCAAAAATTTTGGAGATAAGGCACCATGAGGGGTGAGTGCCTCCTCACTTCCAAAGACGCAGTCTTTGTTATACTAACACCCATTCAACTCCAAATTTAAAATTTCGTAAAATTTGAACCACATTTTTCGAGATAAGGCACTGTGGGATTAAGACCCTCCCCCCTTTCAAAGGTGCAGTCTGTCATACTAACACCCATTCAACTCCAAATTTAAATTTTCGTAAAATTTGGACCATAATTTTTTAAGATAAAGCACCATGGGGATAAGAACCAACGGTTAAATCTTTGCCGTACTAAAACACAACTAAGTCTTAATTCAAAATTTCATAAGGATAAGATCATAACCTTCAGTCAGAACATCAACAATCACGATAAATCAATGTCCATGTTTGTGTAAGTCACAGTTGGTTTCAATATGATGCATGGCACTAATGTTACCTCCATAGCCAATAATGCATACATCAAAAACTGGCTAAATTGATTTAGCAGTATAGATATAAAATTGATAAAGACTAGAATCAGTGTAGGCTTAAATTGATTTAGTGATATAGATGGAAAATCGATGTTAGCAAGAATCAGCATATGCTTAAAACGATTTAGCGATATAGATGTAAAGTCGATGTTAGCAAGAATTGACATACATTTAAAATTATGTAGCAATATATAGGTAAAATCGATGTTAGCAAAGAACGACATATGCTTAAATCGATTTAGCGATATAGATGTAAAATCGATATTAACAAGAATTGGCCTAAGCTTAAATCAATTTAGCGATATAATAGGCATTAAATCGATATGTCTCGATAAACTTATAAAGTTTAGACACAAAGAAAAGTCACATACTGCAGATTGTGAGGATCAGGAGCATGGTCGGCTCCCAATTCCAGAGATATGCCATCTGGAATATGTAGAAGTGCAAATTCTTTATCATACATTTGAAAATTTACCTGCATTATATGGCTGCTGACTGGAATACAACAAAAAGCAAAGTGAAGAAAATGTTAACCAAAAACACTAGACTTGATTGTAAATTATTCTTTGCATCTACATAGCCTTTTCTGCTGAGTTCACTTAACTCTCCACTACATCAGCTGGGCAAAATCACAGGACCAAGTTTCATTGGTGACAGGCATTTCTGCAATTTTCAAAACCTGGCAACTGTTCTCTTCAATTGTTGCTAAAGAACATGTTATTGTTGTAGGAAACAGAATCCTAAAACTGTTTTTCTCTCTTTTGTTTCTGTTTCAGACTGCGCCTTAAAAAACGGAATCTTCACTGATTGTTCAGATTTGGAGAAAACTAAACATTTTTTATTTCCAATGGAAGTATTTTATTCGGTCCAAAATTTGATATCAAGTTTTCACCTGATTTACATGCTTTAAGGTCTCCTGAGCCCAAAAAAGTGGTTTTCAACAGGTTTGGTCAGTGTGTGTCTATGCATGTGCAGAATCTTCCGACTATCATATCTCCGAAACTAATAAAGATAGAACGACAAAACTTCTGAATTGACAGAGGTCTGGTGTACAGATAAATTTTCCAAATTTTGGTGAAAATTGAAAAAACGGAAGTGAGGCATCCGAAACTGGAACTGGGACCGTAAGTCCATATCTCAAAAACGGCTCTAACGATTTTCCTCAAAATTGCTACATAAACACTCTATTGGATGTCCTTTCGAATGATATAGTTGGTTAGTTCAGGAAATTTGATAGATGTCCTGTATAAATAGCTCAATTCCAGGACTCGCAAGTGCGTTCCATTAAAAACAGCAGCACGGATTTTTTTCAAACTCGGCATAACTCTTTTTTAGATATCCTTTCATATGTAATTGTTGTTTTCCGGTCAACAATTGAGTTTGTCAAGTTTTGGTGAAAGCCTGTATCTTAAAAACGGCTCTAACGATTTCCTTGAAAATTGTTACATAAATCAATTTTAGATATCCTTTCTCATGTATTACATGATTATTACAGGAAAATTAACAGTCACCCTGCTTAGGTAGGTTAATTTTAGATCTTGGAAATTGGTGTTTCAAAAGATAACTCAACTATTTTTTCTGTTATTTTCTAACTTGCCATGTAAACTTTCTTTTATATGTCTTTATTGTCATGTATTAAGTTTCTCATACTGGAAAAATTTTAGGTTTCTATTTTGTTAGGTCAAATTTATGTCTTCTGATCATATTATCTAAAAAAAAACATTCATATAATACGTGTAGTAGTGGGTAATGGAAGTCATGTGGTTGTTTCACACCAGTTTTTTTTTTTTTTTTTTTTTTTTTTAATAGTTTTTTACGATTTAAAATGTATTGAGCAATGTTAGAGAAAGGAATGCAAAGTAATGGATGTATAAATTTCAAATGTTATATAAAAACTGAATAGATAATTTTGTTTCTTTTTTTCCATATTTCCATTTTTGTATGAAAAAAAAACAAGAAGACAATTTTATGCCAGGGCGTGAGAAATCTCAAAATACTGGGCAAAGAGGTCTAGAATTAAACATTTACATGCCCAAATATCTCATCCAAATGTATATTATAAAAAATCTGATGTAGATATCACATGACTTCCTTATATACCCATTGGAATATACATATTGTTATGAAAACACTGACATTTTTGTGTGAAGTAACTAATTTGTGAATAAACAGGTATAGGTTCTAACCACGAAAAAAAAAAAAAAAAATCTGCTACTCCAACCATAAAAGTCATGACAGACAATAGGATTATATATACTGGCAAGCAAATAGGGAAAGCCGGGGTAATAAGAGACAGGGGTTATAAGAGACAGAGTAAAAAAACCCACCAAAAAACATACTTAGACAACTTTAAAAATATGTAATATTAAGTATCATGTGTATTCTTTACTACAATACACTTATTGAGAAGTTTACAACACATTTTGAATTAGTTTTCTACGATGGAAAAAAACCTTCACTTTGAACTTACCCTAAAAGTTCGTGACTTTTTCTAAATTTTTCTTTGTAGGTAAGATGTTTGGGATTTATTAATGTGTAACCTTTTGACCAAGACTATGACTTTTGATGTACAATTTTTGAAAACCTTGATAGCATTCTTTATTTACATGTTCTAAGCACGTTTCTTATTACCCCATTTTTATTTTTTGTGGGGGTAATAAGAGACATGAGTCTCTTATTACTCCCACTGTTAATTGCTGTGTCTCCCCCATTGTAGCTCCTGTTAATTCTGCCTAACTAGTTTACGAAGAGTTTACCTAGTGTTAGGCCTAGTCTAAGTTTGCCAAGAGAACATTTTTTTTTTTTTTTCACTTTAAATCAAAAAGCAGTTTTACTCATTAGGCTAGACCATATTTAGTTGTTACGATTATGTAAATTTATGTTTAGAATGTGTAAGAATGTGTATAAGTTAGTATTTAGTCATTAATACTTCATTACATGATAAATAGGTTATTTATAATTACTAGAAAAATCTTTTATAACATTTTGTTCGCTTGTATACACTTCAAAGATATGGCCTTTTTGCCTATTTTCGACTACACTTCAGAAAATGCGTAAAATATTTTCTGCCCATTTTAAAAATTATATTGATGTTTTAGGTTAATCCCTAGGTTATGTTGATTATGTAGAACTATCATTAAGTACAATATTATATTATTTAGGACCTAATATTAAAAGAAATGAATTTCACAAACACATTTATGACAGTAAATTTTCGAGAAAACACATTTTTTGAATGGATGCAAATAATAAAAATTAAAAACTATTGGCTGATTCAGAATTGTTTCCAGATATCTTTTATTATCCCACATGATTTTACATTGCCATATATCGACAGTTACAAGCCTGGTCTCTTATTACCCCGCATGGGGTTATTAGAGACAAACATTTAATGAAAATTTAAATAAAAAATTTAACAAAAAATCTAAGTTAAATAATCACCTAAAAAATCAAGAGGAGTTCATTTAATGAAATTAATACGGGACATTTATTTCAAGTTATTTAGATTAATAGTATAGATTTTATTAATATTTTTTGTCTCTTATTACCCCGGCTTCCCCTATACTAATTTTTTCAGGAATTCCTTATTACAGAATCTCTCATTGGCAAACTCCTAGCTTAGAGTTTAATGAAAATCATTCGAGTATAGATGGTCTACTTTTGTTCTCTTTTCCAAAAATTAGAGGTGAAAAACGATACGTTTTACCAAAACAAGTAATTCAGTTAAAACTGAGAAAAGATTTACTGCTATCTTGAAATAATATTTACTGCCAAATTTGATCGCTAATCTTTCCAAGTCGCCAAGCTTGTAGCCAATGCTGACTTTGGCCTTGGCATCGATTTTGTGTCGAATTGGCAATTGAATTTGATGAAATTTTGTAGGTTAGGGTTCCCAAAGTTTGGAAGCTCTAACTTCAATAATAACAGAATTCTGGAAAGATTTATTGGTTTACAGTAGAGCCCCTAAATAAAATAATAGGCCGGCGCATCACCGCCATTTTTTACTTTCTTCTATATGTAACTAGCAGACCCGGCCACGCGTTGCTGCGGCTAAGTAATACGTTGATAATTTGATAAGGTATATAGTATTTCCCCACAACTGGATTTGGCGATTTTTTTTTTTTTTTTTTTTTTTTTTTGCGCCTTTCTGAACGATAACGAAGTCGTTCTGGAGTATTTGCAATGAAATATGTTAACCTGCATGCTTTTATTTTAGATTTATGATTTAGCCATAATCGCCAAATCCAGTTGTGGGGAAATACTATAGTTGTTTCCCACAACTATAACTTATAATATAACTTCAGTAATTATATTCCGATAATTATAACTTCAGTATATCCCCACAGTTGAATTTGGCGATTTTTCTTTGGCGCCGTTTTGAACGATAACGATGTCGCTCTGGACTGTTTGTGATATAATATGGCAGCCTATATGTTGTTTATTTTGGATTTATTATTTTATGTTTTTGATTTATGATTTAGATTATCATTTATGATTTATAGATTTATGATTTAGCCATAATCGCCAACAAAAAATCGCCAAATATCGTTGTGGGGATATACTGATTAATATATTACTGAAAAAATTAATATATTTTAACTAAGTGGTGAGAAGATTCTGAGTATGTTAAAATTTTAATAGTAAATTCAAGTTAATCTAGAAGGAAAGCATTGAGGATTAAGATAAGAAAATTGCAAGATTTTATGATCGCATTTTCAGCAATAAATATGAGTCAAAATTTAATGCAAAATACATATATAAATCACAAATTTAATCAGGAACGTTAAATTGGTAAGTTATTAAAGAAAATGTAAAGAAAAATAAGAGAAATAATTAACTAAAGTTTCGAACATCGATCATATAGATTAGCGTTACAAAACAAATAAACAGACTTAAACTCTTCCAGACTTTTAAATAAGTTTTAAATTAACTTTTAAAATCTAATGTTAAATAAAACAGACTTTTAAATAAGTTTTAAAATATTGAAATAATTACTTTTTATTTAGAACGTTATGTATAGATCACAAATTTCTTAAAGAAAACGAAGTGATACAGATTAGAATAATGCAACAAAAATTGAAAAAGCAAGGTTATGTCGTAAATAAATTTTTAACACACGTGTCACGTGAAATAAATTGTAGCATATACATAATGTAACTGACATAAGATATTAACATGTTGCAGCGGAATAAATTTCATATCTATCATCCTTGGCGGAAAAAAAATAATATCGCCAAATTATCTAGCGCACACATTTAATTCCTTTCAAAAATCATGGTTATTTTAACAACTTATATTAAGAGAGTAATGAATAATATGAAACAATATTTCGCACAATACATATTACAAAAATATACATCTAGCTTGTATATTTTCGTGTTACGTTTTTGATCGCCAAATACGAAAAACTCCAAGGACGACAGAGCTTTGAAATTTAAAATTAAAATTTTGTCAATTTGACAGCAAAATAACTCAATCTAACGTATGCACATGATAAATAATACATATCTATACAAAAATATGGGGATCAAAATCCGGAAATAATTTTCCTCGTTTTTTAATAATTTTTTATAAAAAATACAATGGGCCATTAACATAAGAAATCTTTTTCTTGATTTCACAGACTGTCAGTGACGTCACACTTCGCTAGTGTATAACTACATACTTTATCAATGCGAATAAAATCTTTAAATTGATTATGACGTCAATTTTCGTGAGATGCATAATTTAACTTTTTATAATTTTTTAACGTTCACGTTTGATTAAATGTATTTACTTTTATGTCGAAAGAAAATGAACTCGTATTTTTTCTTTTTGGCAACAATTAAACTTATGGAACTCACAGATATTTTGGAGCAACTTTAATAAAGGTCTATAATTAACAAATAATTGCAATAAAACAATATTGTGACAATAAACTGAGATAAAAACTATCCTATCTCTCAAGTTGGACCAAACTGCACACAGAGTGCAAAATTTCATTAAAATCGGTTCCTTAGTTTAGGAGTTTACCCCGGACAAACATCGTGACACGTAATTTATATATATATACAGATATAGAGAAAGTATTGGATTCGTAAAAATTTTCGACCTCGGGTTTTTGATGAATTTACACGATTTGACAATTTTTAGAAAATGTCTGTCTGTTTGTCTGTGTGTGTCTGTGTGACAAAATTTTGTGGCAACTGTATCTCAGGAACTACTGCACAGAATTTCATACAAATTGGTATGTAGTTGCACCTTGACATAAATTAGTGCCTATCAACTTTTGGTAAAAATTGTCTTACAGGTTGCGTTACCATCCCGCTTTTTCTAAATTTTTAACATGGTGATATAGGGCAAAATTTTGTATAAATGTGCATAAAGAGAATTATTTTTTAGTAATCATTATGAAATTTACAAGAATTATTTATAATAGAGATAGTCAACTGGGAAAAAATTTTTGTATGCGTAGGAGCCTCGCCACCCCCCTGGGGGGGAACCCCCCCTCGAGGGGAGTAAATTTTCAAGATGGGTATCTTTCGAAAGGTCTCGTCAATACCTTTAAAACGAATGGTTGAACTATAAATCTGTGATAATTTAAAACAAAGTTATCATTTTTTTTTTACTTTTAACGAAAAAAAAACTCAGAAAAAAAAAAAAATTGCATCTTTTTTTAAACAAAATTTAACCAGACTTGGTATTTAGTTGGCCCCTGACATAAACTAGGGCTGATTAGATTTGGGGATCAATCGCTCAACAGGTGGCGCTGTGATCGTACTTTTTCTAAATTTTTAACATGGCAGTATAGGACAAAATTTCGTATATATGTACATAATGAGAGTTATTCTTAACCTGTGATTGTGAAATTAATATGAATTATTAATAATAGTAGTAGTTAATTAGGAAAAAAATTTGGGGCATCGTTTCCCCCTGTAGGGGGAAGTACCCCGGGGGGGGAGTAAATTTTCAAGATGGGTATCTTTCGAAAGGTCTCGTCAATACCTTTAAAACGAATGGTTGAACTATAAATATGTGATAATTTAAAACAAAGTTATTGATTTTTTTTTACTTTTAACGAAAAAAAAACTTTGAAAAAAATCGTATTTATACATATATATATATATATATATATTGTTACTGCGTGAATTTGTATAGGAATATATAGAAGAAAGTCTTGTGGTGGACACAACATACTAGTTTGCCTCTGAAGAGGACAGCATTCCCGCTTGGCGTCCTTATCGCTTCCCTAATGATTTCAAGAAATCTTAATCTGAAGCTAATCCGGTCAAGATAAGAGCAATAAGCAACAATAATATTCCTAAAAACACATTTTTTTCACAATACATTCTCAGGATGTCATTTTATTCTAAGGATAACCTATGGATGTACGATGTGTTGTTAGTGGGGTTTCTGTTTCTTTTACAAAATGTCGCCAAAACTCAAATACACAGTAATAGAAGGTCTGTGAACACTTTATGTTCACTTCTTGAATGATTATAGCAGTTTATCGCTAAACAAACTTCCATATCATAGTTTACTTAGCTAAAATTATGGTAATAAAACAAGTCACTTTAAAGTAACGTAAGACAATAACAAAAATGTTTGTCATTTGTTTATCAGAGAAACGCGCTGGGTACACGTGGCAACCCTAAGGCACCCTGATGCACCAGCTCGTATATATAGGAGCCTTAGTTTACCGCACTAAACTAATTCTTTGAAAATTCTTTAAATGATAAACAAGACTAAAACAAAATAAAGTGATGACTAGAACCAGCTTATATATTAAGAATTGCTTTCTACACTCAAAAATGTCGGCAACTTTTATTACAATATCATTATGTGTTCTATCTACATGCTAAATATTTATTAAAGTACAGTCGTTGACTAGAACCTGTTCATGTCTTTAAAAATTAATTTCTACAGGCAAAAAATGTCAGCAACTTTCATAAAAATATAATTACAAGCTCTATTTATGGGCTGAATATTCATTAAATGAAATGCATTCATCGACTAAAACCTGCTTAAGTTTTTATAAATTACTTTCTACATGCAAAAATGTCGACAACTTTCATCATAATATCATTATGGGCTCTATTATTAGCTTATTTTGAAATCTCTATGATGGCAGGTCATACACATAATGACTAAAACCTTTGCGTATTTAGTCACTATGAATATAATTTTCGTAAATATCTCTGAAAATGAAAAAGATCAAAAAGGGAAGTGCACAACAAGATATTATAATGAACCTATATACCAATTTGCAATGTTCTACGTCCAACCGTTTTTGAGTTATGCAAGATACATACGCATATATGATATATATATATATATAATGCATACATGCATCATGAAAAATCATGTAAAGTCGCTGATATCTCAAAGACGAGAGCTCATATTAAGACCAAGCTTGTAGGTGTAAAACTGGATATCATGACAGTCACACATATACATTTGCAATATTCTATGATGATTCATTTTTGAGCTACGTGAGATATAAAATCCATATATAATGGCCAAAACCTTTGTGCATTTAGTCATTATGAATATAATTTTCATAAATATCTCTGAAACGGAGAGTCACAAAAAGACCAAAAAGGGAAGTGCACAACTAGATGTTATAACAAACCTATATACCAATTTGCAACACTTTAGGTCCAATCATTTTTCAGTTATGCGAGATACATACACACATACAGACATCACGAAAAATCATGTAAAGTCGCTGATATCTCAAAGACGAGAGCTCATATTAAGACCAAGCTTGTAGGTGTAAAACTAGATATCATGACAGTCACACATATACATTTGCAATATTCTACGATGATTCATTTTTGAGCTATGTGAGATATAAAATCCATATATAATGGCTAAAACCTTTGTGCATTTAGTCATTATGAATATAATTTTCATAAATATCTCTGAAACGGAGAGTCACAAAAAGACCAAAAAGGGAAGTGCACAACTAGATGTTATAACAAACCTATATACCAATTTGCAACATTCTAGGTCCAATCATTTTTCAGTTATGCGAGATACATACACACATACAACATACAGATATCACGAAAAATCGTGTAAAGTCGCTGATATCTCAAAAATGAGAGCATGTATTGAAATGAAACTTGCAGGTGTAAAACTAGACATCATGACAGTCACACATATAAATGTACAATATTCTACTATGATTCGTTTTTGAGCTGTGAGATATAAAATCCTTTTCGCAAATTGGGATTACAATACTTCCTTATACCTTGTATAAGGAAGGAAAAACAATCATACATTTAGTGAAAAGACTATAACAAGAAAACAAATTTAACAACATTACACCTATATTGATATTATTTTATTTTAATTAAGTGAAAGTCAAAGACAATATGTTTTAATACACTTTATTTTTGTTAAGGTATTTTTAATTAAAAATTTGCAAGCCTAGTCCAGCATGTATAGGAAAAAAACGCATACTCAATCTGAATTTTTACATGCCCCAGGCATATCAGGCAATATAATTTTCAAACCGTGTTTTATGCAGGGTGTCAGATAGCTGAATACTCTGCAGCGAGTCCTAATCAATAGAGCTATATATATATATATATATATATATATATATAATGGTTTAACTCTCGCTTTCCCAAGATGGGGTCATTGACCCTATTTTGTAGTTGAAATTTAGTTAAACCCGCCTCATTCAAAAAGTGCGTTAATTCGCCAGAGATAGCAAACGTAACCAGTGGAATGTTACAACTTCTAAACGATACAAAAAGGCACAGTGCTGGTGATTTTCGCCAAATGTTCCAAGCGACACCTGAAAACAATTTTTCTGGAGTAACGCCTTGATCTTTGGAAAGTGAGGGTTAAAACACCATGTATTTACTAAAAGGCAAAATGGGGAAATTAGTGGCCAGTGGCTATTACCATTTTGCAGAGAAGTTTAGGAGTTTCTTGGCAAATTTTTAAACTTTCACCAACACGGCGATGTTTTGTGTTGTGTTCTGATTTGCAACCCTAGACTACTTAATATAATAGGGTGCATTTTCTAGTGAAACAAACAAATTGTTAAATACATCGGAGGTTACGAACTGAGTGGGTCTTACATTGCACTAGTGCTACATTATGAGCAATTGGAAATCTAAATATATTGAAAATAAACAATTCAATCAGAAACAATACATCGGAAACTATCCAAGTCATCATAAATACCTACAGTTTTTAATGAAAAGAAGTTTTATCATAAAATATTTTACTTATATTGTATGATAAAAAAAAAAAAAATAGTACTAAGAAAAATGTATTCTTTATAATAAGCTTATTTAAAATTTGACCTTCTCATGCAATATCAGACTACCATTTTAAGCAACACATAATTTCTAGAAATTTTAGAAAAGAAAAGTGGTGACTAGTCACATTGTGGCCAGCTAATTTTGCTTTTAGAATTTACAAAAAGACTGATATTATATAAATCGAAAACAAAAAGATTATTTTTTTGCATGATGTGATGCCGATTTAAACATGAAACAGCTCATATACTACAGTAGCGTTGGCTCTAGAATAAAAGGGCCGCCGGGGAGAATTCAATAAAAAGAGCAATTTATTTTCAAAAATGGCATTATATACATAATATGTGGTCTTCTATGTTGTGATTTTTGTATGTGACAAAAGTAAATTCTAATTTTAAGTGTATATATGTGGGCTATATGCATTTGTTGTTCCTAGAATGCTGTAAAACTATTGCTAGAAGGTTACATTTCAGGAAAAAAAGTATCTAAAGGCCTCTGAACATTTAAAATGTTTGAAAAGAGCTGTTGGGTGCTAAAATGAATTGAAAAAGGACCACAGGGAGCTAAAATATTTTTAAATGGGCAGCAGTGTGGAGCACCCTGCCAAAATTAACCTACAGCCAGCACTACTACAGGGAAAATGGTAGTAGGAGAATCGCTGAACAAATTCTTCTCTAAGGTGCCAGGTAGTCACCTCCCTGCAAAGCATAATATGCAAAAATCACAGCCTTATTAATGTGTTAAGTATTTATTTATATAACAATATTAAATCGGGGTAAAATTTCCTAGCATGCAAAATCCCTAAAAACTGATACTTGACTTAATAATGAAATATCATATGGCTATCTGTAATAAATAATATTTGGAGGATTCTTAATACATTATGGCAAATTAAATATTCAAAATAAGAAATTTCTGTAAAAACGAAATACTTTAACATGAAATTCAGAAACAGCAAAAATTTTCAAAAACCCTGAATTCAGGGGTAGCCCCAGAAAAGTTTCACCCCTGTTAAATGTAAATGGGCATGGGTATTTTATTTTCAAAGTCACAAAAATCTATCACGATTAACTACATCTCAGGGAAAATCTAGTATAGGTGTCTTCTTGGTGTGTGTTATTGTTATAGACATTCGCCAAGATGGTGACATATCAGACCTGCCAACTGCTACGAATAATTCGTAGTTGCTACGAATTTGGACCGTAAACTACGATGCTATGAAAATCGGCTCAAAATTACGAATTTTTATCTAGCACCAAAACTGCAACATTTCAGACCACGTTTTGCTTTGCGATTTTCAATCTTTCTCCATCCATGCCGTAAATGCCAATTTTCATTTAAAACTTACTTTATTAGATTCTAGAATGTATAAAGAGGTAGAATTGTTAAATATTTCTCATTCGTGTATTTTTTTTGTGTCCCCCTCGCGCCCCACGCCACCCCCTAACGATCGGCCAACAAACGCCTTCCTAATCTTTTCCCATCCAGAACATAAATGTCAATGTTCTTTTTAAATTTACTTTATTAGATACTAGAACCTATAAAGACGTAAAATTGTTCAATAATTCTCACTTTTTTTTACTTCCCTCCTCCCCCCCAAACAATCAATGATCAAATGCCTGTAGAAGCCTTTGTATGTGTTTATTTATATTTTAACATTTTTAAAATAATTATCCCAATGCTAAGATTATAATTTTTTGCAATAATTATAATTTATATTTTTTTTTTACTTATACAGATAATTAAACACACAGAAATATTTATTGATTGGTGAGTTTTGCAGCATTTTAATAACTGGTTGAATATAGTGTAAAAAGAGTAATTTTTAATAAAATTATTTCACACCTGGTTTCATAAATCGTGTTTGTTTCTTAAACAGTACAGTCTTTCATTATATATGAACACTAATGCAAATTATTTTGATAAAAATAATAACTCTAAAAATATTTAATCTGGGGGGGGGAGGAGGTAAAACAAAAAATTAACATAATGTGGCCAGATTTCTGTGGCAAATAAAAGCCGGATGTCTGGCATCTAGCAGTGCGTATTATCTGTGGAAAATATTTCATCAGGGCTGAAAATAGTACCCTGTGGATTATACACAAGAAAATACGGTAACATACATACATTTATTTGTTTAGGATGCGTGTGATGCATGATAAAAATGAACCAACCAACCATCCAATCCATTTTTTAAATTGATGTGCTACTAATTGTCATTTTCAAATGTTGGCAGGTATGTGACATTCCACATTGTGTCCCAATTTGCAGTACTTCACTGCCTATGTAAATGGCATTTTTTCTGCGTACAAAATAAACTGCTAAATATACAACAGAAACAAGCAATTTCGATGGAGAAAATCATCACAAAACATAATTTTCAAAAACAATACACTTAAAAAAATCGTCAAATTCTCTGATATTGAACCCAAAAATTATTATTAAAAGCAGCCATTATCCAAAGCACTTATTATAAAATGTTTAAAAGCACTGATTAAAAACCTATCGAAAGCAATGGCTAATTTTTTTTTAAAGCACCAGTAAAAAAACTTTATAAAGTACCAATTAAAATATTTTAAAAAGTATCAGTTATACAAATTTTCAAAGCACTTGTTACAAAAATGTCACAAACTTTTAAGTCACAAACACCAGTTATAAACTTTAAAAAATATCATTTATATATATATGGCACAAACACTAGTTATTAATTAAATAACTAGTAACTAGTTATATTATACTTATGTTATATTACACTCAATACATGCAGAAGAATGCAATTTAATAGAACCAATTTATAATAAAAAGTTTTAACACACACACACACAAAAAAAAATCACTTTTTAAAAAAATCACTGCATTTTTTTTTTTTTTTTTTTCCCCACAGAAGAAACTCTTCAAAACCACTTCTACATCAAAATTAAACAATAATATCCAAATTATTATCAGCATGACATTAAATTTTTATTCCCCCCCCCCTCCCCCCAGCAAAAAAAAAAAAAAAAACTTGCATTTTAACTGTCTTTCACGTTAAGCTAGTTCATCAAAACCATCGGTTGTACCTTTACATTCCATTAAAATTGTACTTTTGTTACATTTAGGAAAACATATATATATGAAGAAAATACATTGAAATTAATCTTATTCTGTTAGACCAGCAAAACACATTTAACATCACCACTTACAAATATGTTACAAATAGTACATTTTCATTCAAAATATAAAATGCATGTTCTATAGCAAAGTTCATCTTCGCACATAGGACAGTGACATAACCAAAGAGAAAACAGAGAAAGTGCTTTGCTCATAGAGTCTGCTATCTTTGGTGAACTAGTGTTACAGTGCCTAGAAATAGTTTGGAAAGCGACCAGCAAATCCGTGCCCCTAAGATTAAGTCTTTTCCCAAAGGTCAGTGCAATCGAGTTTATTGCTCGAAAAAAAAGCCTAAAGGTTATTTAATGTACTTAGATCATGTGATTGAGCAGACGGAACTAGGAAAAACCAATCAACTCTTATGCAATGTTTACAATTTGAGAGAAAAGCACAGCGCTATCTGGGAGGCTTAACTGATTTTAGCAGTATTATAAGATTTTGGTCATAAGTGCTTGCCACACTGTATATTCTAGGCGTTGTACTAGTGCTCACACAAACCTGCAAAATGCCAATGAAATGAAGACACTAAATTTCAGCCCAAAATTTTAAAAACATGATTTAATTAACAAAAAGAATGAAGAATCAAAATATATTTTTAAAAGTTTCAAGTTTCAAACTAAACTGAGTTATGAGAAAATGTTTGCGCACACTTCTCTTCTATCAAATAGTTATACAATCATATTTTTAGAGCTTTACTGAATACGATTAATTCAGACATATTAAGTTATATTATACTTATGTATTACATACAAATAAAAAAAAAAAAATCTTAAACCCTCTAAAATTAAAAATTAGACATTTTTGACTAATTTGATTCTTTTTATGGAAAAACTGACTTCTTCCTTAACTTTTAAGCTTTATACAAAGCAAATCATAATCGTCTTAGTACTTTTAAAGAGGAAACTAGGTTTACAAAAAATAGTTGATACAGATACACTTTATAAGGTATTTATTATTCAACATAAAACTTATTATTCAATATTGAGAAAAACTGTGTTTACTTTCTCAAACTTCATTACATACACAAAAGTATTTGAACACATAATAATAAGCATACAATCGGCAAATTATCATTCAAAAAAATTAGAAGAAAATACATAGAAAATAAAATTGCTAAATCAAATATCAAAAAAACGGCGGAAAAAAAAAAAAAAAAAAAAATCATAATCTTTTTACCTTATCCCTTAATTTCAATTGAGATTTTAAAAGAATTATAATTTATTTAATTTCGTAAGATTCAAATATGCTGGTTAATACAGCATTTCTAAGTCCCAGAAACAATCAATTTATTATTAAAAAGAACTTTTTCATTTATACATTTATAAAGTTTTTACCTGTAATCATTATCAAAATAATCAAACTTGATTTCCGTCTGACGAAGTAATTGACGACAAAAAGAAAAAGTAAATAAAAAAAAATAAGGTAAACTTTGAAGTAAAAGTTAAAGTATGTAAGGAATAAAATATTGAGTAACATTCAAATGTAACGTTTGATCGGCTTGTAAATACACATTTATTTGTAACGCTTGGAATTTGCTTGCTCAGTCGCAAAACGCAAGCAAAGTGATGACGTCACTGGCCAAGGCAAGCGAAAAATTTCCTATGTTAGGGAGGCATACTATTGTAACAATAGCAGCTATCGTAGAGCACAAGTCGGACCGTGGCGTAATTTTGATACTAATGTAACACCATAGCCTATGGTCCATAGGCCATATTGGATCGCATATGATTATTGCCATAAAAATTTGCGACTGCGTGCTTGCTCCCATAAGCTAAGGTGACCATACGTCCTCGAAATTCGAGGACTGTCCTCGAATTTTGACCTTTTTAATATTTTGTCTCCAAAAATTCTTTGAATACTTGGGGACACGAAATGTCCCCAAATTTAAATATTTGCATGTATTTCTTTCAAAATCGCAGTCCATTCCATGGAGGATCAAAATTGTGATGGCATGTCTCAAGGCCACCTCTAGGGGTGAGTCCCAGACCGTCACCAATTGCCCACTGCACAGTACTTTAAGGCTCCTATATATACGAGCTGGCGCATCAGGCATTTTGTTGCCTTAGGGTTGCCACATGTACCCAGCGCGTTTCTCTGATAAACAAACGATAAACATAGTTTTTGTATCGTCTTACGTTACTTTAGAGTAACTTGTTTTATTATATTTCATAATTTTAGCTAAGTAAACTATGATATGGAAGTTTGTTTAGCGATAAAGTACTATAATCATTCAAGAAGTTAATATAAAGCGTTCACAGACCTTCTGTTGCTATGTGTTTGAATTTTGGCAACATTTTGTAGAAGAAACAGAAACCGCCCTAACAACACATCTTACCCCAGTACATCCACAGGGGCGCGCCAACCCGGTGTGCGAAGTGTGCGGCGCACACAGGCGCCAGGTACAGAAAGGCGCCTGATGTGGAGTTAATATTTGAAAAAAAAAATATTGTTATTAAACCGGATCTTATGAAGTCGATCCGAAGCCATGTGACGAATGTGGCTAAATGAGGCACCAGGAAAAAAGTGCTGGCAAACCTTAACACTTGCATCCGCGTTTGTAATGATCGATAGACGGCGCTTTGTGAACACTGCAGTTGTTAGTAAACATTATAGCCACGTGTGTTCCAGTGTTCTTTTTGTTATTCTACTTAATATTCGTACTATAATTTCTCCGCCATTACATTATGGAAAATTGATTGCTTTTGGAAAAAATACTTCAGTTTATTCAAAGTTCGATCGGAAGTAGATTTTTAACTGAAGTTGAACAAATATTAATTTCAAATCATCTGATTAATTCTTTACTTCCATTAGCCGAAGCAACTGAAATTTTAAATTCGTCATTTGGAAATAAATGGAAGCTCAATTCTGGATTTCTTGATCCTTTGGAGTTACACTGTGGCACACAAAAGTATGTGTTATCTTTTTTACCGTATTTATTCATTTTTATTCAATAAATATATGTGAAACTAAATATCGGCAAGCAATGGCGGCTGTATGGAATTCGAATTAAACCATGTTTATTGTAATTTCACCTTAGCCCACCAGAGGGCGAGCATTTCATTACAATCGCGGATAGTTTAACACTTTCGCGACCGCATGCTTTTGTCTTTTTCACAGTAAGGTCCGCCTGTAGGTGTTATTCTCCCAAGATACAATATTTCAGAAAAATATTTCTGTATTCACATTTATATTACAAACGGACATACATTACAATTATATTCTTTCCAATCAAAGTATTTGTATCTATAGTATATTTGATTATACAAATATGAATATTGGGTATATTATTAAGAAATAAGTAACATACAAATCGCGAAAGAAACGCCCACGGGAGGAGTTACAGATTTTCAAATGACGCGAATGTACGTCAGCGGCTGTGAAAGTGCTAATTTTAGTTTATTAGAAAGTTTATTGTGAAAGGAAAAAGATGTGTCTAGACCCGGCAAAAAATTAAATTTCCAATCCTTGTTAACTTTTGAAACCATTTTTCCCCCCAAACCTAAAAGTTCTCTTTAATCTCTTTTCGACCTCCTGCTAGTAAATAACTATTTTGACGAGGTAAAAATATATCGTTTGTAATTTATTGCAAAATGAAAGTATAACAAATCCGGAGATTTCATTTAGAGTAATTTTTTGTCTTTAGATCATCGATGAAACATTTATTATATACATTCAGGAAATATTTACTTTATGAAAAGAGAATGCCATTCTAGATTTTGCATTTGTTAAATACTCCATGAACTAAATAATGTTTATTATTTAATTGGAAAAAGTTACAACAAAAATTAATTTACGAAAGTCAAATATTTATATAGGGAAATTTTGCATTGTCAATCGTTTATTTCTAACTACCCGCCTTCGCCAACCAGCTTATTTGTGACTTAAAATTCCTTGCCAGTGGCGATTGCGGCGCCCTTTTCGACGTTTCATATATCAAGGAACGCGGTAGCGTTCCGCCCCGCCAAGCTAAAACAAACACCAGCCAATGAAATTTACAAAGTAGGAAGTCAATGGTGAACGCTACAAGTGTATATTATGTCGACATATCAAGGAACGCGGTAGCGTTCCGCCCCGCCAAGCTAAAACAAACACCAGCCAATGAAATTTAGAAAGTAGAAAGTCAATGGTGAACGCTACAAGTGTATATTATGTCGACATAGCATCTCGTACTTTTCGACTACCTGTATCTCAGCTCCCTGATCCCCAAGACATATGATTTTTTGCACAGACCTTAAGCATACCCTTAAGACAAAACATACAAACTTGCATGTCGCTCCGAATTAAGGGGCCTGAGTTATATAACTTTGAAAACCCGAAATTTCCCTGTTACATTCTTCTTCTTCTGCTTCTTGTAATTGTTAAGACAAAAACTTTTGACGGCGATTGAGCCTATAGTTCTGCAGCTAATGAGCTGAAAATTTGCATGGACATTCCTTCTGACCTGCACCAGTGCCTTTTTCAATCAAAAATTTTTTTGGTCGGGTTACTGCTGCCTACGGCAGCGTTACCAGTACTCATCTTGCAATCACTTTTTAACTAACTTCCCGACTAGCTAGACATTTGAAACTTTCAGGATAGCTCATAACACGGTGACAATACATTTTTTAACACTTTTAGTCAACTGTCTCAGGTACCTACTGCCTTCGGCAGCGTTTATATGATTCGACAGAAAATTTATTTAACTAATTTCCCCGACTAGCTAGACATTTGAAATTTTCAGACTAGTTCAGAACGCGGAGAAAATGCATTTTTTCATTACGTTTAGCCAACTGCTTCGGGTTCCTGCTGCCATCGGCAGCGTTACCAGCCCAACGCTTGCAATCGATTTTTAACTAACTTCCCGACTAGTTAGGCATTTGAAACTTTCAGGATAGATCAGAACACGGTGACAATGCATTTTTTAACACTTTTAGTCAACTGTTTCAGGTCCCTACTGCCTTCGGCAGCGTTTATATGATTCGACAGAAAATTTATTTAACTAATTTCCCGACTAGCTAGACATTTGAAACTTTCAGAATAGTTCAGAACTCGGTGAAAATGCATTTTTATAATACTTTTAGCCAACTGTTTCGGGTTACTGCTGCCTTCGGCAGCTTTACCAGTACACATTTTTACACATTTTACAATCGCTTTTTAACTAACTTCAAGACAAGCTAGACATTTGAAACATTCAGGATAGCTCAGAACACGGTCACAATACATTTTTTAACACTTTTAGTCAACTTTCATAGGTCCCTACTGCCTTCGGCAGCGTTTATATGATTTGACAGAAAATTTATTTAACTAATTTCCCGACTAGCTAGACATTTGAAACTTTCAGAATAGTTCAGAACACGGTGAAAATGCATTTTTACAATACTTTTAGCCAACTGTTTCGGGTTCCTGCTGCCGTCGGCAGCGTTACCAGCACAAATCTCGCAATCGATTTTTAACTAACTTCCCGAATAGCTAGGCATTTGAAACTTTTATTATAGCTCAGAACACGGTGACAATACATTTTTACCAATTTGAAAATCATTTGAGGGCAAATGTTCTCGAATTTACAAATTTGTCCTCAAATGTCCGCAAATTAAAGCATAATTTAACTCTGTCCTCAAATGTCCTTTCAATTTGAGGACGCTGCGATGATTTGTCCTCAAATTGGGTTTAAAAAATTTGGTCACTTTAGTGAAACCCAGTATCAACTTGAGTTTCACCAGAAAACTCAGCTTAAATAACAGCTGACAACATATAAATCACAGCACAAACGATACCATAGTCATAACATACAGAAATAAACTACAATTCAATGGTAGAGACTTAGTCAAGCAAAACTTTCTATTTCGTAAATATTAGCGAGAAACTCACCTCAGTGGTCGGAACGGGACTCTTTTTATAGCCCGCCATTAATCCTGAATTTTACAGTAACTTCCGTAAAGTCCGGTTTCCATTGCAGTTGGAACTTCAAGGTTAAAAAAACCATTAATCACGCTCCCGACACAAAGAGCCAAATGTCTTGTCATCAGTTGTACCCTTTTTTTTTAATCAGATTTCGCAGTTACTTGAAAGGAAATCGTGCAAAATTGACAAAGATATCTCTGCCTCTGGCCCCTCAATTATCTCAGCTCGGGGTTAGAGCCAGGGACTTCCAACCGGTCGAACCAAAACGTCAAAGCATTCCAACAGCTTGACCATATCAAAGGATTCTGAATACCGCCGCTCGTAACGACTTCCAACCAAACTCAGTGGAAACTGCACTTAATAATCAAATTACAGCTTGGACGATGGGTCTATCGATAATAAAGGTTTTTTTCACCAATATCGTCAAAATAGTTGTCAAGGTGCGATAAAGTCACCATATTCATCGCCAAGTCTATTACGTGCCCTGATAAAGTGTGTTTTTAACGGAGAATGGTCTTTTTTAACGCGGAAACAAGCTAGAAAGGCAAAAAATTGACATTTTATAATGTGACTAAACCTTTTAGAAAGAAATCGCATAAAAAGAACTAATACTATGTAGAAATCTGTAACACTATATTTACATCCATGCATAACACGCACGATTTTTTATCGATCTATTACACAAATACATTCATTATGCATACGTATTAAATTATAAAAGCACATTCATAACCTGCAAAAAGAAGTGATATCTCATAAAAAAACAATACTATTGTAAAATTCACCCCGCCCAGCAAAAACTCTTACCTTTCTTATGCATACGTATTATATTTATAAAAGCACATACATAACCTGCAAAAAGAAGTGATATCTCATAAAAAAACAATACTATTGTAAAAGTCACCCCGCCCAGCAAAAACTCTTACCTTTCTTAAGCAGCCAAAAAAAGAATTGATATCAAATTTCGCCGCCGCTATTGAATCCCGGGTACTCAATGCCTAGCTTAATGAAGATCTGCCAATAACACTGCATGTATCTTTCTAATATATCCTAATCTCTTTTCAACATTCTTTCTTATCTGTGTTAGTTTTTTCGCTGCATTATAAAGTTATAATGTAAAGTATTTTTACGGCGGGGTGCGTCCTCTATGTAGAAGTTTTAATTAATAAAAAAATTAGTTAGTAAAGATTAAAATATTACGCACCCCGCCGTAAAAATACTTTACATTATAACTTTATAATGCAGCGAAAAAACTAACACAGATAACAAAGAATGTTGAAAAGAGATTAGGATATATTAGAAAGATACATGCAGTGTTATTGGCAGATCTTCATTAAGCTAGGCATTGAGTACCCGGGATTCAATAGCGGCGGCGAAATTTGATATCAATTCTTTTTTTGGCTGCTTAAGAAAGGTAAGAGTTTTTGCTGGGCGGGGTGACTTTTACAATAGTATTGTTTTTTTATGAGATAACAGCCTGTTCGCTTACCGCGCTGATAGTCTTAGAGAATTCTGGCCGTTTTTGCCATCCTTGAAAAATCGGACAGCAGTAAATGTTCTTTCACAGCGTCCTTTCCAAGTTTCAGGCACCTACAGCATCCTGATCGTTCACCACACAATGACCCCTGAAATTTCTGACCGTAGCAAATTCCATTCTGTAGCACCCTTTCTCTTTCAGACACCTCCAACAGCTCGTTCACAATCGATTCGTTACTACCAAAAACCTAGTAACACGGTTTATATAACCCTTAGTTATATTTTAAAATTTTAAACACCAATCCCCTATCTCCTACCCTTACAATTTTACAATTTCTAAAATATAAACATTCAATTTTTCACACCCAAAATGGTTTTTATAGCTCCTAGCTTTACCCTCTTCGCTCCAGTTGTCCACATATGTGGACCTCTATTTTTTGCTTTATAAAATCTAAACAATTTAATATTTTTACATTTTGATTAAACTAATAGAAAGCTGAACAAATTGGCTTTAAAATGATATCAATGTATGGTAACATAAAAACTATTTTATTTCTGAAATACAATGTTATTTTGACTAGTTTCGCAAAACGGCTTTAAAAGAGTGTAATAAAAAAAAGGTATATAATTTTCACAATTATTTAAAGTACTTACACTTTACCGGAATAAAAAGAAAACTAATATATATTGACTTATTTAAGGGTATTAAATTTTAAATTGTGTTACACTTATGAAGATTTAAGTAACTTAATAATTTACAGTTTAGTTGTTTAAAGCCATACACTTTCATCGTGCATTACTAACACCCTAAATTATAAATTTAAGAAAAATGCACTTTTTTGTAATGTATAATGTGAACGTATGTGTCTAAAAGCCTTCAAATGTTATTTATGTTGTTATTAAAGCCTCGGGTGTGAAGAGGCTATTAAAAAATAAATTAATACTTATTCATATATCTTGCCTTATTAATTAAGCATAGAAAGTATAGGCAATCGATTCAAGCGATTTCTTAGATTTTTGAACGAGACATATGAGCAGTAATCTTGGGCGAATATCAATTTCTATTAAAAGCGGAAAAAGTAAAAACTGCTCTTTTTATCGTCGCCATCATGTCATGAGGTACAGCTAAAATTGAGAGGTTTTAAAATCAACATTTTATTTAATACCTAAAAAACAAATTATTATTATTATTATTATTTCACTACCAACTCCGTCGCACTTTTTTGTACTTACATGCTATTTCTGTGTAATTTTGTAGTATATATTTGCTAAATATATAATTGTGCATTAACACATATACAGAGACCTTTTCTTTTATTGCTATAAACTAAAGACGATAAGTCCACATTAAATCTGATAATTCAATACATTTATTTTAACGACTTAAGAACTAAGCATCCAAGGTATATACATGTTTTGTGCATTATTTTCTTGTAGCCAGTGGAACAATTCTTTTTGACATTTTCCAACAAATTTGAAGCGAGTTTATGACTTAGGTTTGTCTGTCCGTCAACGAGCCAACTCCTGTAAATATTTGAGGAGTTCCTTAAACTAATATACGTTACTGAGTTTCACAATGGGATGTTCCTTATTGAAAATGGGGAAAATATTACCTCTGGTTTGTATACAGGGACAACCGCATAATTCCAAAGCATTGTGTTTTATGAGAGGTATTTCTATAAATCATATTTCAATAAACTTTATTTTGCACAATCTTAATTAAATGGATACTTATTATTCATATGTAAAAAAAAAAAAATTCTGTCTGTCTGTTCACCTCTAACAACCATAAATATTTTCACAATTTCTTCAAAATCATATATGTTATTCAAGTTCACTATGGCACGTTTCCTATTTAAAATAGTATAAATGCCACCTCTTATCTGTGCACCGGGACACATAAAAGAATGCCAAAAGATTGTGTTTTATACGAAGCATTTTTATAAAACATACTTGAATATTTTTTTACAGAACAAACCATAATGAAATTGAGTTTTATTAATTCACATGCCAAGAAAAATGTTTTTTTTTTTTTTTTTTTTTTTTTTATAGAATATGGCACATTTAGCATTACACGGCCATATTAAAATATTCAAATATATTAAGAGCTAAAATTGAAAACAATATACTGCAATCGGATTACAATTGTATTAAATATCTCATGAAATATGAGTATTTTTGTAAAAAAACGCTTTCACTGCGCATGTGTGAAAGATAGAAACATTTTTATTACACAGGTAGAAAGCCAGATATTGGGCAACTTTCATCAAATGTCCATTTCAATAGAGTAAAAATTAAGCAAGTTGTCGGCAAAAGAACGAACTAGATTTTAGGCATTTTCCTAGTGTTGAAATTTCATAAGGGGTTTTTCACATGCCGCGTAATTAATTTGAAGATCCAATTATTTCAACCACGCTTCAAAAGTACTTTTTTGTGAAAAACCCCTTATAAACTTATAACTCTAACACAATTTTGTTTATTTACAAAGATTTGTGAGATTATGAGGGGTTTAACATATATAAGAACTTTTACAAAGTGGTTGAAGTAACTGGATCTTCAAATTAAATACTCACCATGTGAAAAACCACATGAAATTTCAACTCTGGAAAAATACCTAAAATCTAGCTCGTTTTTTTTTAGAACAATTAGCTTAATTTTTACTCTATTCAAATGAACTTTTGACAAAAGTTGCAAAATATATCTAGCTTTAAACCTATGTAATAAAAATATTTCTATCTTTCGCACATGCGCAGTGAAAACGTTTTTCATAAAATTGCTCATATTTCATGATATATTAAAATATTTGTATTACGATTGCAGAAAATTGTTTAAATATTTTTTTTCTTTTTCAATTTATCTGAAGGTCGCAAAAAATTTTCGTTTAAAACTCTGTACATTATAAATAAAATACATGTTGATTTTTTTTTTTTTTTTTAAATAAATGCTAATATTTCCGTTATTTAATACGCTATCGTCATATAAATTCATCCACAAATTGCACTAGATCTATATTAACATATTCTAAAGTTACAGGTCATTTCGCTCACTAAACGATACATGGTGATCACAAACCTTATTGATTTTGCTCAATTTGTTACTGGCCCCCTAAATGTTGTCTTAAACCGGTCTTCGCTGAAAAACATAAGGAAGATCCACTTCTTTAAATACCAAATTTTTTAAAACATTCCATCGAAAGATAAGTTTTTAAATTGAAAAAAAAAAAAAAAAAAAAAAAAAAAAAAAACTGATCATTTGTAAACCTTGCTAAACTTTTAAGCAGGAGTGTAGTTTTACATGTCTCGTTCTTTACAAAAGCAATTGTTCAATAAACTTATGAATATTACATTTCGTTATTAACCTGAATAGTTGATTAATAAATTTCTAAAATACGGAGTACTTTTTCTTAAAGAAAATATAGGGCGCTAACTAAAACTCTGCACACAGGCGCCTGACAATGCTGGCGCGCCCCTGTACATCCATAGGATATCCCCAGAATAAAATGACATCCTGAGAATGTACTGTGAAAAAAAATTGTGTTTTTAGGAATATTATTGTTGCTTATTGCTCTTATCTTGACCGGATTAGCTTCAGATCAAGATTTCTTAAAACCATTATGAAAGCGATGAGGACGCCAAGCTGGAATGCTGGCCTCTTCGGAGGCAAAAAAATGGCGGTGATGCGCCCGCCTATTATTTTATTTAGGGGCTCTACACAGTACTAGTGAGACGTAAAACCCATATCCATTCCTCCAATCAAAATCGCAGTCTAATGCACAAGTAATTGGATAACCTTGGAAATCAACGAAACTTTGAAATAAAAAACCTCATACTTCATGAGCAGAGAAAGAATCATGCAGTACTAATCAGTATGTAAATTCTATCTCGGCCGATTTATATTAAGTGAAAAATAAAATTTGTTTAATGAAATTTTGACAAAAATGGCAGCTATATGACCACCACAAATTACATTGAGGAGAGTAAAAGAAATGATTTTCTTGTAGTTATATAATCGGGAATAATTTCTGCATTTCTGTGAAGGGGATTCTGAAGATTAAAATGAAATGCTGTTATTTTGTGTTCTCTCCTATCCTATCATCATAACAAAGTGTAAATGGGTTCTATATACTTGATTATTTTAATAATGCTGGGATAGTTTAATTTGCATAAACATACCTTAGGCTCAGCAATTTTTCATAGAAAAAAGTGTTTCAAAGCATTTTGTAATGTATAAGTCAGTGTTCTTTTTATTGATAATGCATATAGGTATTGGTCTGTTATGTCCTCGAAAAAGTCTCCAAATAGAGTTTTCAATGTCCTCGAAATTTACTTCGATTTGGGGTCAAACGGTAATTTGTCCTCAAATCAGTGTTTGAAAATATGGTCACCTTACCGTAAGCTATTACAAACCTTTCACAAGTAAGATGATGTTGCTCAATGAGAAATAAAATAATTACTTCTTTTGTATAAAATGTTATTATTGATACAGAAAATTAAATGAATAACATTTGTATGATTTAAAAATGACAAGATTTATTTCTTTAAACGTGATAAATCGTGTTCGTGCGATAGTTCATTTATGATTCACTATTTAAAAACTCGCAATATATTGTATAATAATGTGAGATGAACAGCATATTCAACCGATAAAGAGCCTGATTTTCTGTAAAAATAATTATTATTAATTATATTGATTTTATTTTGTATTGTTTGTTCCTTGTTGAAAAATTCAAACTATATTTTTACACTAACAGTATTGAATGTGTTAAGGATTCCTTAAATATCATTCACAGGTACTTGAAAACAATAGATATATATCTATTAATATATACATCAATACTTAAAACAATAGATATATATTTATCATTAAAAAGGCTGAATTCAGCTGTCGCTTCCCGAAGAGCCCGATCATTCATGTTGTTCGGCGACGGCATCACGTGATCATTTGTGGGTTTCCCAAGGCGTTCAGCGGCAGCGCACCAGATTGGGGAGCACGGGCTTTCCCATTTTGCCCAGACTTTTACGGGAACTTGGAAAAATTTATGGGGAGTTGGTCATGTGACGTGCAATGTGCGTGCGTGTGTGCTTCTTGTTGTTTATCAACAATATCATAAACACGGAGTAATATTAATAGGAGTTGAAGGTCCAATGGGAGAAAGCTACGAAACTGTGATCTAAATTTTTGGTAAATATTGAGGGCGCCACTTGTCATTCCTCCCTACCTTGGCGCGGATATACTGTTGTTTTCAATAGAATTTTGCTGGAGTACATTTAAATTTTTTTATTTTAAGCAATTTAATTTCTTTGTAAGTTCTTAAAACTGCATTATTCAGATGTTTCAAATAAATGTTTCGTTCCTAGTTGTAAAACAGGCTATGATAGTGATAAGAAAAACAAAAAAAAGCCCTAGGAGAAAAATAAAGTCCGAGTTCGTGTTTTCTGCACCTAAAATAAGTTTATTTTTTTTCTTTACACAATTTTATCCATTCTCCTTCCTCCCAATTATCTGTTTTAGCTAGCTTCGGTTCATAAGAATCGTCATTTTTTAAAAGCTTTCTTTCAAAGTAAAATTAGTATAAAATGGCTCTTAAAAAAAAACATGTGGGTTAGAATACTCTATTTAATGAAATTTGCTTTCAATCGAAATTTTTTCAGCTTGATATTATTTTTAAAAAAATAATTAAAACGAGACATTTCCCCATTGAATAACATTGCGGAAGCTGGAGAGAAGGAAGGATTGCACGCTGGCGCCATCTGTAAACATTAGAAATCAACATCACAAAATTTCAGCGTTACCTTCTTCTCCTGTCTTTTTACTCCGTGATCATAAAATATTAGCTGTTAATAATTGTCAGAATGATGAATTTTGTTCATTACATTAAAATATTACACTTTATTTATTTTGCATTGTGTGCTTTTTTTAATGGAAATTTTATTAATGCAATTAATTTTTATTAATTTCTGCAGACTATGAAAGTATATTTTATTACATTTTAAGAAAAGTAATATTTTCATAATATAAAACTTTTACAGTAAATATAATTAATACGTATTTTCACTTTTTTTTTAAGAAAGCAGTGTTTTCTGTCATCTTCATATGATTTATATGAACTATATGTTAACGAAGAATATCTGCCGTTATTTCAAATTAGTATTTATATTTTAAAACACATTTCCACTCCGCATATTATTTAAACTGATTATATGAATATTTTTATGTTATCATAGTACATACCAACTACTCGAAACTTCAATAAATTTTTAATTTTTCAGTGAGTTTTGATTTTGCAGAAAAAAAAAAAAGAAGAAAAAAATCTCTTGTGTCTCAATAGACAGCATTATTTTTCAATAAAAATTACTAGATTTTTATTTAAATATTAAACTTTATTTATAAATATTTTTTTTTTTTAACAATTTAAGCCATGGATTAAACTATTAAAAACTGGCATATGTCGAAAACCTGCCAACGTTATTAGACTAAAGCAGACTAAAGCCAATCAGTATTATGTAAACCTAAAAATGCCATATATAGAATCACCCTTATATTGATCCAATGTTGGTAGATATGTTAAGTTATTAAATGCATTCTGTTTTAAATTTGAGATCTTTAGTTTACTTGTGTCCCACTGTTTGTACTAATTTGAAAAAAATTGTTATGTTTGAATTTAGTTGTAAATGTTTACAATTTTTTCATAAAGAAAAATAGATTGTTAAATTGCATGTCATTCTTTGAGATTAATTTCAAAGTCTTGCAACATTGAATGATATTTTACACAAAGTCCTTAACTTAAATGCCACAGTTAGTTAATTGGTATAGCAATTTTACTTTTTCTTACGATGTGAGAAACACATTTTTTTTTTTTTTATCCAGTGAATTAAGTAATTATGAGTATTATACTATATTTTCCCATGTTTTTATAATGAAATTATTTATTTATTTTTTCTTTCTCTTTGTGTGTGCGTGTGCTCAGTTATAAATAATTTACATTTCATTTACAATTTATAAAAAGCAGCAATTTTTTTTTTTTTTTTAACAATTTATTAGTGAGGGGGAAAAAAAGGTGTTTTCTGAAATTATCCTGTTAATTGAATGCCTGTTAACAAAGAGTTAACCGTATGTATTTATTTTTTTATCATTGCAACTTAAAAAAAAAAAAAAAATGTTTTCTTTTAAACTCACTTTTTATGCCATTTTTTTAACAGGGAAATACATGTCAATTTCCTTATATTTTCTGATTTTTACAGTTTACAATGTTGTCTGAAGGAAATAGTAAGATCTGTCATACTTAAAAAAAAAAAACCCTCTAAATCTTTCTAGACAGGAAAAAAAAGAGTTTCATTACCTTGTGCTGTAAACTGCCTAGAATTTACAGAATCTAAGAAATTACAAAACTTTAAGAAGAAAAGTCTAAGGCAAAAATAAGATTTGTTTACTAAATGAAATTTTGTTTAGGAGAGATTTATTAACCTCACAAAAATTTTTCATCAATCTGAAAACTGTCCCGAACACGCAGTAAAGAATTTCTGTGACCCACGCCTGCTTTCTTTATATCCAAACCCAAAAACTATAAGAACATTAATAATTCATCTAAAATCACGAAAAACTTTTCTAAAGGATAAAATAAGGTAAACTTATATTGACACACAGTTGGTAATTTATTTTAAAAAGAAACAAAAATGTAATTGCTAATTGTGTTAAGTTAAAAATCTGAAAAATGGATTAACCCTTTGCACTCGAGGCTTTTTTTTTAGCTTGGATGATATAGTAATTCGAGACAACTTTCTGCATATGAAACTAAAGAATGAGTATAATAAAAAAGGTAAAAATAGACGGTGCCAAAAATGTTGATACAGGTTATCGCCTCGCTTGTTCCAAAATGATTTAAAATTGTATTTTTTTTTTTTTATGTACACATGTATTGTTAATTACGCTAATGAAGCAATATTACCCAAACCAAAATTATATAAGCACCGTTATCGCACCAAACCGAATGGTGACTCTGAGAATCACTTCTCGAGCACAAAGGGTTAATAATAAATTTCAATTATGTATATGAGTTGTGTACTTCAAGCATACAAAAAAATGTTTCTACCTAGTTTATTGTTTAATGCTTATGTTCTGAAAAAAAAAAAGTATCTTTGTTCATTATTTTCATTTGATATGGATGTGTATTAGAACTTTAGTACCACAGATATGACTCACAGTTAAACCCCTGCTTTCACACAATGAATTTAAATATAGATCAACAAAGTAGCTCCCTTCGGTTGCAATCTTGCTGCGTTATTTATTCGAGAAGAAACAATGAAGAATACCTTGATGGAATTTGTCCCCTCAATGTTTTCATTTTATATTACTTTTTTTTAAGTAAATCACAAGTATTCCCTTTATATTTATTGTATATATACAAGTGTAAATGTTGGATATTTCAATATTTTATCAATATAAAGGCGAGGACTGAAATTCATTGAAAGTAAAGGCATCTAAAAGATAAACTGTAAATTAAGAAATAATATAAATTCTGAGAACATAAATGCAAAGTTGTACTGTATTTTTTTAATTTATACACCAGCCGCCTTTGGCGACTGACTGGTTCGCTACCCTTGAAAAATCCGACCGCATGAAATTCCCATTCAGTACTGCCTTTTTCCCGTTTCAGGATCTACAACAGCTTATTGACATATCGTGCAAATAGCTTCATTGAAAATTTTAACTGTAGTAAATTCCCGCTTGTAGAGTCTTCTACCCATTGCAGTATCTGAAACAGCCTGTTCGCTCACCATGTTATGATCTTTGGAAATTCTAATCATAGCAAAGTCCTGCTCGGTGGCACCTTATCCCCATTTAAGAACTTACAATAGCTTGCTCGCACAAAGTGCAAATAGCTTTGAAAATTTTATCTGTATCAAATTTCTGCTCAGTGGCGACTACAGCACCCCTTTACATTTCATGATTTGAAACAGCTTGTTCGCTCACCATGTAAAGAAACTCATTGTGGCAAATCCTCAACCCGGTGGGGCCTACAGTCTCCTAATCTACTCCCAAATAATTTAATTGTAATTGGAGATATTGAATTATTAAAATATCAAAGTGCCATCTGGTGACAGACTTGTAACGTGTACTCTTAAATTCCAATTCAAATAACTTTTAAAATGATATACCCTATACAGTAGAACCTCGTTAACATGAATCTCAAGGGAGATAGAAAATTTGTTCATGTTATCAGTAGTTCATGCTATAAGTAACTAATCTTCATATAACTAAACTAATCTTCATTTTGACGGGGATAGTGGAAACAGTTCATGTTAAAAGTAATTCACGTTAACATGGTTCGACTATATTACTTATGAAATTATGTTAATTAGAAACTGAGATACAAAGGTAATATTAACGTTGTTATAGAGATTTGTGTCTGACTTTTCCGTGGTTTTCTCTGAAACTTAAGGGCTAAATAATGTTAAAAATCCTTATTAAGAAATGTGAGTTGAGTATCTGAATTTGAAATTCTGCAAAATAAAATAAAGGTGCTCCAGGTTTTCTTTGAAACTCCCGTACTGAATTTAATGGCTTACATCAGTTTAAAAGTTTGCAATAAAATTACTATAAAATATATTTTGATTGATATATTATAAGTAATTTAATTATATTTAGAAGTGGAGATATTGAAATTTTCAAATATTAAAGTGCCATCTGGCGGCAGAGATTTGCGATCTCTACTCTTTAATTCCGATTCAAATAAGTTTTTAATTATACATTACTTACAAAATTATGTATTGGAAGCTGAGGTACAAAGAGGATATAAATATTTTTATAAAAAGATTTGTGGTCTGGCTTATCAGTGGTTTTTCTCCAAAACTTGTGTAATTCCAGGTTATATATCCAAAGTTAACGATTTAAAAAAAAAAAAAAGCTCCAGGGGAACAACATACTAAATTTTTTCTTATAAATGGGAATTGCAAATTGCACTATTAAACACAAACTATTGGTATGAAAAATATTAAAATACCTTACATTTTAGCTTCAGCAAAAACTACGTTGAAGTACTTTCTTAATTAGGGAGATCCTCCTCATTCTTAACACCAAACTTGATAGTGGTACTCTGCTGTGGTGAACTACAAAACTGTTTAAATTAAAAACATACAACCTTAATTCTTCATGTCAACTGGCCGACTAGTCGGCCAGTTGACATGAAGAATTAACGTTGTATGTTTTAAAATGTTTTAAATTTAGATATTTACTTCATGGTTTAGTTTTTTGTAAAGTACAAAACTGTTGTTTACATTTCTCCTTCCAAAGAAACTCTAAAGGAAAAGAAGGGAAGGCTCCGTAGATGTAATGTAATATGAATGACTGTCGGCAAAAAGAAAACTTTGTATTGCAACAAAGCAAATTTACAGGGGTGAAGCTTGTGGTGGAGGCTTGGTGCTTTAGCGAAATTTGTCTAATTAAAGTAGTGATAAGTCGCTGTATATTGTTTATAATGCCATGATTCACGATTGAATGAAAAGTCACATTTTTCAGTTCATATTGGTATTTATACATGTTTCTTTTTTTTTTACATTAAGCTTATTAATTAAAGTTGCACTAGCAAGACTTCATAATACATTTCAGATTTCTAATGTTCAGATTCTGATGTTCTAAAAAATGTAATTTGGATTTTTTTTTTTTTTTTTTAACAATTTAAAGAAGTATTTATTTACAATTTTTTATATATTTTTTAAAATTTAAAGATTTTATTTTATTATTATTATTATTATTTTTAAATGGATGATCAAGTTTGCATTAGTATTTGATGTTTTGAGATTAAAGATGACTAAATATTCAAGGATCTCAGGCGTGATCAAGTTTACATTATATAATCACATTAAAATTTAGCTTTCAAAATTTTATAATGCGATAAATATGTTATGAACAGATCACCAATTTATTTAACAAACACATTTAGTTCATTACAAAAAACCTGATTGTTTTGATAATGTATAATAAGAGAGCAACCAGTTATATGAAAACAATATTTTGTACAGTATATATCATGTAAATATACACCTGGCGTGTATGCTTTCGATTGCCAAATACAAAAATTGCCAAGGACGACATACCAAATCTATGCCCATGCAAAAAACGAAGTATCAATGCACAAAGCATAAATCACCACATTCTCTGTGACTTTTTTTATTTAATTTGATGTTCGAAAAATGTATATTTCTTTATTTAATAACATAGCTATTACAAAGTAGTTACGAAATAATTCTTTTCCCCCATCTCCACACACACAAATTTTTAAATGATAATGATTAATAGTCACTCTACACACACAGCATCATTTTATAAGAATTTGTTTATACATAATCAGGATACCATTTATGGTATTTAATGAACCAAAATAATTACTTATTTAAAACAAAGACACATTATAAAATAAACATTTTTATAATAATACATTATAAAAATTGAACACAATTTTATTTTAAAATAAGATGTTATAAAACATACACGTAATGAAAAGTATCCGGTTTTAATTCAATTCAATCTTTTCAGAGTAAACTTGATCATCCATAAAAAAAAATAGTACTTTAAATTTTAACATAAAAACATTAGCTTGTACATTTTTTAAAACGATAGTAATACACAAATCAAATTAGCATGTGCAGCATGAATCAATGAAATCTGAAATGTATTACGATGTCATGTTAGTACTACTGCAATTAACAAGTTCAACTTAATTTAATGTAATATACAAAAAAGAAACCTGTATAAATACTAACATAAACTGGTAAATGCGACTTAACCGCTCAAACACTTCTCAGTGTGAAACAAAAATTTAAACTAACAAAAAGAATTAATCTGAAAATACGATTTAAAAAAACTTACGATGCTTCCCACAACAGCTTCTGTTCAGTGTGAAATATCTCCTGAAATCCTCCACTTCTTTTATAATTTCCATATAATATCTTCTTTTTGGAAGGTAATTTCTTTTTATTAAGCTATCTATTGTTTGTGACTCTTTTCTTTTTGGAATCTAAAATATACACAAAATGTCAGTGAACTCCGCCATGTTTGTTATTGTCTGGTTAGTTGAGTGAACTCCCCAAAAGTGTTCAACAAATCTTCTCCCCATACAACTTCCCGGGTAAAATTCGTGATGTCATTTTCGGAGAGTCTGGGAAAAATGGGGAGCACAGCTGAACTCACCCTAAGCCTGCTCTCGCCATTTTTTCTGAAGACAAGTAGAAGTTCTCAGTGATTTTGCATGTTAGGTAGTTTAACCCCTCATTTATCTCACAAGTCATTAAATAATATAAAACAGCTTGATACAACTACAAAGCTAAATTCTAAAAAGATTTTCATCAAAATTGTCTAAATTGTAGAGTTAAAATCATTATTATAAAAAAAGAAAAACTGCTATTTATGTGGTGAAGTAATTTTGTATTATAAACTGTAATTACTCATACATTAAACTCTTGTAAGCAATTTAATTTTTCATAAAGTTGTCATTTGAAGAAATTATCGTTTTTATATTTAACAGTTAACTACAAAACCCTGTTTGCATTACAATATGCATGGTAAATTTTAGCCTAACACATTAACAAATTTTATAAAATTGACTGTACTATTTTAAATATAGGCATTTCAAAATTCTCCAAAAATATGTGGTTAAATTTTTAATTATTTTTTAAATATGGTTTAAATATGAATCTCAGAAAAGAATGTTTTGTTTATGACAATATCTGCAAAGCAGAAAAGTGCTATACTGATTAAGAAAATTTTACATAATTTTTCTTATTCCTAATTAAATCTATTCATGTAATCCAGAGTTAGTTAAATGCTTAGTGGGGGGATCTAATAATATTTCATGTGTTTAAGTTTTGAGTTATTTTTTAGTACTTCTGGATTAATCTTTAACAGCTAAAATATTTTTTTGTCCTTTAACACTAGAAGTGCTGTGCTTTCTCCCTGAAAAAAAAAAAAAAAAAAAAAAAAAAAAATCCAGTAGAAGGGGTCATTTGGCATGTTTCTTCAAAGAACGACAACATGGTGCCATTTCGTAATGTGTAAGGAATTGCAACCTTTCAATGGCTACGTAAGAGATCATATTTTTCGGCAAATAAAAGAAAATGCTAAATCCATGCACGAACAACTATTTTTAAGAGCACCATATCACAAAAAATACAGTTTTATTGTGCCTAATAACTATTATGATGAATTTAGAATATATATCAAAATACTCTAAATTCAACATAAATTAAAAAATATTAATCAAATCATTAATTTCAATGTACAACATTTGAAAATAACTGTGAAAATTGTCAATAGAGTAATCAATGCATGAAAGTGGCACGCTTTACTCAAAAGAAGAGTTACTTGTTACCCCAATATTACTATGCTTGGTGGCCACAGCGAGAAAATCCCTATTATCGATATACCAAATATGGAAGCCGTAATCTCATTGGCTGACCAGTTTCTGGAATTTTCTACATTTTTCTACGCAGGTATTTAAAGAGTTGCACTGCACCAAATCAGTCAGTCTCAGTTTAGTTTCGCCAAAGCATTTGCTAGGTAAAGAGCTCTGAGCTTCTTTGAGAATACAGTTGCATTGCTGTATGTTAATGCTTTGATATAATTTTGTACTGTGAATTTGCTGTTCACGACTGTTATTTAAGCTGTGTTTACTGGTGAAACTGAAGTTGATACCTGGTTTATAAACCTGTATTCTTCTAGAATTTTCTGTAAATAAAGTTTTCAGCCTCTGCAATATTTGTTTTTCTTTCTTGGACAACTCACAAACCCCCAAGCATGCAATAATAATACCCCTCGGGGTTACTGAAGGAGAGGACGTGGAGTTATCCTTTTAGCGGATGTGTCGGTCAAGCCGTTCAGAGTTTTCCTTTGTTTACTCTGAAATTTTTGTAAATACAGGTTAGAACCCCTTAGAAAGGCACCCATGGAGGGCTGTCACTCCTCAGGCCTTAATGCAGTCGATTGGCCTTAATCCTAACACCTCCTACACCACCACAACCCCTTCAACAAAAGGTAAAAATTGTGATGGCCTGTCTCCGAGCCACTCCTGGAAATGAATATTAGAGTGTTGTTAAATGTGTGCTCTAAATGTTAAATGTCACTTAGCATGAAATTTGACAATTCATAAAAGTAAAAAAATTCCTGAATATTTTATTTTCAAACTTAATAATTTTAAACTTTCAAAACATACATAATAAATGCAAATACAAAAAATATGTTTCTAGTACATGTATAATATTTATTTTATTCACTGAAATATTATTAAATATGATATTCAACAAATTAATGCAAAGTGTCAGTGAGTAGACTTTACGTCATACTAGAACTATGCTGTGGGCAATTGGAGATGGTCTAGGATACACCCTTTTATGACTTGGAGACATGTCATCAGAATTTTTATCCTCAACGGGTAAGATGACCCCCATCCCTTTGGTGAGACCCCTAGAGGTGTATTTTGAATAGAAATGTGGAGAGCACTGCTGTCACGACAAATTTCATGTGCATCAGTCAACGTCAACATACATAACGTGTATATAAGAAAATTATTTCTAAAATATTTCACATATACATCTGTTATCTCCACAAAGCTTTGTTAAAATAACTGCCAACAAATTCCACAACAACACAAATGAAAATCTAAAAACTTGAAGACTTTCCATTATATATCAGTAATTTAAATAAACATTCATATTCATCTACAAAATATCATTTATTCTAGGAATTTATATAAAGAGATTTTCTTTAACACCAAAACAGTTATGTTACAGTCGGCAGCAAAAGTATCCGAGCACTAGCAATAATCCCCGTCTTAAAACAGTACACTTAATACTGCTTTGTTAAATAAATCCTTGTCGAGTCATTGTCTTAGTCAGTCTAAGAACATGATTCAACAAGGATTTATTTAACAAAACAGTATTAAGTGTACTTTTTTGATATCAGAATTATTGGCTAGTGCTCGGATACATTTGCTGCCGACTGTATGTGCTTGGCTTAAATTTCATAGAAAATCTCATATCTTGCAAAGTTTTCTGTAGTTTGTTTTTCATAATATTGTTGGATCAGGGGCGGATCCAAAAAGCCTTTTTGGGAGGGGTGATATAGAATTATATATAACCAAGGATCACACTCCCTGCGCTTTTTTTTTTTTTTTTTTGAGGACACGTTTAAAGGATGAGAAAGATTTCACCTTTTTAGCCACCACTATTTCTATACTATAATCTCCATTCTATCTAACTTTGACAAATTACTGTGAAAATACCATAAAGTGTGAAATACCATAAATACTGTGAAAATACCATAAATATCTGTATAAAAATAGTGGTAGCAAAAAAGGCAAAAATTTCTCATCCCGGAAAGTGTCCTAAAAAAGGATGGGGAGTACGATCCTTGTATATATTTAATACAATATTATGCATAAAATAATCATATTATCATTTATAACTTACTTAAGTAACAATTTATTCAAGTTTTTAGCTAATTGTGAAGCATTATTTGAATAGAATATTAATTTGTGTATTTTAAACGATTTGAACATATTAGCATTCATTTCCACTGGAACATCAATTTATGAAATACGTTTCTTTATAATTCTATAAAAGTAAAAAGAAAAAAAAAAAATCATTCTGTGAGCTCATATTTTTCGAAATATTTCAAAACATCTTTTTGGATAACCTAAATTTCGAAAGCAATTTGATTATTGTATGAGAGAGAGGGGAAAAAATGCTATAAAATTTCATCATGACTCTATTTAAATAAAGTAAGTTCATGAAGAGATAATTATTTACAGAATTAAAAAAAAAAAAAAATACTGATAAATTTAGCTTCTTGAATTTTACGAATAATGTTGCTAGTATTAATTTCTTCTGTGTAACATCGAATTATTTTATTCTGCGTAGTTTTGCATTTGATTATATAAGACGATTGCGATGATGCTGTCTAAATGCGTTTCTAAAACTTCATCTCCACTACTTATTCTAAAGCGTAGTAGTTTTTGGAAATTTCTCTCAATTATTACAGTCTTTTCACAAATATTAGTACATTTTCTGTGTCTTTTGAATGGAATGTTTTGTTTATCTAGAAATATTATAGATTCAATTATAGGGTATAAGCGTGCAATATTTTCTTTTACTTGTTATAACTGTTCACTGTCAAGTTGGTTAAGTAGACTTGGTTTCTCCATACATTTCAAAAAATGTTTGGAAGCTTCAATAGCATTTCTGTAATAATCATTCTGAATGAACTGACATAAAGCTATCTTTCACTAAAAGTTTATGGAATTTTTTTAATAGTTCAGTGATAAATTTTTATTTATTTTATTTTAATTTTATAGTTTTCTGGTATTTACAATTATGAGATGAAACAAAAATTGGACAACATATGCAGAAATGCCTTTGTTTTACATTTAAAAAACTGGTGCTACAGTTAACTGATGGTAACTAGTTCTTGGATAAACAGGCAGGTTCTAGTCCATGAACATTCCTGAAAACAAACCAAAAAAATCTTTGACTATGAGCACAAAAGTCACAATAACCGTTCTGAATTTTGGATACTGATACATTTTTATAAAACTTTTGTCTCAATTCATTATAAAAAATTCTACAAATCTGTTACAAAAGTTTATAAAAAATTACTGGTATTAAAAATCGGAAGCTACGGGATCATATACATCACAGAGAATGAATAGCACTTGTTAAGGAATAATGTTCCGTGATTTATTATTTCAATAAATTTCAATCGAGTGTAGATGACCAACTTTTCTATTCTTGGGCAAAAATTAATGGCAAGAGATAAAACATAATACCAAAAAAAAAAAAAAAAAACTGTTAAAATATAGAAAGTGCTTACTGATTTCGGCAAATTTCATTACTGATAGTCAAATTTATTGCAAATACATATTCTATACTTGGCGTCAAATTTGGTGACATGATGACCAAATTTTTCAAAAACATTTAGTTTAGGGCTGCCAAGGTTTAAAAGATATAACTTCAATAAGAAAACAGTTCTGGAATTTTTCGGAATGATTCATTGGTTTCTAGCACAGAACTAACTTCCTCGAAAATTCTATAAATCACTAACAAGACAAAAAGAGAAGTACCATTCTTGATGATTGAAGACTAGAAACTTGTTTTTTTCTTTACGTTTTACCTTTTAGAAAGTACTAAAGTAATAATGGAAACAGATGGTAGATTTTAAGTTCCACGAAGCGAAGGTGGACGCTAGCATCAGACTTCGCCACTTGGTATCAAATAAGGTAATTACGTGAATAGTGTAGATCAGGCTTTTAAAAGTTTGGAATCTCCAATTTCAACAAGAACCAAATTTTAGAATTTTCAAATGAGTCATTAGTTTATAATTCAGAGCTACCTCGAAAGTTCTGTAAACCACTGACAAGATTCATGATGAATTTATATTCTATTCAGACTTTGAAGTGAGCAATTGATTATTGTTCCTCAATTAGAGAAACTCCTGCTCTGTGGCATGCTTAATAGTGTGTACTTGACATTTACAGGTATGGAACACGGGCACAGAACTCATACCACTATCAATATAACAAAAATTTCTACTTCTTTAATCGATATTTTAAGTAGAGAAATTTCTTAAACAAATACCGGTATGAATTCTGCACCCTCATTCCATTCCTGCTTTTATAATATGAATGACTGTTTTGTTAGATTATTTCGAGAATTTGCGTTCATTATTGATTTTTGTGGTACAAAGAATAGTTTCATTTGACTATTTCTAGAATAGTCATTAAATAAAATGCAATCATTGACTAAAACCTGCTATAGTGCGACCACGTTTCCTACGACTAGCAGTGAGGCCGAGTCCAAAAGTTTAGAGGGATGCAAAATTGGCCGAGAGATAGTTATTTGGCAAACATCCAGTTATTCGGCGTTTCCTTATCGCTTGTTTTCTCGCAATCACCCCTATTTTAACACTGGACTCGTTCAATCCGCATTTGCGCAGAGGCTTCCATGGTTGCAAGAAATGTGGTTAAAGAATAATCTAATGTATTTACGAACTACTTTTTATGTACAAAAATGTTGACAACATTCATAACAATATCATTGCGAGCTCTACAATTAGCTTCTATTGAAATCGCAATGACAGTATACCATATATATAATGGCCAAAAATTTTGTATATTTTGGCCATTATGAATATATTTTTCGTAAATGTCTCCAAAACAGAAAGTCAAAGAAAGACCAAAAAAGGAGGTGCACAACTAAATGTTATAGCAAACCTACATACAAATTTGCTACGTTCTACATACAACTATTTATGAGTTATGCGAGATACACACATACAGATACACACACACATACTTTGAGTAAAAAATGAATTTTTTGGGGGGGAAGGGGAGGGAAGCTTGTTATAATGAACTAATTGTTTTTATTCAGAAATGCACCCAATTTTTAAAATCTTTTCGTGCATCCCAATCACATCTGTTGCACCATAATATCTACATGTTTTAGAGACCAAGTGGCTTCAAGAATTGAAGAATGACACATAATCCTTTCATTTAAATGTTATAATTGCCATTTGTACTTTCCCATTAATTGCATGCTAGCAATTTATACTTTAGTATTAACAATCTTCATGAATCTTTAAAATGCAAGAAATTTCATTTCACATCAATATGTCAGTATCCTTCGCTTATGTAAAAAAAGAAAGAAAAACATCACTAAATACCTCTCCTGCAATCTTCATGAATCTTTAAAATCCATGAAATTTTGTTTCTCAGCAACAAGTAATATGTATGTCTCTATGCTTCATGTAATGAAAACAAAACAAAAAATCACTAAATACTTCTTCAACAATTTTCACGAATCTTGAAAACACAGGAATTTCGTTTGGCAACAATCAGACACGTGAAAATCAGACAGCTTCAAAATATCAAGGTGAGGTTACCACATTTTGTACAATGATCATTCAACAACGGATAAATATTGAGGGTGCCTAGGTTGGCATCTTTATTGCCAATCAGAAACAAGATGCCATTTAGTGAGGTAAAGCACATTCCACCAATTTTATTTTATTCAAGCTTTATTTTGTGGATGAATAAACACAGGAAATTTATCAGGTAATACTTGATACATGTTCATATAGTATTCAAGATATATAATACAATACTTAAAATATGACATATATACTTAGTACTTAAATAATACATTAATGGTATGACTTCTCTCACTTTTCTTAATAATTTATTTGTTTTAAATTAATTAATTATTGTCTTAAAATATAAATTCTACTATAAAGTAATATACAAGTTAGTATCTTAAAAAACTTGATTAATTAGAATTTTCTTTGAAATTTTGTTTCAGTGCCCTTAAATTTGTAGTAATCAAAGTTTTATTACTTTTTAATTTCAATTATACATCTTTTCACTTAATTTTTTTTATGTCAGTTCCTTAAAACACGTATAAACAGTGTTTTACTGTACATATCTATATGCATAAAATAAAATACACACCACAAAATAAAAAAATTAGCAAAGATTTTCATTTATTATGTATAAAAAGATACAATTAAACATAATTTGTGTAAAATAAATCTCTCAAAACATACATTAAAGCACTTTAACATAAAACCACCAGTTAAATTTCGTACGTATAACAGAGAGCAGATCCCCCAAGAACGTCTTCAACTTTTTTATCAAGTCTTGCAATTTGTTCGGCACTAAAATAATTTTTCCAATCACCAACTTTTCCTAATAAGAAAGATTTTTATTATTTTACAAATAATAATAATAAAAAGCATGAAAGTTACTTAATGCATTATAATAAACAAATTATACAGATACATATACATATATATAAATAATGACAAATTTATACTTAATATTATAAGTCTACATCATACCTGTGTACATCTTTATCATACATATGTAAATTCAGAATGCAATCTTCTGATAATCTTTTTAATATACACATATATATATATTTAATTAGTTTTTATGGGCCTTGAAGAAGTTATTTTTTTTTTTTTTTAATTAGACCTGAAAATCGAAATTTTGAATTACTCTTTAGTGGTTGGCAGATCTTTTTGGCTTACTGAACACTTTTTCTCACATTTTTTGATTGATTACTATTATAAATAATTTTCTTGCTCAATTTTTTCAAGAAATTTTTTACGATCCTGAATCGTTGGGAAGACAAATTTTTCTTGATACACCTGAAATCATTATTTTCCATAGTCAGTTAATAAAAATTAAGCATTTTTGAATAGAATTCGCAAGTAAAATGTAGTATTTTTATGGCTAGTTAAATGAATGAGGAACTACTTCACCACTGATTAAGACAAAAATTGTTTCACCCCAACTAATTGCACTGCACACTTTTTTTTTTTTTTTTTTTTTTGTCTGAAATTTGTACTTTCTTTTGTACTTTTGTCAAAATTTGCTCTTTTTAAAAATCAGATTCCTGAATACAAGATAACTTCTTGCAAATTAACAAAATGTCTTCTTTTTCTATGATCAGTTGCTTAAATACATGTCATTTTATGCCGATTACCAAAATGCATCATCATTTTGCCTAGTTTGAGTTAATTTACATTAAATTGACAAAATACACAATTTTAACATAGATATTTTTTTTAAACACGGTGGCTAACATTAGAACTTTTCTGAATTCCCTGACTTTTTCATGACTATTTTTTAACATTTTCCCTGAATCACGCTGTTTTTTTTTTTTTTTTTTTTTTTTTTTTTCCCCCCAAAAAAAATTCACAAAATTAGAGAATAATTTAGGAATTTACAATAAAGAGATTTCAAATATAGCTTATTTTCATAAAATTTGTTAAGATTCTCTGACTATTTCATGACTTTCCAGATTTACTTAAATTCCCTAACTTTTCCACAATTCTCTGACTTTCCCTGACTAGTGGCCACCCTATTAAATTTATTGTCAGAGAAGTCACAGGAAAAGAAAAAATGTGGCAAGTTATTTAATTTTTTGTCACTACTTTTATTATTTTCATACTGTAGCTCCTTTTTATAGGCCTGATATTGAGCTCAGGTGATACACTTTAAATGTCAGTAAAAATTGCTCCTCTAATCCTATAATCTCCGTTTTTTTTTTTTTTTTTTTTTAATATCAAAGTTATATTGGTAATTAATTTACATTCCAAGTTGAGCTAAAAGTTAAAATAAATTACATATAAACAGACACACACACATACAAAAAAAAAAAAAAATAAAATGCCCTTTTCTTAATGCACTAAAAAGAATAAAATAACTTTTTCAGCTCAGTACCGCCGATCTGAATACTTGCATTTTACTACTATTTCAATAAAATTGCACCTCAAACGAAGAAAAGGTCGGCTTAAACCTAATAAATATTTAACCCAATAATAATTTAAATTTTTTAATTAGTTTTAAATTATTATGGATTTATGAAAATGCGAGCTGAAATTAACCAGATGGGAAATTTTTGGTATAAAATGGTTTGAGCCGCCCTTTTCTTCGTTTGAAGTGCAATTTTATTGGAATAGTAGTAAAATGCAAGTATTCAGATCGACGGTACTGAGCTGAAAAAGTTATTTTATTCTTTTTAGTGCATTAAGAAAAGGGCATTTTATTTTTTTTAAATAAGTGTTATTTTCATCTTTTTCGTTTTGTAACAAAATATTTTTTAAATACTTATACTTATTTCGACTTATTAGCTATTATCTTAATTTCACATTCATTATCTTATTTCTCTCCTTTTCATATTTTTGTCTCATTTTTTATAGCCATGAGTAATTCATTTCAATTATTACATTATTTACATTTTATGTTATTAATTAAAGTATTTTATAATTTTTATATATTTGATGTGCTACCTAGATTTAAATCGCTGTTGCTAAATTAAACTTCTTGGCGAAAAATGTTCGGTGTACATCCTAAATTATAAAAATTTTCCGTTGTATTGATTTGACTAATGAAGACCAATAAACAATAAACATCCCTTAATTATGACCAGAATTTAAAATCTAGCTTACTAATACTAATAAAGTCATATTTAAACTTAAAATTTCTCTAAAATGAGCACTTAATTCGTACAACTGGACCAAAATTTTAAAATTTCTTATTATAAAGCCCTAAATTATGATCATAATTCAAAATCCAGCTTATTAATACCCATAAAGTAATATTGTAACTTAAATTTCCTCAAAATGAAAAATATTTTATAACGAGAGCAATCAATAATATGAAACAATATTTCATACAATTTATATTACGAAAATATGCATCTGGCAAGTACATTTTCCTATTACATTTTAGATTGTAAATACAAAAATCACCAAGGATGACAAATATCAAATCTATACTCTAATGACTCTTAAGCATTGCAAAAAACATTTTTTTTTTTCTTTTTAAATAAAGTCATCTGTATCGAAAAAGTACAACTTTAGTATGGGGCGCCCTTAGCGAATTCATATATTTTTGGCCATTTTGTAATGAATTGAAGCAGCTATCACAACTGCATAAATAAATATCATGGCGAGAAATGTCTGAACTACTTTGGTGACAAACTTCAAATTTTGTTAAGGAGACCCTATAATAAAGCAGAACCCAAAATTGTATCTGCAATCAGCTATAAAATACTTGTATCTTTCATCGCAATCTGAAATAGCTGATCATTACATATTCTTGTATTTCGGAATAAACCTCTGAATGCTCTTTGAGAGGAAAGGATCATCGAAAGTATAATTTTACCGTTAAAAATTTATACCCTCATTTAACTATTTACTTACTTGTTGCTAAATTTGTTTTTGGTGTTATTTCTTGGCAATAACGATTCAAATATTTTTCACTTTACATAATTATATGTCTCCCGGAAGGTTGCAACATAAAAACATATTGCGCCAATTTGACTTTTATTGGAAAATATGTTAAGCAGTGGGCCAAGTTGAATCATTACAGTTTTATGGTTTGGTGAATAATCCTCTTTAACTCTACTCTTTCATCCACTTCGCCTGTTTTATTTTGCTTTTCAGTGTTTTGCCTTTTGCCTTGAATACAGGTAATAGTTCTCTCGGGTGACTTCCAAAGCCATCTTAGGGTTAATATCCAGTCGCAGTTTTCAGAGCTTAATCGGTGTCTGTTCTTGGCACCCTGCATATGCAGACTTAATCCAGCGGTAAAAGACAATCCCAAACTTTCAAACCTTGTATTATATCGCACTCCAATATCTTTTCGGTGCAACTTTAATTTGCATTTCCATTATAAAAATCTAAAGATATCTATAGCCTTATTTCATAATTTTTTCGCGACAAAACCTTTATAATGTGAAATTTAAGAGTCTTGAAACATTTTAATCAGATCCATTTTTTGATTAGATAAATTCTACAGAATAAAATCTAGATTGATGTAAAGAAAAAAATTAAGTTATAATCGTTATAACATAATGAAGTATTTTTTTTTCCGAAAAGTAAGAAATTAAAATTCAACGGTTACAATTAAAATTTTGCACGAAACTTTTTGCACGATTTGAAATAAAATTATTTTTACTAGCAAACCTGCGTGAAATTTTCACACTTTATTTCTTTTCTTATTTATCTTTAAAATTTGAAACTCATAAATATTATACCAATTTCACCACCTAATGAAATTTTTAATTTTTTTTTAATAATTTTTTATTGTTCACGTTTAGATAAATGTGTTTATTTTTCTATCGGGAAAAAAAAAAAAAAGAACGTGTAAATTTTTTTGGCAACAATTAAATTATGGATAAAATTTAAATACTATTTTTGCTCTTATTAGCTTATTATTTTCATATTTTTATTAATTAAAAAAAAACTAATCGATTATGTTAACTTTTTTTTGTGTTAAATTGTAGTGTCAGACATGACTAATATTTTAGTGAAAACCCAAAGTCTTTAGGTGGTCTGATTGCTGAGATATAAGCAAAAAGATGTGACACATCCGGACACCACTGATGACAGACAGAAGGGGTATACGAAAAAGTCTTAAAAATAAATAAGAATGAATTACATTAGCAAACTGCACCAAAAAACTGCCATTAAAAGATAATATATACAAGACTTTGTAAGCAAAGGTCATAAATTGCAAAACCTCATTAACAATAGTTTCAGGCACAGATAATCAGGCATAAACCTTCATCAGGGAAAATAAATAAGCATATGAATGAGGAATCATAGCAAAATAGACAAAAAGAATTAGATGATCAAAGATTTTTGAGTGCATAGCATGGAGGTTGGTGATGATTTGCATCTGAGCAACCAAATGAATAAAAATGAAATCCAAAGTCCGTGATGGTTTCAAAAAAAAAAAAAAAAAAGGAGAGTAGGGGGGGGGGGGGAGGAGAAAGAGAGCAAGGCTTAACTAAGAAATTTACCGAAATAAAATGTCCCTCCCCTCACTCAAGAAAGAAAAACAAATATTTCTAAGCTTGAAAGAAAAATACTGGTGCTATACAAATTACACAATTAAGTTGAACAAAATTACTAGTGAATAATTAGCAGTAAAAATGACTACTAATAAAAATAGTGGAAAATAAGAAAATACAAGAATAATAAATTAAAAGCAACCAGTAAGAAATTGTTATGCAAATAATTTCCAAGTAACAAATAAGAAAAGCATTGAAGGAGAATCACTAACAAGGTTTTTTAGAAATTTGTAGTACTATTTGCTTAGAAAGTATTTTACTTATTTAAATACAAATTATAATAAGGTCTACATAAGTAAATTATATAAAAAATGGCAGTACTAATGAAATTACTTTAATAGTTTCAAATTAATAATAAATATTGAAAACATTTATTTTCATTTAATTTTTTAATACTTATTTCAATGAAAATTGAAATTATTATATCCTGTTAAACAAAGCACACACAAATGCTGAAATATATCAATGAATTTACATTGAAACTTTTTAGCACAAAACAAACAAATGTTATGGAAAACATTGCTATCTACATTCTTACTATAAAACTGATTATAACCTTAAAATAAAAAATGCACAAGTATTACAAATTGAACTAGAATAAAAAAAAAATAAAGAAAGAAAAATATACAGTCAACTCTTGTGAATCCACAACAATAATCTGCAAATTCCTGTAATCTGCAATTGATTTTTCAATGTAAACAAACCAATTTATAGAGAGGTTTCGGAAAAAATTGGCAACTTTTCTTACATAAAAATCACTAAATAAACACTATTATAACACACTTGAAAAAAAGAGAAAGAAAATAACAGTGAGATTCTTGTATTTATTATCCAGTAATTCGTATGAACCAGTCGCAGGTCAGGCCAAAGAATGTTGGGAAAGTATATACAAATTTAAAATAAACCATTATTGCATAATGTTAAACAAAATTAATCAATGATGAATATTAATTTCTGCACTTAAAATATATTTTCTTTTGTATTTTTAAAATAAATAATTATGTTTACATTTTATTAAGCATATTATTTACCTTCATATGACTGATTAGTTTTGTTAGTTATAATAAATATTTTATTCTGAAATGCATTAGAAATCATCTTTCCATTTTAATAACTATTTACATATTAATAATAATGACTCAATTTGTATACTGCAAAAGAAAAATGTAAACAAAAACAATGAGCTATAATCTGCCCCAACCTCTGGCAAAATTTTTGTGGATTAGAGGGAGTTGACTATACTTCAATTTAATTAAAAACAATAACATAATTTCAGACATCTACTCCCTAAAAATTTTAATGGAAACAAGAAAAAGAAAAAATAAATCTGTCTTTATCATTAGCAGAGAAAACACGGGTATATGCAGACAAAAATAAAATAAATTTACGATTTCTAAAGCTTAAGCATTAAACTAAATATTACCTTTACGAAAAAATTGTTTTCCTTTTCCATCAATAGCAGCATTATCTGACAAGCCAACAGTGTCACTTTTTGACATATTTTGGAAACTACAATATTCAATGATAGACTTTATTTCATCGTCTGCTAAAGACTTTCCCAGAAAATTTGCTATTTTTTTAACATTCTCAATAATATTCTATAAATTAAAAAAGAAGAAAAAAAAAAAAAAAAAGCACAATTAGGAAACAAATTAACAAAATAGACAACTAAAATTTAGTCAGAAACTGTATAATTTTTACAAATGATATTTAAAATCATAGATAATAGGAAAATACAAATATAGAATAAAGAGATAAAACAAGCAAAATTTGACATTGGGTATGGGTGGTAGGATTTAAAGATGAAATTTAAAATAAATATTTAAAAGAATACCAGGTGTCATATCAATTCTTAATTATTAAAAAAAAATAAAATAAAATGAGAGATTAAAAAAAAAAAAAAAAAAAATTGAACTATATCCATGGAAAAAAAAAATACTTGATTTTCAGTTAGGCACACAGTTTTCACTTCACTGGGTGAATCAGAAGTCACACAAAATTATTTAATACAACTAAAAACTAGTATGTTGTGGCCATCGCATGACTTTGTACTATATTTTCCTATTCATTCGCACAAAAATAATTTATTAAAACTATTATTTAAAAAAATTATCTTCCATGATAATGCAGACGATTTCCATGTTAGAGAAGTAGTATAACACTAAATATCCAAAAAAAGTCAATTTTATTCTCAGTATTACATTAAAAAAAAAAAGATTTTTTTTTTTTTTTTTTGTTAAAAATGAAAAAAATTGAAACTTTATTTTAAATTATCGCAGATCGATGGTCCACCCATTCGTTTTAAAGGTATTGGCGAGCTCTTTTGAAAGATACCCATCATGAAAATTTACTCCCCTTGAGGGAGGAGGCGAGGTTCCTACATACACACTTTTTTTTTTCCCCCAGTTGACTATCTTTATTACAAATAATTCTTTTAAATTTCATAATGATTATTAAAAAATAATTCTCTTTATGCACATTTATACAAAATTTGTCCTATACTACCATGTTAAAAATTTAGAAAAAGCAGGATGGCAACGCAAGCTGTTGGACAATTTTTACCAAAAGTTAATAGGCACTAACTCATGTCAATGTGTAACTACATACCAATTTGTATGAAATTCTGTGCAGTAGTACCTGATATACAGTCACCACAAAATTTTGACATACACACACACACACACGCATTTTCTAAAAATGGTCAAATCATGTTCTACAGCTCTCAAAATGTGTAAATCCATTAGAAACCAGAGGTCGAAAATTTTTACAAATCCAATACTTTCTTCTATTGAATATAGAAGTAAGTAATAAATGAACGATATTAAAAAAAAAAAAAAAAAAAAGGTGGGGTACAAGAACCCTTGCCACTAAGAGGAAAAGTGGCAGGAATTAATTAGATACCTAAAGTACTAAATAAAAAAACACAGAAAAATTGCAAGGGACATCTGGCAGTGGACTGAAAAGGATTAAATACTGATACACACTACACCCTAGTGGCAGAAACACCACAACACAGCGACATAGTCGCGGACGCAGAAAAATGGCTTGCGGACAGTTTTTGTCTGCACTGATAAAAAAATTTGTTTGCAACTTTCGAATAACAATTCACTTAAAAAAAATTTCTGTATCAAAACTAAAACTAATACTTTTATTATTTTTAATTATTTATATTGTGTTGTGTCAAACATTGCTATAAAATATTTAATTGAATGAGATGAATTGAATGAATACACACAATTGTTTATACTACATTGTTCTGCAGTAAAATTGTATTTGTGTATTGTTGCACGAGATCACCACTGATGTTAAGCCCCCCCCTCCCCAATCAGCTTTCAGGCTTTTTCAGTGTAAGCCATTTTTACCCCTGATTACATGCAAATTTTGCAGACAGATTATGAAATTTTAAAAGCCTGTCGCAGACAGCTACAAAACTTTCTGCCACTGGGCACTACACACAATTATATAAATGCATTTGGGTATCTGAGACACAGTGCTGACTGGAGATAAGACAATCAGGCAGAATAACGACTTCAGTTTTAGAGGTTTTCCATTAAATAACAACATCAACGTGAACATACATTTTTTTAATTTCAGTTACCTCTACAAATAAAAAACTACCAGAGTATATGAATCTGTTTTGAATAGAAAGGTGTGTTCTAGACAAGATCTGATTAGGTACAAAGCCCCATTTTTGTTATATTTTTTAAAAAATATTTTATATTTTCCAACATTTTTGACATCACTGTTAAAAGGCAGTGTACATTTAATGTAGATATGAAAAAGAAACATAAAAAAAAGACTCTGAAGAAAAAAAAATAAATTTTATCCTTACATAAATTTCTTTATTTATCAGTAAATAAGAAGAAGTGATAATTTCATAGTTATCTCAAAACACACGCAGAAAGAAGGTAGTGAAGAAAAGTATCAAGCTTGCAAAAAAAATTAAGAATTTTGAAAGATTTTTTTTTAATTATTATTATAGAATAAGATAATGCTTAAAAAAATCCATTAGTAAATTTCTTTACTAATAAGAAATTAATAAACTACAAAAATTCAAAATTCGTTACAAATGCATATATGTATGATTACATATGCACACATAAATCTATTTGTACATACATACCTGTTGCATATCTTCATAAAATAAGAAAAGAATATTGGCATCATTTCTATGATTCCAAAATTCCAAATTGTGATTTAAAAATGGACTATAAGTAGCTGGAAAAAAAAAAATAAATAAATAAATAAAAATAATGAATTTTAGAAATATATATATATATATTTAGTATAATATTACATATCATAAGAAAGAAAGATAAACATTTATATTCAGAATGCCAACTCCATCCCTCCTCTCCTTTCAATATTTTTTATCCTTTATTTTCACATTTCCTTTTCCTCATTCAATTTTAGCAAAACTTTCATTTAAATGAAGAATTACAAATAATAAATTGTGCAGTTATTTACTATGACTTTAAATTAAATTGAATAGAACCTTATAATTAAATGAGAGCAATATTTGTATATTTTCATGACATTGATTTCACATATAGGAATCAAACCAAATTTGGCATAGAGGTTCATTAAAATTCAAAAAAAGAAGTATTTTTGTGTATATGTTACCGTTAAAGTATATAATAGATAAAAAATTTCATACTTTACCTAGTTATTCTATGAAATAACTAGTGACAGACCGTTAAAGTGTAAAATAAACAAATTCAAAGTTATTTTATAAATTAATTGATCATAAATTCATGTACGCAAAGTGTACAGATGTTCGCAATACTGGCTGCTGCAGTACAGAATTGTGCATATGTTTCAGATTCATGCATTTTGAGATAGGGGTATCCAGTGATGTTTTCTTTTTGTTTTCATGTACGCAAAGTGTACAGACGTGCACAATACTGCCTGCTGCAGTACAAAATTGTGCATATGTTTCAGATTCGTGCTTTTTGAGATAGGGGTATCCAGTGATTTTTTTTTTTTTTTTTTTTAATTCATATATGCAAAGCGTACATGAAAACAAACAAAAAAACATCACTGGATACCCCTATCTCAAAATACATGAATCTGATCATATGCACAATTCTGTACTGCAGCAGCCAGTATTATGCACGTCTGCATGCTTTGCGTACATGGAAAAAAAAAAAAAAATCACTGGGTACTCCTATCTCAAAGTGCATGTGTCTGAAAAATATGCAAAATTTTGTGCTGCAGCACAGCTAAAATAAACAGTAAATGTGGTAAATCTTATATATATTATAAATGTGAATGCCCGTGAATTTATTTGACTGAGTTTCACGCCAAAACTGCTTGACGGATTTCGATGAAATTTGTAATGGAGATAGCTTATACCCTAACTTACAAAGTTGGCTGCCTTTTATTCCGAAAAAAACTTTGTTTTTGTTATTTTTATGCATAAAATAGCAATTTTGTAAGCTAATAATAGCAAAAAATCAGCCATTTACATTTTATCCATAATTTAATTGTTGCCAAAAAAAAATACGAGTTTATTTTTTTTCCCAACAGGAAAATAAATACATTTATCTAAATGTGAACAATAAAGAATAATAAAATAGAGTTCTAACAGATGACGTCACGAGCATGTTTGCTGAGGGACAGTTGACCTCACTGACCCATTTTATCAATGCGAAATAGTGTTACAAATTTATTGTAACACAGTGTTGTAAATGTATTTGCAAAAGCATAAAAAAATTCGACTACTGCGCTTCCAAAGGCATGGAAAAATTAGCGTTGTCCTTCAGCAAAGTACGGTTGCTAAGAAGAAAGTCACGTGGTTGTTAGAACTCTATAATAAAATTATGCATCTCACAAAAATTGACGTCATTTTTAATTTAAAATTTCTTTTACACATTGATAAAGTGCTAATATAGTTTATGATGCTAATATATGTTGTACTAAAATCAGTTTTATTTATAGATCCTCCTGGGTGATTTTTTAAATTGTTTCGTTGAAGTACACCGACCATTTTTCGCCAAGAGGTTTAATTTAGCAGCAGCAATTTTAATCTAGGTAGTTCAAGAAAAATATAAAAGAAGTTTAATTTAGCAACAGCGATTTTAATCTAGGTAGTTCAAGAAAAATATAAAAGAGGCTTAATTTAGCAACAGCGATTTTAATCTAGGTAGTTCAAGAAAAATGTAAAATTTATAAAATATTACAAAACGAAAAAAATAAACTGAAATAGTATTCACATAAATGATCTATTTTTATCTGAGTAGATAATTTTATAGAAAAAAAAGTGCAGTTTTAAAAATAGAAAATTTATTTCATCAAGCACTATTTTAAACCTAAAAACCATTAATAAAATAAACAGAATATGAAGGGTTCTTATATGTTAACGAAAAGGTGTCCGATAAAACGCTTTCTATTTTTATGCAAGAAATTATACAAAAAAAAAAAAAAAAAAAAAAAAAAATCGCTAATATGGCGACAAAAATTCAAAAGCCGCCAAGGGAGAGATATAATAAAGTTGTGTAGCACGATAATGTTTAGTTATTTATTTATTTTTTTATATACCAATCACTGCACTAATTTAACATACGAATAAATGAGCTGCTGTGTGTGACGACTGCACTTGCACGCTGTCGGGCAGAAATATTTGATTAATTCAAATTAATATTTAAATAACTAAATAAAGTTATGTTTAATAGAAAGCATAGTCTTGGAGACAAACTTGGCAAGTGGGCGACCAAATTTGGTGAAAAATGGTAGTTTAGGGTTCCCGGTGTTTCGAAGCTCTCCAACACACGGGAACATAGACCTTGAGCTTACCAAGGGATTCTCAATGGAGTCATCTCCAAGCCCCATCGCCAAAAGTTATAAGTAGGTGTGAGTTGATTTTTGCGAAAGAGTATGTAGTCACTGCGATCCAGAGTTATTCAGAGACCTATTCTGAATCATTGCACTTTAGGGATTGAGCTCTAAGCGACTGGACAATTTTCGTGAGTGAGCGAAAATTTTTGCTCTGGTGTCGTTGATGTTATTTGCTTTACTCCTGTGGACCAAGTGACTCCAAGTGACTATTTTCTGGACTGTCCCAGAACATTCATCGAATAATGACTTATACTGTACGAGTAACAGCTTCAACTGTTTCCAGAATATTCGAAGAATTAACACCAGCTATTGGACTGTTTTCAAAAACATTTGTCTTAATAATAGTTTTGTTGTACAGATTCGAGAAGTTTAAAAAATGTTTGATATTGCCAAGGAGGTCCCATACTAAAGCTGTGACAAAAATAGTCGCCAATTGATAGATATTCAGTTACAAAGAAATCATTTAAATATAGTGTCCAGCGAAGCGGGCAAAGCCTGCTAGTATTGAATAATTAATCACATTCCCCAAAATTTAGCGGGGATTATGCATAATCATTTCATATTTTAACGATCAAGTAATCGTTATTCCATAGAATAACCTAGTTAAATCATAGAATTTAATAATTTTATATACTTTAAGTGACTTGTCTAGTTATTTCATGAAATACCTAGTTTTTCTATGAAATAGCGGATTTCATACTTTAACGATAACATATACACCAGAAAAATATCATTAAAATGACTAATTTAATGATTAAAATTTTAACTTTATGATACATTCAACGAATCATAATGCTGAAATTCATCATGATAATGTTTAAAAGACAGGTAATCTGGAAGAGAATCATTCAAAATGAATCATTCATTATACAAATGAATAAATTCAACTAAAACATTTTTCAACCAATTGGAGTTGAGTTGAATGATAACAGGTTAACATAAAGATCTTTATCATTTGCATTTTCCATGGAGATCATTTTGCAAGCTGAGAAAATCAAATATAATTATTACACAAATTAATTTTTATTAATACTAATTAATTATTTTTGTTTTTATGTTTAATATATCTTTTTATTTTCTAAGATATGATATTTCTCAGACTTTTAATATTGAAATGCTTTTAAGCTGCAGTTAAATTTCATTTTGTGTTGTTCCAGTGTTTAGTTTTGTGCTGCACAGGCAATTTCATACTTTAGAACGTTTGATCGGCTGTTTTTTTTTTTTTTTTTTTTTTTTTTTTTTGGATATTTACAGCATTGAATATTACATAAATACCAGGGACAGAAAATAAGAAAGTTAAATCACTGGTTTGCAGGACCAATTATTTTAAGATCTTACTGGTTTATACATACATTTACTATTCACCCATCTATATTTCTCTAACATGGACCAGTTATGATTAAATTTTGTAGAAATGATACTATAGTGATTTAATAAAATATGCAAGGATAAAAACTAATACATAAGCAATATTTAAGCACACGGACTCAATTCAGTGATCTAATACAAAAAAAAAAAAAAAAAAAAAAAAAGATGACATTTGTCTGATGAGATCATTTTATAGAAAAATCTATTTTTTAAAGTCACATCTTTGCAAGCGTCATTTTAAACCTAGCAATATAAGCAAAATATGAACTTTAGTCATAAATTGACTAAAAAACACAATAACAAAAAGTATAATCATAATAGGTACTAATATTTTTAACAAAAAATTAAGCCAAAATGAATAAATAAAAAAAAAATAATTAAAAGGCATCGCCAACATAACGGTAAAAATTTTAAAGTTTCCATAGGAGATTCTATACTAAAGTTGCCCTACCTGGGGAAGTATGAAAACTGAGTCATCAAGCATGAATTTTACTTTGAAACTTTTCTTTGAATGATTTGGTTTAACTATCATTAGTGTTTCTTCCCACAAAAACTAATAATAATTTGGTTTCTTATTAATTAAAATTAAAATTGAGTGGTGAAATTGGTATAAGACTTATAAGTTTCAAATTTTAAAAGTAAATAAAAAAAGAAAGAAATTGCAAAAAATTTGCACGAGTTTGGTAGTTCTATTATATTTTTAAAAATATTTAAAAATTTGTAAGACAACGTATAAATTTACATGATTGAATAATAATTTTTTTGTAAATTAATTAAAAAACACAAATGAAGTCTTACATTAATAAAAAAATTGTGCTTTATAATAAATGAGGTAAAGTCATTTACTTACCATAAAGTTAATATATTAACTTTAAAGTTATTATATTATTAAAAGTTCAAAAAAAAGTTATTAAAATGAATGGAAAATTACAGAGAGTAGGCAATATTGACAGTTATAATGAAGTACCCTCTAGCAGCACACTTATCCAGAGTATAACCTAAGGATGTCCATGGGATATATTGTTATTCACAGGACATCTTGAAGATGACCTGGGGGAGAAGATGTGTTGTTAGGGACACTTCCCTAACAGCACATTTATCCACAGTATATCTTGAGGATGTCATGTGGAGAAGGATTACTATTGTTCTAACATACTGTTGGGTAAAAATGCAAAGACTAAAAATCCAATTATTTAAAAATAATGATAACCCAAAAATTATAATTCCTCATGGCCTTGAGAGTTTGATCACATAGGATTTTTCAATTAAAGTTTATTCAGTTATTCTATTAACACGTTCATGCCGGCACAGGCCACCGGTGGTTCACAGTAAAATTATCCGAACACTAGCAATAATCCTTGTCCAAAAAAAGTATACTTAATACTGCTTTGTTAAATAAATCCTTGTCGAATAATGATCTTAGTCAGTCTAAGAAAATGATTCGACAAGGATTTATTGAACAAAACAGTTTTAAGTATACTTTTTTGATATCGGAATTATTGGCTAGTGCTCAGATACTTTTGAGAAGAATGCGCCGGCGTGAATGTGTTAATAACTGGGCATGCATTGACATTGTGAAATGCCTGGAGAAGATTAATTAACTGATTAAAGATAAGGTAGAAATTTTAAGTATCTAGAACTAATATCTGAAATAAAATTAAAGTAAATCAAATAATGGATATTTTACACAAGAATGACAATTTAATTTACTTAACAAAATTCTTTATTTAAAAAAAAGAAATAATAATAATAATAAATAAATAAATAAATAAATAAAATGTAAATTTATTAATTTTTGATCAGATATTCTATTTTATCTAACTAGATATACACTTATACGTTTTTATTAATTAATTTGAAGATAAATATACATGTTTCATATTCCTTTTGGTGATGAGGGTCATATCTTTATAAGGCAATGCTCATAATTTAAAGAACAATCTTTCATATATTATAAATCCCTTTGTGGGTAAAACCTTTTTCAACTTCATAATTAAAAATTCTTCATAGCATCTTGCAAGAACTAAGTCAAATTAGCATCTCGTAATACAAAATCATCTAGGGAACCACATGCTGCAAAATGTTAAGCTCATCTGAATTTTTATTCTTCAAAAAATATCTTATTTTCATTAACATTTTATTATTGGAAGTTGAGAGACTAATATATAAGAATGGTCAAATGAGGATATATCCTAGGGGTAAAAATAAAGAAGAAAAGATGCTGTGTTCAGACTTGTGTATAGTGCAATGTGCAAAATGGTTGTAAATTATTCTATATCAGAAAGTAACTCTCAAAATTTTGGACATGTTTACAATGAAGGACATTATTTTTATTGCTCCTTGAAGAATATTACAAAATAAACCCAAGTTTTCCATGCCAATTATTGCAGCAGGAGGTTTGTTAGAGGATGAAATCATCATTCCAGAGGCTCTCCTACAAACTCAAATTGCACATCAAAAGAAATTTGAATAGAATTGACTTAGAGCTTGCTCTTCCACACTGGCCAATAAAGCTTAAGAAAAAAGCAGTGCTAGTGAGACTTAGAGTTTCTCAAGAGGATTTCTAGAGTTTAAATAAAAAATAAAAAGAGGGGGGGGGATATGATATAAAAATTAAAGATTTTAAATCAGGATTAAAATTACTGATTTAATTCCTTAACACATTGTAATTGAATGACAAATAATCTAATAGAAAAAAGTAAAAATAGGCATTAGCAGAATAAGCAAATTCATTGATTTAGAGAACACAAGTCCTTTTGCAGTTTTCAACTTAATATTTTTAAACACATGAATTATAATTTCATTGATATTTTATGGCGTAAATTGCTTACTTCTGATTTTTATGATGAAATTCTAATTTAATCAATGTAAGTTTAGATACATAAAAAGAAAAAAAAGAACCTTTCAATATATATATATATATATACATGTACTGCTCTAGCTGACCTAGATCATCCATTCATATAAGAGGAGTAATAAACTAATTAATATTAATAAAAGAAAATGCTGCACAAAAAAATATTAGAATAGGAATACTGAAAACTGTATTTACTTCAAGTTACCACATAGGAAATGAAATAACTTTATAGTGAACAGATTAAAAAAAAGAAAAGTACCAAATGCTTTAATTTTAAAGTAACAACTTGGTACAATAAAAAACCACGATAAATTATTTATAAGAAATTTTAATAAGAAAACAGCACATATTTGACTTTGAAACATATACAGTAGCAGCAGTTGACAGATAAAAAAGAACGTGATCTCAAAGTGAAGATATGCACTAGGAGTATTAAATTAATAGAATTCTACTCTCTGCGATAAATAGAATTTTACTCTAATGCCATTTAAAGCTACAACTCTAATTTACCACAATATATACAATAATCACCATTATAAATATAAATAAGTACACAGTGGCTATCACAAAATCTTTTCGGTACCATTCTATATACCAGCACTATCTACCATCAAATAGACACAAAAATTTAATCAACACTGCTTCTCTCAATAAAGAATTTACATATACAGTTTGGTACAATTTTAACCAATAGATGCTGACCTATAATTATATCAAAAATCACAAAAAGAGAATAACAGGAGAGCCACTTTTCAATCAACAGAAATTCAAATTAAATCAGCATAATTTTTCATAATATCTATCTCACATATCAAATGTGGTGCATCTATACATCACAGAAACTCAGATACAGCCTTACTGTAAATGTAAAGATTACAGTCTAGCAACACCATCAGTCTGACTATATTCATCCATATTGAATCAGCTTAGTTTTTCCTAATAGATCTCTCACATATCAAGTTTTATGCCCCTATGTACTACTGAAGCTATAGTATTTCTGAAAGTGGTCAAATTGCAACACAGCAGGCAGTACCACCTGTTGGTCGATATATGCCAAAATCTAATCAGCACCAATTTATATTAAGGTCCAAACAAATGTAAAATTTTGTAGAATTTCCTCAAAAGTGTGTTTTGTGAGACACAGACAAGCATTTTCTAAAAATGGTAAAATCATATTTAGAACATCTTAAAATCCATCACACATACAAGGTCAAATATTTTCATGTATATAATACTTTCTTCTTATACACATAGAAAAAAGTAAAAAGGATTTTTTTTTTTCTGTGATAGCAATCTGACCTTAATGAAATTGATCTTATTAAAAATGAAACAATTACCAAAAAAGTTAAAATTTAAAAATAAATAATTAAAAAAATTATTATTCAATTTAAATGAAACATTTAACAATTATATAATTTAACTGAGCTAATAAAAAGCAAAATAGTCTAATGATATCCATACATAGATAAAATAAAAATAAATTTTTAAAACACTTGGCAGCAAAACAGAAACGATATTAATAATCGTAAAGAATATTTATATAAAAGAATAAACAAAGCTAAATAAATAATAATAAAACACTACAAAGAGAGACAAAAAAAAAAAAAAAAAAAAAAAAAGAGAATGTATATGATAAATACATAAAACTTAGTTTAAAATGGTAGGAAATCAACATATTTTTTTTTTTAATTAAATAATGCATGAACTAATTAATTATTCATTTTAGTGATTTACCTCGATTATTAATAAATCTTTCAAAAAACTGATCAAAAGTTCCTTTGTAACCAGTTTCAGCTAGCATACAAGCAAAATGATAATATGAAACAGCAACATCTCTAGGATTTCTTGTAACATAAACAATCTAAAAAAGAAAATTTATAATATTAAAAGAAAAATGTTAATTATTTAACTAAAGTTGTTATTTTACATTATCAAATTACGGAATACAGTTTAAAATTGTATGAAAAATATCCTTAGAGCTATAATCTTACTAACTAGGCAATAGAAACTAGTGTATTTTTCCATTATAGGACCACCACACTATTTGGTAACTCATAAACATGTCAGAAATCAATGACAGTGCTTTTTGAGGACATTTGAGATTTTCTTATTTCATGCGTAAACCTAAACCAGATATCTGTAAATTTATTTGGTTTGAATTTATAATTACTTATATTATTATTGACATAGTTTAAATTTAAAGTATTGTTTTACAGTTGCCCCCAGGCTTATGCTGGGTGTCTTAAAGGTTAATGGATAGCAGATTCTAAGGGTGCCTTCATAATGAGCTGTAAGCCATTGTGTACATTTGTGCCTGCATATATGCCATATTTAAAATTACCAAATTATTTTCATCTTAACATTCAAATACTGAAGTTTTTTAAACATTCGTCTTGTAAATTATTATTGTTATTATTTATTTATTTATATTTTGTGAGCATGTCTACAATCCTTAAATTTCATAATTTTAATTGACTGCATTTGTAAAGAAAGCCTTAGTCAAAGGATGCAGGACAGGACACCAGACCATGGTTGATGTTGAATGCCCTATTGGTTGAATCTCATGGTCCATAGTTGAATAACCATGTACCAGCAAACCCTTCCTTCATGAATGGACCACAAGCATTAGCTGTTGGAGGGCTCATCATTTATATATATAAAAAAAATTATATTATTACATTGTCTAATAGTATTGATTGTTACAATACTTACAATTCTATTACTATTACCATTATTGTTTTCTTGTTGTCAAAGGATTCAGGGATAAGTCTTCCCGGGTCTGACTGTCTTTAATTTAGCTAGGTATTTTGAGCATAATTTGATAGTTGTTATATGGGGCCATGAAAGAACCAAATGGCAGTCCTTAAGAGCAGACAATAGAATACCTAATCTCATTGACAATTAAGGCCCATATTATTTTATGGGAGTAAAATTTTTTCCACAATTACTCATCACCCAATGAGTATATATATATATATATATATATTTAATTCCATTTTCACATTCTGAAAATTCCCATTCATTAAATTAGTACTCATTTTCGAAAAATTGATTTTTCACATTTTTTATATTTTATTTTCTAGCTAAAAAATGCACTCAGTTATTTTTTAACTCAAGAATAAAATATAAAAAATAAATTTTTGAAAAATGAGTACTATTTTAATTGAGAATTTTCTGGCTGTGAAAGCAGAGTTAAAAAAAAAAATAATAATAATAGTAACAAGTAACTGTGGAAATAAATTTTTCCATACAAAAACATGGACCTTGACTGTCAGCAAGATTAGGTATTATCCAACCACTCTTAAGAGCATACAATACCTACCCTCGTCAACAGCTAAAGTACACGTTATTCTATGGGGAAATTTGTTTGCACAACACAATTACTAATTGGTTAATGTATGTCTTAAATTCCCTTTTCACATTCAGAAAACTCAAAACCGTTAAATTAGTACTTGTTTTAAAAAATTTATTTTTTTAATTTTTAATGTTTTATTTTTGAGTTAAAAAAGGTGAAAAATCAACTAAGTGCATTTTTTAAATAGAAAATAAAATGTTAAAATTGTGAAAAAAAAAAAAAAAAAAAAAAAAAAAAATCTATTTTTGAAAAAAGAGTACTAATTTAATGGTTGTGAATATTTTGATTGTGAAAGTAGAATTTAAAAAACACATTAATTGTGGAAACAAATTTTTCCATAGAATAACATGGGCTTTGGCTGTTGGTGAATTTAGGTATTTTATGCTCTAAACTGGAAAAGTACAGAAATTAGATACATCAGCATTTGGATATATCATACAAAGACTTATGACATTATTCTATTTTTACTCAGACAGAAGATTTTTTTTTTTTTTTTTTTTTTTTTGGAAGAACCAATTAAACAGCATACATAATATATTTATAATTTTATAATAAATAAAGATGACAGGATTTTCTCTTTAACTTTTGAATATATTCAAATACAGTAAAACCTCTCTAAGTTGGACACCTACAGTTTCAGGAAAAAGTGTCCAACTTATAGGGGTGCTTACATTTTTCGACTTAATTAAAGTGTATTTATGCATGTTTTTTAACTTTTAATCACATCTAAATACAACATAATTAAGTATTCATGATTTATGTACAAAAATTAATTTGCCAATTTAAAATCTAAATTTAAACTGGTATATTGTGGCCATTATAATATTTTTTTTCTAAAACAGTGACACCTACTAGTTAACATGCACAAAAATTTAATCAACATAACTTCTTACAATAAAGATTTTGCATATGCAATTTTATCAAATAGACGCTGAGATAATTATTTGAAAAAATTTTAGAATGTGAGTAAAAGTAGCATAACCTGTTTGCTGATATACAACAGAAAATTAAGCTAACATTCATTTTTATAATGGTCATCTCACACAAGTTTGGTGAATAAAAACTGAGATATAGTTTTCCCGTGAACGGGAAAAACTGCAGCATAGCAGCGACACCTGTAGGTTGATATGCACCCAAATTGAATCAGCATTATTCTTCACTATGAACCTCTCACATATTAACTATTAAGTTTAGTGCATTTATTATACACTTAAGTTAAAATTTGGTAGGAAAAATGAAAGAGACAAATGAAAAAGAACCCTAACAACTAAAATATACTGTCTGATGCCCATTTTAAAACAGTCTAAGTCAAAACATGCCTGTAGGCTCTCTGCTGAATATTTCCTAAAGAAAAGGACAAGGACAATGCATGCAAACCAATAAAAAGAAAGGCTCTTGCTGTATGTGCTAAACTGCAGTAATTTGTGAATATTTCAACTGAAGAAAAGTAATAATTTTTATAAGGTAAGTCAGAGGTTAATATATTGCGACAAGAAACATTGCTTTCGATATTTACAGCTATTTCTTCAAGGGGTAAGTAAAATTTCTAAAAAAAGTGAGAAAATGGAAGTTTTCTTTCTTTTTTTTTTTTTTTCCTGTCTCATCAAGTAAAAATGTCCAACTTAGGGTAGTTTTTGAATGTCCAACTTATAGAAGTTGGACATAATCTTAATCCTATGGATACATTCCGTTCCTAGAAAAAGTGTCCAACTTGACAGGTTTCACTGTATAAATTTTTGACGAAACATGTTGTGCATGCATTAGTATTCAAACTAAAATGAAAAAAATATTGACTGTTATTCTAAATTAACATAGTAAATCATTTTTAATATTTAGCTTTTAAATGATCAGTTGCAGGAGAAGGGTAGAATTATGCAAACACACACACTGTTATTGAATGTATTTTCTAGCATGGTGAGTGAAATTTTTATAAACTGTCATTTAAAACATTACAAATATTAAAACTAATTCAAAAATTTTTCAATTTAATAAATAACTAAAAAATTGTTTTAATCATCTTTAAACTCTATTAAAAAAATAAAGAAATAAAAAAGAAATATATCTGAAATTTTTTTTAGTTTTTGGTAACTCTACTTTTTACACATTAAAATGAATGAGAAGCTAAAAGTGGCAAAAATCATGCCAGCAATTTAGGAAACTGCGGCATGTGGTTCAAAGAAGTAATGTAAGCATTGTTTACCAAAGGACAAAAGTAGAAATAAACAAATGAATGAATAATACATTTTTTTAATGCATTTATACATTTCTTTTGCACAAAAAATTAATAGAATTGACACTGCCAAGATTAAACTTGTGTAACATCCCCAGCATAGCACACTATCACATAAGCCAGTTTAATTTCATCCAGGTCAAGAGATGATTTATAATAGCATATACTATTGACACTGCACTAATATCACCCTACAACTAATTACATTTTAGCTGTAAACCATAGTTAAAATAAAGTATGATTTTGTAAAGTATTTTTCCTGTGATTTATTTAATAGAGGTAAGAATAAAACATTTTTAAATTGATTTAAAAAATAATTAAGCATTTTATGGTTAATGTACACGGCGCTGCATTCTAATTGTTATTATTAATGCCTATTTGTTAAATAAATGTATTTCTCTTTTAAGGAGACTTTTTTTTTTTTTTTTTTTTTACCTTAAAAAGTGTTATTTTACAGCTACACTGAGAACTGTAATTAAGTTTAATAATTGCCTAAAGCAAAATATCACCACACGCCACTGTTAAGAACAGTATACAAGTACTTTTATACTGAGCAAAATCAGGGGTTGATCCAGGTTTTAATTTTTGGGTCCCTTTTTTGTGAAAAACAAATTATTTTTGTGAAATTTTTATTTATTTTTGTGAAATATAAAATATTTTTGTGAAAAAGTAAAATATTGTGTAAAATCTTTAGTTTTTACAATCACTTTATGTAATGCTTAATATCAAGTTAATAGACTTTCGTTGAGCCAAATTAAGGCATTAATTAAAATTAATACTGAAAATATGAAAACATTTAATGAAAGGATCATTTTTATAAAACAAAATCTTGTGAAGGGACTCATTTTATAAATTTGAATTATGTGAAGGGTCCCTTTTTATGAATTTGAATTTTGTGAAGGGTCCCTTTTAACTATGTGGAATTTTGTGAAGGGGCCGCAAAAGGAACCCAAATTTTGCTTGGATCGACCCCTGAAAATGCTACCAAGATTGTTCATTATTGAATTCCTGTACCATTTGCATACATTTTTGATGAAAAGATTAAATTTAGTGTCTAACAAAAAGTGATTAAGCTAGGATTTGAATATGGGTCTAAAAATGCATCAGTAATCTACCAGTTGAGGTATCCATTTGATATAACTTCAACCATATATATTACACAAGTTAATATGCATAATATACATATGGTTAAAATTATATTACGTCATATTCTAATTTTTATTTCATGCATTTAACTAAGCAGGAAAAATAAATATTATTAATTAAAATTTAAATCTTTAAATAGGGCTTCATTTTATTTATGTTAATAAACATGAAGTAACAGATTTCAATGGTGTTTCATGCACAGTATAAAACCTTTTTTTTAATCTAATAACAAAAGGTTTTTTTTATACCTTAAACTTCAATAACTTTTTACAAACTGAAATAACTTCTGAACAAAATCTGAATAATTATTAAATGCAAAAGTATAGGGATGAAACGGATATCCGGTAACTATCCGGTATCCGGCTGAGTTTTAAATATTAATATAAACTAAAAGTCTATGTTTCAAATCATTTCTATTAAGCAGATTAAATACAGTGGAAACATTAAGATTTAAATTTTAAGGGCTTCAATAGAAATAACCCGACCAGTGTTCAACTATTATAACACATTAAAGACCAAAGTTTTTAACAAATAAAACAACTTTATTCAACAAGATATAATGATATATTAAGATTTCAAATTTATCAAGAAATTAGATTTAACAAGAGATTTAACAAGAACAAGATTACCTTTTACAGGTGTTGAACTAGGCATATTGATAAACACAATGAAAAAGCAGATGACAATATACTTCAAGAAACGTCGCAGAGCCTCCGCGATCGCCTGGTTGATCAGCGGGAAAATACGATGAAGAAATATACTTCCGCGATCGCCTGGTTGATCAGCGAAAGTGAAGCAAGACGAAATAACACAAAATTGAAATGAAGACAATTACGTTCATCCACTATACACTTCAATTTAGAAACTTTCATTTAACTTTTAATTAACTTTTAAAAAGATTTCAAACTTAAACAAATGACGCTTAAAAAGCGTCTAAACAAAATTTAACATTAATTAAACTATCAAATTTAACAAACTCGTCTCAAAAGGACGTCAATTTATCATTTTATTCAAAACTTCCATCATCCATGAACGACGGAAAATTTAACCTTTAACAAGGAACAATTTAACAAACAGAAACTTAACATGTGTAAACTATTAACAACTTAACAACGGCAGCCATCATTTCTCAAAAAAAGTGCAATAGCCAAAGAGCATTAATAGCTTAGCAGGAACGATACTATAAGCACATACATCGTTACTTGACCATCAAGCTACTTACACAACTCATAAACTACCGCTTCATATCTAATTGAAGACTACCTGGCCATTGCTAAACACTGCCGATAACTGCACTTTAACACATACATCGCGATCTTTTTATACTGACTGCCAAGTCAAAAATCTACATATAAACAATGCATTACCATTGCCACTCAACAGTCAAAGTCAAAAATACAATTTATCATAACTATTTTAATAGAAGTGGCAACAGCAAAAATTAAGAAAATTATGCAGAGCAAATTTGGCAACAGCAACAAAGTAAACAGAACGTCGTTAGTAATGGCGCGATGTAAGTAAAAGATGGCTGACCGAGTTTAAATAGAGAAAACTTTTAAATTCAAATCAAAGGTAAGTTAAAAACTATATATATATAAAATATAAGCATTTATATTCATAAAATTAATTTTTATGTGCGAGGACAACTGATAGATATCAATTGCCCCCCACCACAGCATATAAAAAAAAATTTAACAAAATACCATCATGAGATTCCCCATAGTCCATACGAAATGTCACAAGTGATGTAATAAACTAATTACTAGATAACCATTGACAAAAAATTTCAAGTGATGAAAAACAACTCCCCACTCTGCAGATACACTAAAGAAAAAGTGATATGAAAAATATACATTATATACAACATTAATTATATGATGCAATATTCAAACATGAAAAAGTAAATATGAGGTATATATACAAGAAATGAACATATATGCAATATATGAAAAATTATGAAAAATGAATATATATATACAATGAACAAATACGCAAGGCGCCTCACGATTTCACACACACATTCACACCATGATAACATAATATAAAAAAACATGAAAAGCATCTACAGAGCGAAGAAATTTATTCAAACACGAAAGATTTATATAAAGATCACTTTTATAAATTTTAACAAATCACTTTTTGTCAACGGCTTCGTAAACTGGTCGGCAAGATTCAATTTAGAGGAAATATATTCAATATGGAATTTGCCCTCATCAAACCAATCCCTTATAAAAAATAGTTTAATATTAACATGACGTGTATGGAAACTCTCAATCCTGGACTTTGTAAAACGTATTGCAGCCTGATTATCAGCATATAGGGTAGGTATTTCAAAATTATTTTCTATAAGATTTAAGCCAGAACATTCACATAAAATATTATAAAACCAGTCCTGCTCACGAACACAATCACACATAGAAACAAATTCTGACTCCATCGTTGATATGGTAATCCCTTTCTGTTTATTAGTACGCCAAGAGACAGCAGCACTATCCAAAAGAATCAACTGGCCACCCATAGAAACATAGTCGTCCCTATTAGCGGCGAAGTCAGCGTCAGAATAAGAAATTAATTTAACCTGTGTGCATTTAAGATGGAGCTTATATTGACTGGTGAATTTTATATATCCAAGAAGTTTAAGTAGGCCCTGCCAATGTTTAATACCTGGATTTTGTTGGAACTGTGAGAAAATGTTGGTAGCATATGCGATATCAGGTCTAGTACGGTTTGAAATGAAAGAAATACAACCTAAGAGATTTCTGTAAGGTAAATGAGAAGCTTCATCGATGTCTTCTTGAATAACAGGACAATCACTTTTTGAAAATTTGATACCTTTAACAATAGGTAAGGAGGAGATAGGTACACGGTGATTTTGAAACCTCTTAATGACTTCGTCAATATATTGATTTTAATGGATCAAAACTCCTGTATCTGTATACTCAAACTCCACACCTAATAACTTGCGTGTGATACCCAAAATTTTCAAATCAAACTTTGATTTCAGCAAACTTAAAATGTCATTAGCTTGAGATTCAGTCCTGGCAAAAACAACGATGTCGTCAACATAAACCAATAAAACAGAAAAATCATAATATGAATAAGCACAGTTACAATTTTCAAATTTATTAAAACCAAGTTCCAACAATACTTTATTTAATTCATAAAACCATAATCTGCCTGACTGGTGTAATCCGTACAGTGCTCTATCCAGCTTACAGACCCAGTCTTCTTTACCTTTTTCAGTAAAGCCAACTGGTTGCCTCATGTAAATTTCATCCTCTAAGGGAGCGTACAGATAGGCACACTTAACATCGCACTGTACATTAAACCAACCATAACATGAGACTAAAAGAGAGAAAAAAAACCTAACAACAGAAAAGTTTATCACAGGCGAGAAGGTCTCATCGTACGATTCGCCCTGGATCTGGTTGAAACCTTGCGCGACCAACCTGGCCTTGTATCTGACAATGTTGCCAGACTCGTCACGCTTTACTGTGTAAACCCAGCGGTTTCCCAACGCAGTCTTGTTCTCAGGGAGTCTCACAAGATGCCAGACACCTCTCGTGGCCATACATTCTAACTCTTCCAACATAGCCCCATGCCATTCATCAGATTGTGCAGATTTTAAAGCCTGTCTATACGTTCTCGGGACCACCACATCTAGTCAACTAGCCGTGCTGGACGCGGAAGGTATAACACCAGGATTAACAACACCAGTAAACTTATTAAACTTGGAAAAATCAAAATCAGCAGGGTTAAAAACAATATTATTTAAGTTACAAAACTTTTTGACATCATTAGGTGACCTCTGACAACACCTTTTACCCTCTCCATCAGGATAATAGTAAATATCGACCTTTTCTCCCTGAGGTCGAGGCACAACCTTCCTGTACCACACGGGATTGGTCATCCAGTTAGGAGAAGCAGTCTGCGGAGTAACCTGAGGAGCAGGAGAAACAGGAGAGACGGCTGGGACGACAACTTCAGTCTCGCTGGGCAAGACCCCAGAGGTACCAGGCTCCGGACCAGGAAGAAGGTACCGGTCAACGGGCCGTGGTTGTTCCTCCGGGACAAGCACCAACTCAAAAGAAGAGTCGCCCATCACCGCTCCACTGCGTAGAACATCACCGCTTTCAACAAAAGAAACATTAATGGTTTCCACAACTTTCCTCTCGTCTTCTAACCAGACCCTGTAACCACGGGTACGCAAGGCATAGCCCACAAGGACACCACGTTTTGATTTGGAGTCTAACTTGTGCTTACGTCTAACCTTTGGAACACCCACATATGTCAACGTACCGAATGGTCTTAAATGTCGAACAGAAGGTTTATTTCCTGAATAGAGTTCAAATGGAGTTTTAGAGTTCCCACCGTGACAAATCCGGTTCCACGTATAATTAAAGTGTAAACAAGCTTCAGGCCAGAAATCATCAGACAAACCACTGGATTTTAGCATAGCCCGAACACAGTTCATGATTGTTTGGTTGAACCGCTCACAAACTCCATTTTCTTCTGGTGTGTAAAAGTTGGTCAGCTCATGATTTATTCCATTTTCTCTACAGAAACCCTTAAAAGAATCATTATCAAACTCCTTGCCATTGTCAGTTCTGATCGACTTCAACTTGGTTCCCAAAAACCTTTCAGCCCTCAAAACATGTCTCTTAAAAACATCAAAACACATGGATTTTTCCTGGATAGGGTAAACGGATGATCTACCAGAAAAATCATCTATTATTGACAGGAAAAAACGTTCACCTTTTTTACCAGGAATTTTAATAGGACCCCAAGTATCCATAAAAAGTCGATCTAAAGGTTTTTTGGAAGAAGAATGACTTAAAGGTTTAAAAGAAATACGATTTTGCTTACTCACATGACAGGGATCACAAAAAAAATTATCAACTGATTTTAAATTGGGCAGACCTTTTACAGCAGAATTACGGATAGTATTAAAAATTAAGTCAGGACTTAGGTGATCAAAACGAAGGTGCCAGGTATCAAAGTCTTTTATATTAACAGGTTTTATTACAGGAAAAGCTGAAATTTCAGTATTATCATTTAAATTTTCATTAGAATTCTGCCCCCCATTCAATTTAACACTGTGCTTATTTTTAATTACTCTTGGAAATGTATAATAAATCCCGTCTTGGAGTTTAGCAGAGAAAAGGAAATTACCATACTTGTCGACCACGTTTATTTTGCCGGCCTCACCAATAAATTTAGCACCACCCTGGTCGAATCTAGAACCACTCAAAAGATTTTTCCGCAAGTTCGGCGAATACAAAACGTTCCAAAGTTTAATAACAGTCCCATTAAAATTCAGTTCTACTTCACCTTTACCAGTAATGGGAAAAGTGACGCCATCAACAGCCACGTGAAGCTCATCACCGGAAATTTCAGAAAAATTACAAAAAAAAGATTTATCTTTGCAGAAGTGATGAGAGGCCGCCGTATCATAAGCCCAGCTGCCCTCTCTATCAAAACTACTTAAATTTGCTTCAGCTATGAAATTTTGAGCTTTAGGAGTTTTATCACGTTTTGACTGTTGATTGGAGCCACCCCTCTTAGAAAAATTACTTCTGAGTGGTTTTTCCTTTTCTTTTGCAGCTAGATCATTATTTAACTTAACTCTACAATCCTTAATAACATGGCCTTTTTTTCCGCACCTCCAACAAGTAAAAACAGGCCTACGTTTAAATTTTACATTTTGGGCCTCAATAGAACATTCCGTTCTACTTTTATCAAAATTTCTAAGTTGAAGGCGCGTTTCCTCGGCACATAACTCAACAACAATATTTTTAAAGTTAAAGTCCTTATCAGGCCAGCGAAGAATTTGTTGAACAACCTGATCAAATTTATCAGGTAGGTATCTTAAAACCTGAAAACATAAGTATTCGTCAGCAATAGGTTTATTAATGGATTTTAACTGATCAGCAATTTTAGATATTCTAGCTGCAAAAACACCAATAGATTCGCCAGGTTCTAAAAAACATGTCATAACTTCAGAAAACAATTTCATATGATAACTTCTACTATCTGGCTGGAAGTTAACCTTTAAAATTTTCCACGCTTCTGAGGGGTCAGTACATTCACTTATTAAACTTTTAAATTCATTATCAATATTCAAATATAAAATTGACATGGCAGCATTCTGCCTTCTTTTAAAGTCTTGTACTGCCTCCTCAGACACGGTTTCACTGACTTTGGGCTTAGTTTCGTTACCAATGACGATATCATAAGCATTTTTATCCATAAGTAAAAATTTAATATCACACTTCCAACCAGAGTAGTTAGTGGCATTTAACTTGGTAATTTGAGGTACAATATTATAAGCCATTTTTTTTTTAATAGTTACTTAATTATCAATTATACAGAAAACAAGAAAAGAACAACTGGTCAAGTTTAAAAAATGACACCCTCAAAAAAAACTGGCCCATAACCAAATAATATAAACTAAAAGTCTATGTTTCAAATCATTTCTATTAAGCAGATTAAATACAGTGGAAACATTAAGATTTAAATTTTAAGGGCTTCAATAGAAATAACCCGACCAGTGTTCAACTATTATAACACATTAAAGACCAAAGTTTTTAACAAATAAAACAACTTTATTCAACAAGATATAATGATATATTAAGATTTCAAATTTATCAAGAAATTAGATTTAACAAGAGATTTAACAAGAACAAGATTACCTTTTACAGGTGTTGAACTAGGCATATTGATAAACACAATGAAAAAGCAGATGACAATATACTTCAAGAAACGTCGCAGAGCCTCCGCGATCGCCTGGTTGATCAGCGGGAAAATACGATGAAGAAATATACTTCCGCGATCGCCTGGTTGATCAGCGAAAGTGAAGCAAGACGAAATAACACAAAATTGAAATGAAGACAATTACGTTCATCCACTATACACTTCAATTTAGAAACTTTCATTTAACTTTTAATTAACTTTTAAAAAGATTTCAAACTTAAACAAATGACGCTTAAAAAGCGTCTAAACAAAATTTAACATTAATTAAACTATCAAATTTAACAAACTCGTCTCAAAAGGACGTCAATTTATCATTTTATTCAAAACTTCCATCATCCATGAACGACGGAAAATTTAACCTTTAACAAGGAACAATTTAACAAACAGAAACTTAACATGTGTAAACTATTAACAACTTAACAACGGCAGCCATCATTTCTCAAAAAAAGTGCAATAGCCAAAGAGCATTAATAGCTTAGCAGGAACGATACTATAAGCACATACATCGTTACTTGACCATCAAGCTACTTACACAACTCATAAACTACCGCTTCATATCTAATTGAAGACTACCTGGCCATTGCTAAACACTGCCGATAACTGCACTTTAACACATACATCGCGATCTTTTTATACTGACTGCCAAGTCAAAAATCTACATATAAACAATGCATTACCATTGCCACTCAACAGTCAAAGTCAAAAATACAATTTATCATAACTATTTTAATAGAAGTGGCAACAGCAAAAATTAAGAAAATTATGCAGAGCAAATTTGGCAACAGCAACAAAGTAAACAGAACGTCGTTAGTAATGGCGCGATGTAAGTAAAAGATGGCTGACCGAGTTTAAATAGAGAAAACTTTTAAATTCAAATCAAAGGTAAGTTAACAACTATATATATATAAAATATAAGCATTTATATTCATAAAATTAATTTTTATGTGCGAGGACAACTGATAGATATCAAATATCCGACGGGGTACCGGATATCAGCAGTCCGGATACGGATATCCGGTAATTTCAAGCCGGATATCCGACGGATATCCGGAGGAGAAAATTCAAGCTTAAATTCCCCTCAGATGAAAATTTTGCGACTTTTTTTTTTTTTTTTTTTTTTTGGATCAGTTGTAGCTTGTAAAGTTAAAAAAAAAAAAATTGCAAAAGTCGAATTTGGCCACTTTAGCAAACAAATTTAGCAAAAAGTAGCTTCATTTGTAAGAGATATAGAAAGTCTTTTTTAATTTTGTGCAGAGTTAGCTAGAATTTTCCAGGGTGATCTATAACATTCCCCCTAATCTTCCCCATAACAATAAAAAGAGCTGTTCATTGTTGTTCCTGAACAAATAATATTCATCCTCTGCAGTGCATATAACTTTGTTTTCATGACTTTTGTTTAATAAGTTGAGAATGTTTAGTAATATTGTTAGTCTTGTAAGTAAAAGTTGTTAGATTGTTTCGAGAATGAGTTAAATAACGTGCATTTATTGACTGGAACCTGCCTGTTTATTTACAATCCACTTTTTCCTACACAAGAAAGTTGTTTTTGTGACCTTATATTTATACTAGCAGACCCTCTGGCATCATTGTCTGTGCCATTACCTATTCAATTAAACGTGTCATCTACCTATTCGATTTGGATTTAAAAAAAAAAAGCACTGCAATTTATATAAATATGCACTTTTAATGGAATATCTTGCTAAAACACCTGAATTTAGAATTTCCCATTGCGCTGGATAGATATAGTCCCAAAAATTAAAATTACTTCAAATAGAAGTAATATTTAAATTTTCAGGAAGTCTGTATTTTCATTTTCAGATTGTTAAAAAAAAAAAAAAAAAAAAAAAAAAAAAAAAGCTCAACTATTTAAAGTTTATGATTTTGTACATTAGAAAAACTAAACTTACTTTTAATTAAAGAATTTTAATAAATAATCTAATTTTTTTTTTCTTATCTGTACAGAATATAAAATTATAAAATAAGTAAAAAGCATTTAAAGAAACAAAAATATAAATTTGTTTTGAAACATTACTTTCTTCTATATTCAATAGAAGAAAGTAAGAAGGTATAAGAAGAAAGTAGATTTACGCATTTTCAGTGAACCAGAATTTTGAATTTGACCGTTTTTAGAAAATGTCTGTCCGACAAAAGTTTTGTGTAGCAGCTTTAGTTCAAGAGTTAATGCACAGAATTTCATATAAATTTATACATAGTTGCGCATTAACAAACAAACAAACAAAAAAAAGTGCCCATCGACTTTTGGTGCAAATTACTCAATAGGTGGCGCTGCTATACTGTGATTTCTCCTATTTAAAAGGAGGACTATGTCTCTTCTACTGTGTATAATTTAAAAAAGACTAAGTATGTCACACGGCTATTATGAAATATGTTTATTTAATTTCTGTGCCAATACACAATGCTGTTATGCTGCAATTTTCCTGTGAATGGAGAAATTATCTCGTATTTATTTGTGTATAATTACACAAAATTTGGTATGTGAGAGGGCCATTTTAGGAAACATCATGTTGATTCAATTTTGGTTCATATTGGTCGATAAGTGGCTATACTATGCCGCAATTTACCCTGTGAATGGGAAGGCTAAATCTCAACATCTATAACATTTAACTGCACTTAACTTGATATGCAAGATAAATAATAAGAGAACGAAAGCTGGCTTAATTTGGGTGTATATTGACCAACATATGTCACAGTTCTTCCTCATCTTCTATCATTCTCCACTTGGCTACATCTCACAATCTTTTGATTAAAATAGCACTAAACTCCATATCTAAAATCTTTATTGTGCGAAGCTATTATTAAGTTTCTTCTGTGCATGTTAAACAGCGTGTAGCTTTGTTATGTAGAGTGATATAAAAGAAAGTTTTGTAACGGCCATAACATACTGAACCATTGAAGCTTTTAGATTTTTTTTTTTTTTTTTTTTTTTTATGTTTTCTTATAAATGTCTCAAACGAAAATATTGAATTCATAAAAATTTTCTACATTTGGTATTCGCTGGATTTACACATTTTAAGAGGTCCAGAACCTGGTTTGATCAATTTTTAAAAATTTGTGTTTGTGTGTGTGTGACAAAAATTCCATTCAACTGATGTTGGCCTTATTTAGGTGTATATCAGCCGACAAGTGGATCTACCATTATGATTTTTCACAAGCCTATACCTCAGCATCTATTGATTAAAATCGCACCAAACTCCATATGTAAAATATTTATTGTGTGAAGCTATGATTAAACTTTTGCCCAATTTAAACAGTAAGTGGTGTGTGATGGCCACAATAAATATGTTTTCTTATGAAAATAACCAACCCTTCAACTATGATTATATTAGTAAAATATTTTGTTTCATTTTTTTTTTTTTTTTTTTTTTAATACATATCAAACACACATTTTTTAGTACTGTAAAAAATGTGTAAATGATAAGTTTTTGTTTTATAATTCTGAACAAAACCTATATATTTGTGTGGAATGAGTATGTTAGACTTAAGTTTTATTCTTCATCGCAATATTGCACAAATAAATAGAATGCTAAATAAATATGCTTAAGTAAATTATATTTAAAATATGTTTAAAAGAATAGTATATGAAATACATTTATTGAAACAATTTACACTATTGTTTTAAAATAAAGAAAAAGAAAAGAGATATACAACACAACAAAAAACAAAACTAATGCTGGATATCCGGTCCGGATATCCGTATCCGGCAGGCAAAGGTGCTCCGGATATCCGATATCCGGCAAAATCACTATCCGTTTCATCCCTACAAAAGTAGTTTTAAAATATCATACAATTACTTTTTTTTTTGCAAAAAAATGAAGTATCAATTACCTTACATTGCTTTTTATGGATATCTGGTGGCAGAAGAGAATAAGGCAAATGGCTTTTTAAAAGTCTAGGCGACGGCATTTTCTTTACAAAATCAAAGTCTGTTCTAGCATGTTCTACATAAGGAAATCTTTCATTAAGATCTTTAGACTTAGCAGCTGAAAAATCTAAATTACTATGCACAAGATACATAATTTCTTGAGTCCAGGTAGTTCCTGTATTAAAGAAAAAATACTACTGTTAAAATTTTATCAAATAATTAAGACAACAGAATCAGTTTTAATACTTAGAAATATGTTGGTAAAATTGTTTCAAAGCTCCATGAATGGTTATTTGAAAAGAAACCATTAAAAATATCAATTAAACAATAAATAAAATTTAAATTATAATGAAACACTTTACACATAATTAATTAAATATAAAAACCTTTAAATGTACCTCATGTTACGTCGTTAATATTTTCATCTGGGCGCCCAGACCTTTTCAAACGACCTTCATCTGTGCCGGATCTCTTTGAGTTGTGGTCTTTTATAGATTCCATAAGTTGATTCCACATCCGGTTGGGGGCCATTGCGTCACTGTTATTGCACACTTCCGGCGTTGTTGCGATTTCTATGGCTTCTCTAAACATCGCGTAATTGTAGTTATTGTAGTTAGCTATCTTTTTAGTTTTTTCAAAATTTATTATAATTTCTTCATTATCGAAAGTTTTAGCTAAAGCTTTTTTTTATTTTTCCTGTTTTGATATCATTTTTATGTTCTTTGAGTCTGGTTTTAATCTTTCTTTTCGTTACACCGATGTATGAACCTGGTTTATTGTCTTGGTTATTTGTGTACGGTATTTGATAAATTCCGGCAGTTTCCAAAGGGGGGATGGGGTCTTTGTCATTACGTATTAGTTGAAAAATATTCGGGTTAGGTTTTATAGGGATATTTACACCGATTTTATTTGCAGTGCTTTTAATTTTACTCTATGCTCCGCGATCGTAAGGTATGTAAGAGGTGAATTTTAAAGGGTTTTTTTTGAAAATTAGGTATACAGTTACTGGCTTACAATCTGGTTTTAATTAGTTTTTTAGTAATTTTGTTAGGGTAACCCTCTTTTTTAGTGAATTCTTTAATTAAATTAAATTAATTATTTAGATCGGTAGGGTCATTACATATTAATATTGCACGATTTATATATGAACTAACGGTGTTAATTTTGTAACGGAAAGGTGTTTTAGATTTATAATTTCATTGCTATTTGTTTGTTTTTGGTACACAGTAGTTTTAATTTGGTTTCTGGTTCTATTAATTTTAACATCTAAGAAATTTATCTGTTGCTCATTTTCTTCTTCATATGTAAATTTTATGTTATTGTCTAAGCTATTTATTTCATTTAGTATCTGTTTTACATCGTAATTTTTATTAATGACAGCAAAAACGTCATCCACGTATCTTAACCAAAAAAATATTTTGTCTTTACATTTATCTAAAATTTCTTTTTGCAGCGATCTTAACTTAAATTCTGCAATAAAGCCCGATATAGGCGATTCCATCGGGACGCCTTTCTTTTGTTGATATATTCTATTGTTAAACTTAAAATAATTTTTATGGAGTAAGAAGTTTGTAGTTGCAGTCAAGGTTTGGGCTATTTTAGGATCTGTGTATTTTTCTTCAATAACATTATTAACAATCTGGCTAGCTTCTTCAATATCGATGGATCGGTAAAGGTTAATAATGTCAAAACTGACAAAATGGTATTCTTTTTTATTTTCTATATCCCTAAGTTTTTTAATAAATTCTTCTGTGGATTCCAATGAATGTTGACAGGGGGGAATAATTTTGTGATATATATCGGCCATATATTTCTCGAGACAATAGGTTGGAGCTTCATTTTTATTTACAACTGGTCTGAATTTTGGGGGGGGGGGGGGGTTATGATCTTTGAATCTGCCAAAAATACGAGGTGTATTAGGTGTGTGGTTTATAAATTTAGGAGGGTTATTGTCAGGCCATTTTCCATCTTGAATGATTGTTTCAGTCTGCTCAATTAATTTATTGTTGGGGGTCTTTATCAATTTTTCTAACTCCAATATCATTTATTGTTGCTTCCATTTTTTCTACATATTGGTTTCTGTCAAAAATAGCTATTTTACGGGTTTTATCTGTAAGTGTGCAGGTTATGACATTGTTTCTTTTTAGTTTTTTCAGTTCGTGTACGTCTTCACTATTAATATTTCTATTTTGAGCAGATTTTGTAATTTCGGTAATAGCTGTGCTTCTAATTTTAACTTTACTTTCTTCAGGGATTCTATTAATAGCGGATTCGATTTTCGCGATACTTTCTTTGATATTTACAGGTTGGTCTAAAATGTATTTCGGTCCTAATTTTAAAAGTTCATCTTGATGGTTATTTATATGGGTTTCTGATAAATTAATATATGGATATTCAGTTTTTTCGTTGGGTTGATAGTTGTTTTTCTTAATCCAAAATTTTAGTTTTTTATTGTGCTTGTTCATTATTGTATATTTTTCTGTTTCATAATATTGGTTAATTTTATCCTTATATAATTTCAATTCTTCATTATCAACAACTTTCTCAAGATTTTCAGCGATTTCATACCATATTTTCTTATTTTTAAAAACCTCAGCTTTTCTTTTACGTATAACTTTATTTAATATTTTTTGTTCGAATTTACGAACGTCATTTTTAAACTCCTGGGTTAGAAATTTATTACTAATTCTCAAAAATTTTGGTGTTAATTTGAAGTGTTACAGTCTTTTCTTAAATGACTGTAAACACTTCAAATTAACACCTACAGACAGCACTACACAGACAGAACCTAAAATCTGTTTGAGTCTCAACAGAGAGGCCTCCACTGATGTTTCAGCAATGATTAATGGTGTAAAAATATAATGCCCAAATTCTGAAGCTCAAAATTTGCTCTGGAACATTCCATGGTAACTTATGTTTTATTTGCACAAACTTTTTGCATTCAGAACTTCAATGCAAACAAACATCATTGTAGAAATCTGATATAAAGGCATTTCTTAAAGTAATAATCAAAAGAAAAATTATTATTATTATTTTTTGTTTATTCAAATTTTAAAGATTTTACCAGACAAAAATAATGTGACCACATTACAAAAAAGAAAGAAAGAAAAAAAAAATGGTGAGTTACCACAATATTTTTGGTTGTTAAGTTTTATAAAATTAAAAATTTCTTTTTTTCAAATATAAGAAGAAAGTACTGGATTTCTGGAAATTTTTGATCACTTATTTTTAATGCAATTATATGTTTTGTCCTGAACACATATTAACTATTTTTAGAAAATGTGTGTCTGTGTCTATATCCAATATTTTGAGGATGCTGTATCTCATGAACCAATGACGAGAATTTAAGAAAACTAGATATTTAGTTGGATCTTGACTTAAAATAGTGTTGATTATAATTGGGATTGGTTGTTCAGCAAGTGGCGGTTTCACCCCATTTTATCATAATTTTTAATATAGCAGAGCAGTATAGGACAAAATCTTGTATAAATGTACATATAACAATTATTATTTACTGTTCATAGTGAAGTTAAAAAATATAGATATTTATTATAGTGTTAGTCAACCAGGTAAATAATTTTGTACATATAGGGACATCGCTTACACTGCCTGAGGGTGAAAAAATTTAACACAAGCACAATATGGAAATAGCCATGTACCATTAGTGGTAGGTACATAACATTTACTTTAAACTCTTTTACAGTATAAATATACCGCAATTTCCAGCGAATAAGCCACAGATCAAATAAACTAATTTGACACAAGTTTTAATTAACAAATGTAGCTATATTTTTTCAAAGTATTTCTTCTTAAAAATACAATTTTCAAAATTTCTGGTGTCAAACTATGCTTTGCATTTTTTATGCTTTGAATATAAAAACAACTTCAATTTAAAATACAATGTAAAATTGAAGATAATTACAATTCATTCAGTTAACCCATATCGTACCAAGCATTGAAAAAATATTTTTTTTTCTTTATAAAATCTTAAGTATATGTTTCTTTAAGTCTATGCACATACACAAAACCAAACAACTTACCAACCTTTCATTAGCAGAATTGGTACAGGCTGTCCTAAAAAATAGGACAATGGATTTGCACAGTCAGATATATAAGGAAAAAAGACCATCTCTGTATATATTTTTATATAATCGCTTTACCAGTACAAAAGTGTAGCATATTACCTCAATAAATTTATGTGTCCGTTATTCTTGAACGTAAAACCATTTTAAATAATAATGTGTTGAAATTGTAATGAATAAATCTTCAAGAATCGTCATTTTAAAAATTAAAATATATATATATATTAAATGTTAATTTAAACTAACGATAAATACACATATGTATTTATTGGACTTTTAATTTGAATTAAAATATTAAAAAGAATTTATATAAATACCACTTTTGCATGGTGTCCTATTTTTAGGACAATGATGAAATATGGGTTAAACCACCATAAAAACATATTAAAAAATGTATGTACAATAACTTATTTGAAATGTTCATTATTCTTGATATAGAAAATATATTTCACCTGTTTTAGGGTATGATACAATATATACATCATCTTCACGAGCTTCATAAGCTAACGCTTCGTTTTTCAAAAACTTAATTGCGAAGGACGGCAGAGAGTAATCGTTACACATATATACATCAAAATTTTCAGCCAAAGAAGGATCTTTAGGAAGTGTTTCAAAGTGAAAATTATAATCCATATTTATATTATAAATTATATACGCACAGAAATGAGGTCAAGCACGTCCTATCATTGATGTTAATCGCGGTCATTTGAGGTTAAAAAAACAATAGCAGATTTTTTTGCAATTGAAAACATTTGAATTATCTTTTAGTGAACTGAAAAATTTCAATATCTTATGAGCACAATACATATATAATATATATATTTATTTGAAACTAAAAAAAAAAAAAATGTCAAGCCAAAATTGGAATCAGCGCTTGTTTTGTTTATGTTCAAGAAGTTGAAACTATCAAAACAGATCACATTATTAGGAATTATGTCTAATGCTTAAGTGAACGCTTTGGCTGGGTTGGGTCTATTTCGTCATGGCTCCCTGCGATTTAATAGCGGCTTTTCAGACAAGGCGAAAAGAGCGTACAGGAAGAACTTACATATTTTACCGCTACCCAGCAATTGGCGCTGTATACAAGTCTTGGTTTCGCCTGATTTAAAGGTCTAGCCATAGGAATAACTTTATACAGAAGCATTTGTAATTAACGCTGTAAACTCCTTAAAATGCCGAATTTTTTTTTTGAATATGCATAATAATTAATATCAGGGCATGTAGAATTATATGTTTGTTTGTCAGAATGTTTTCACCACAAAAAATATAATAAAAAAATCTTTTCTTCATCGCTAATTTAAAGGTCCGGTCATAAGAATAACATTTTATATATATGCATTTGCAGTTCCCGCTAGAATCTCATTAAAATGTCGAAATTTTTTTTTTTTTTTTGAATGGCCATAATAATTATATCAAAGCATGTAGAATTATACATGTTTGTCAAAATGTTTTCATCTTAAAAAATACAATAAAAAGATCGTTTATTCATCGTGATATTCGCGCCCTTTAATGATGATTTGAAATACTAATGCCTAATAATAATTTTTTAGAACCATTCCTTTGTAATAAACGAATTAAATTCGAAAGTACTATATATATATTTAATGATGAAATAGAGTGCATTTTAGTATTTTTTTCTAAAGGCAAGGGAATTTTTTTTTTTTTAAATCGTGTCAAAATATGAGAATCTTGAAACATCTGATACAATTTTATGGTGATAGTAAATGTTTTAAATATATATGTTTGTTATTTACTGCATTACAGTTGTGAAAATTTGCACAAGTATATGAAAATTTCTTGAAAACTATCTAAATAAAAAATTATATAGATAGATAGATAGATAGATATATGCTGCCTGCTTATTAATTTATAATTTTTTTTTTCACTGGATTTTACATTATTACAGTTTTTAACAATATATTCTAAATATACTTTGATATTACTTTGTGAATTCTTCTTTTTTCGTTTTTTTTTAATGTAATTGAATGTTTGAATGCTGAAATTTAATTCAAATCTTTAGCATTCAAACATAAAAAAAAAAAAAAAAAAAAACTTATTGATGAATACACCATACTTAGATTATATTATTAAATTGTGGTAGATAGGATGTGCCAGGTTCGACCCAGGCCTCAGTTTCCCCAGGACCCGTTAGGAGTTTTCCGTGGTTTTCTCCAAAAATTAAAATTACGGGGCTGGGTCCCCCCCCCCTCCCTTACAAAGACAACTACGAAGGCCTAGGACCCAAGTGTATTAATCAGCCTTAAGCCACACAACCACATAATTTCAAATTGCAATACTTTAAAACCGAAGGAAGTAAAGAAAAATTTGTTAGTAGGAAACATTTTTTAAATATTAAAATTTTTTAATTTAATTTAATTTAAATAGTTCTAGTAAAATTTTAATATACGTAATATTGTTTCATTGCAATGCCAATGCATACAGATTTTTTATAATTCTGAGACTATGAAAAAAAAAAAAAAAAAAAAAAATCTATAGTAACTGAATTTAGGGGACCTCAAAACATATAGAAGTATTAAAATTTCAAAGTCGGATTTTTGACGTAATTACAATATTTTCCTCAAATATGTATGTACGAAAAGTAAAAATTATTATAATGTCCATAATTTGCCTTTTTCATTTGGGTACTATTTTAGGATTGTTATTCCCAAATAAAGGTTTATCATTCTAGTATATGCTGAGAAGTTAAAAAAGTTATATAAAACTATGTTAGAAAATGCTTTTAATTATAAAGAAAATCTAACTATGAGAATTTGGTATATCTATATTTTTAAGATCTCCTGAATTTATTTTTAATTTCCAAACATATGTAAGGAAAATATTATACCCATAAAAAAAAAAAAAAAAATCACTGTAGGTTTTTGGTGTATTTATACGTTTTGTGGCTTCCTAAATTCATTTTTCTGTTTTTATAAAGATATGTGTATGTGTCTGAGTGAACACAATAGCATTTAAATATTTTATCCAATTACTATATTTCATTGCAGATGTATGATGATTATATATATATGTGTATGTGTAAAACAGTAATAAATAAAAAAAAAAAAAAAAAAAAAAAAAAAGAAACAAAAAGAAAGAAACAAAAATTATAATTTTTTAAAGGAAATTTCTAGTTTGAGTACAAACTTGGATATTTAAAAAAAAAAAAAAAAAAAAAAAAAAAACTGTTTTAACTGGTAGGGATAATATAAATATAATTTTTTTCTATCTCGTATTTATGCAAGTATTGGAAAAGATCGCGAATAAATCAGAATGGCTGGATCGACGATCGCAACATGGCTTTGAACCCGGCATCTCCCCTCTACCAGCTTAAAGAACAGAACCTTTCGATCTCAAATGGAGCAAAACGATAAGGGAAAAATTAAGAATTAATTAGCAGGGAGCATCAAAACTTTTTTCTCCAAAACTTTTTAAATTTTCAAATATTTATTTTATTTTATTTTTTTTTTATTTTTTAAATAATATTCAAGAAATGTGAATATAATAATTATTAGTGATTTTCACTGCATATGTATAATAAAAATATCTAAGACAATTATTATTATTATTATTATTATTATTATTATTTTTAATTTACATAAAGAAAATTTTTAATGTGCGTACAAAATGTAGATATTATTAAAAAATAAAATAAAATAAAAAGTATTTCAGATACTAATGCAATAAATACTTAAAATTATTTCGAATATCAATTTGTTTTTTCAAGCACAATTATTAAATATTCCTTATATACTGTTCCCTCTTATTATTATTATTATTATTTGGTTTATTTCAAAGAGATTTTTATGTCTATAATTAGAGACTTTATATATGCATATATATATAAAAGAAAAAAAAAAAATATTTTTTTTAATTTATTTTAAATTTGTTAAAGCATTTTTAGTAGAAAAGTTTTAAATAGCTGAACTTTCTGGAATAAATGTAGAAATAAATAATTATTTATCTACAAATAATCTTCTTAAAACATTCTGCATGTATAACAAACAGTTTTGTGCATTACAAGGCAGTTGTAATAAAAAATAATTCGTTTAACTGTCAAAAAGCTTTGCGCACAAGTAAGTATTTATGCTAAATACGAGACGTGTAACTAGCGCACCAAACGAAGAAAACAGTAACTATGCCTTGTACGGTGTTTCTATTGTTCAAGTTCGCGTCTGAACAGCCGCTATTGAATCGCAGGGAGCCAGGATTTCGTTAAGCTGACCAGATTTGAGTACCTTTATAATTAAGAGCATGAAAAATGTCTACAATTATCCAGTTATGGATGTATTTTTTAATTCTTAATAAATAAGGGTTAAAAATAAAATATTAATGAGAAATAGTTCACTTTCTACAATTTTTTAAAACTTAGAAAAATGCCTTCAAAATAAAGGTAGAAAAACCTACTGTAAGGTGACCATATTTTCAAACACTGATTTGAGGACAAATTACCGTTTGTTCCCAAATCGAAGTAAATTTCGAGGACATTGAAAACTCTATTTGGGGACTTTTTCGAGGACACAATAGACCAATATCTATATGCATTATTAATAAAAAGAACTCTGATTTATACATTACAAAATGCTTTGAATCACTTTTTTCTATGAAAAATTTCTGAGCCTAAGGTAAGTTTATGCAAATTAAACTATCCCAGCATTATTAAAATAATCAAGTCTATAGAACCCATTTACACTTTATTATGATGATAGGAGAAAACACTAAATAGCACCATTTCATTTTAATCTTCAGAATCCCCACTCCCTGAAAAGCAAAAATTATTCCCGATTATATAACTACAAGAAATAATTTCATTAAGCAAATTTTATTTTTCACTTAACATAAATCGGGCAAGATAGAATTTATATACTGATTAGTAGTGCATGATTCTTTCTCTGCTCATGAAGTATGAGGGTCTTTATTTCAAAGTTCCGTTGATTTTCAAGATTATCCAATTACTTCTGCATTAGACTGCGATTTTGATTGGATTGGAATAGATGGGTTTTACGTCTCATTAGTGCTGTACAATGGGCAATTGGCGACAGTCTAGCACTTACCCCCAGAGGTAGTCCGGAGACATGCCATCACAATTTTGATCCTCCACGGAATGGACTGTGATTTTGAAAGAAATACACGCAAATATTTAAATTTGGGGACATTTAGCGTCCCCGAGTAGTCAAAGAATTTTTGGGGACAAAAAATAGAAAAGGCCAAAATTCGAGGACAGTCCTCGAATTTCGAGGACGTATGGTCACCTTAACCTACTGTCCCCAGAAAATGAGAACATAAAGCATGCCGTGGAATAAAGTAGATGGCGCTCGCTGCCGACCCTGAAAATCAGTTTGTGTCATCGATTCCAGTTGTAAACAAACGTGAAAACAAGCATTGTACAGTGCAGCCACATATCTTAAAACTAGTAGTGAAGACGCGTCCAAAATGTTGGAGGGATGCCGGCTTGAAATTTGGAAAACATCCAGCAATTCCGTGCTCATTTTCTCCGAGTCAGTTGACTGTCACCCCTATTTCAGCATTGAACTCGTTGGTTTGGCGCTTGCGAAGATGCTTCCATTGTTTCATCAAATGTGGTCGAAGAATATCTTGTGAAGTGTACTCGTACTGTTGTGTACCTTATTATTCATCAAGAATCGGTAGAGATCTGTCTCCTCTAACTTTTTTTTTTATTAAGAATTCTTAAATGATTGTTTTCTTTTTTTTTTCTTTCTAGTCCTTATTTCATTTCTTTCATGCAAAACAAAAATTTGAACAGTATTTAGGAGAAAACGACTAATATCATTTATTGTTTTTCAATGAATTGGTTTAAAATTATTGCCACAATTATTTTTATGATTGATATATTTTTGCGTATCTGAAGACTGTATTTTAAGTTTAATTAAATCAATTTAAATGCTCTGCAAACGGAAAAACTAATGAAACCATAGATATAGTAATATATATAGATCAATTATCCCCATGTTATCCAGCAAAAAATTTTGATGCCGAAAAAAAGTTCTAAAATCAGCCATTAGAGAGTATTGAAAAAAAGAATAAAAAGAAAAATGAATTTGAAACTGTATTTGGAGTTTTTCATTCACCTTTAGTAAATAAATTATTCATAAATTTTATTTACTAAATTATCCATGTATATTCCTGTGTGTGATTTACTCTGGGAAAGGCAGCCATTAGAGTGACTTTTCCCGAAAAAAAAAGGTATCACTTTTTCCCTCTCGCTGATCAATCTATGTCTTATTACTACATCTATGAATGCAACTTGATATACAAAACAAGTTAGTTCTGCTGTGGCGGCGCTGCATGTCTGCCCTAACTAGGGACCCTATATATAGAGAGACTAGACATTGACCGAAAGTCGGCCATCTTAGTGCCAATTCGGAGCGATCCCCGTAGAACGCAATGCTTTTTTCTTCGCGACTGACGCTTTAATATACAACATAAATGAAAAGAAATTGTGCTAAATTTGTGCAGAAAGTAATGCAGAATATAAATCTGTAATTTTTTTCGTCTTAGAGAAAAAGAATTTGAAGAAAAACGAATTTTTTTTTAACTTTCGACATGGTTACTTTTTCAATTCCTATCGGAAAACAGAGGAATTTTTTGTTGTATTATGTCTATATTAAGCAAAATACGTTGATTGTGAAAGCAATTCTACCTTAGTGAAAGTAATTCTACCTTATTTTTTCTGAAGACATACATTCTATATATAAAAAGTTAGAAAATTTTTAACATAAATATGGTAATCTTAGTTTTTGTCAAGTAATTCATGAATAAATGTAAAACTACGGCAGAAGAACACAAATTATTTTTCATTATTTTATAATAATATTTACGTAATATTTTTACAAGCTAAAAATACATATTTTATTTATTTCAATTACGCATTATTAATAATAATGACTTAGTTAAATATTAAAAATAAAAATTTTATTAATAATAATTTGTAAAAATATTAACTAATATCTTTAGAAATTAAAAAAAAATGTTCTTATTTATTTTATTTACATTCGCGTATTTCATTGATTTTTTTTTTTCAGTTTTTTTAAATATTATGTAAATAAAAATAATTACTTATTTAAATATTATTTATAAAATTTATTATGGCAATTATTATTAAAAAGAAATTTATATTTCATATGTTAGCAAATAATATACACCTTATTTTCTTTATTTTTATTAATTTATTTTAAGAAATCTGATACATTTTGCGTACCATCAAAAAATATATTTTTATATAGATATTTTAAATATGTATTTTAAAATATATCAGAAAAATATATTGAGATCTAACATATTAAATATATTGCATAACGGAACTTAAAAACTAATAGCTAGCAAATAAATAATGTAATTATCTCATATGGAAATAAATACGTAAAACAGCATGCAATAAGAGAATTCAAAGTATTTAAAGCATGATATAAAATAAATAATTATGCATGTTTATCTTTTAAAAGTATTCCAAAATTAAAGCAATTTATCTCCTAACAAAGTAAAAATGTAATAAATAAGTTCTTTTTCGATTATCACGTAAAATAATCAAAATTTCTTCTCAGCGTAATGATAAGCAATGGAGCAACTGGCACTAAAATGGAGAATTTCGTCAAAAAGCCGGCGCGCCAATGTCCAGTCTCTCTCTATCGAGGGTCCCTAGCCCTAACTTCCAATGCATTTGATTCTGGAGAAATCGTCGATTGTTACGGCCGCTTTCATGATGTTGGCGCGTTAGAGCCGAGAAATGGTCTAGTAGGGCCGTGTAAATAATACAGAAGTTTACATGAAAATTTTATGATGGATATAGAGAAAAGAAAATGACACGTTTAAAAAGAATCACTCTCTCGCCAGTTATACTCGTAGCAAAAACATGTTAAATTTAACGAATATTATTTGAAAACTCTATATGTTATTGATTTTTTTTTCTCCTTTAAAATATTAAATATCTAAACATGCAAAAATCTTTTAGAATGTATATTAGTTTAATGCGGTGACTAAAATTCTGTTAACCCTTTGGTTGCACATGCATTTAAAAGAAGCTTTACGTTTGGAGCACATTTAATTTTTTGGAGCATGGAGTGAGTTTTAAGAGCAGGGGATTTTATGCAAGAATTAAAATTTATTTTATGATTTTAATGATATATTTAGATAATTTTAAGTAATTAGTATTACAAAAAATGAAAAAATCAAAGCAATAAAGAAGAAAATGAAAAGAAAGTGTGTGATAAGTATTTTGTACGTCTTTTACTTCTTGGTATTATCTCACTATCATTATAATTATCATTGTTTAGTTCTCTGTTATCGGCGTCGTATTCACTTTACATTTCACTTTAATTATTTAAAGAATCACTAAAAAATTCCTCATAAGATTGAGCACAATCACTTTTTCAATAAACTTTCGCTATCATTATCAAAAAATGTGTCTCTTATATTGGACATTATGGTAGTAAAATACTGAAGTCATTTTTCCTGTTGCAATTGATACAAATTACTTTCAGAGCGACAAAAATGAAGATGTTAAATATGGTTTCAATTTCAATGACGTGTCAGAACGTTTTGTGCGACTTTGGCCAACAAAATGCACGACGTTCTCTCACGTCAAAGGTGGTCAATGGGTTAATAATTATACTGAATTCAATGATTGTGTATAATAATTTTTACAATCATTAAAAACTATTAGCTACCGAATACAAAGCATATTCAGATTTATTTACTTCTTGAAGATAATTAATATTATAATTTTTATATTTATAAGTTTATGGTAACATTTATTAAGGCGACAATGGACTTAAAATGGTGGCAAAACTGGACTAAAATTTCAATATTTCGATTTTACTAAAATATGAAAATACTACAGACCTGAAATTATGGATCTATGGAAAATACATGCTAGAAGTAACGTGTGGCAAGAAGATTTTTTCAATTCCCAACATTCTATACTGGAGTTGTAAAAGCGTTTACATTTTTAAACAAATACTGAATCTGTTGTAAAATGGAAACTTTATACATAAAAATCTGGAGTGACTCCACTCGACTTTCCGAACATTGAGTAACTAACAGTTTTGTAGATAAAATAAAGAAAGAGGAGTTGCTAAACAAACAAAAAAGAGAAAACCATAACAGAGTGTTTGAGTATTTTTCTCCATATATCACACGAGGTTTTATTTAACGCTACTGAACTTTGAGCCCTTACATCATAAGGATAAAGAATTTTTCGTTGTGTCCCTGTAAAAATCTATAAATGCTAGATTCACCAAAATGCTTATAATTAGTGCAACAGTGATTTATAATATTCATACAAATTTTCAGCTCAATTGAATAAGGCGTTTAGATGCTATCGCTGGTCTCATAGGCCATAAAGATAAAGAATTTTTCTTTGTGTCCCTGTAAAAAAACTGTAAGTGCTAGATTCCCCAAAATCTATACAGTTGGTTCAAATGTGACCTATAACATGTGTACAAATTCTTTGCTGAGATTAATAAGGCGTTTAGACGCTATCACACTTTTAAAAATTTGGCAAAGAATTTTTCTTTGTGTCCCTGTAAAAAAACTATAAATGCTAGATTCTCCAAAATCTATACAGATTGAGTATCTGTGACCTATAATATGTGTATAAAGTTTTTGCTCAATTGAATAAGGCGTTTAGATGCTATCGCACTTTTAAGATTTTGGTCCCTTGGCCATAATGATAAAGAATTTTTCTTTGTGTCCCTGTAAAAAAACTATAAGTGCTAGATTCACCAAAATCTATAGGGTTCGTACTATGGTGACTTACAATATACGTACCAACTTTCAGCTTATTCGAACGAAGCGTTTAGACGCTAGCGTGTTCACTCACAGACATACACACATACATACACACATACATACACACATACATACACACACACATACATACATCATCGTAAAAATAGTGAAAACGGACTCGTTGGACCTCGAAACGTATAGAAACATCAAAATCTCGAATTCGGATTTTTGACATGATTACAATACTTTCCTCACTATAGTGTTCGGAAAGTAATTAAAAAATCATTACATACGTGTTTTAAAGTGTTTTATTTATTAATTTTATACATCATTCTTACAAAACTAATTTTTGCGGGTATTTGCATAGAATTTAAAATGTTCTTTGTGTCTTTATTTTTTTTTCTTTTTGTCGAATCTTCATAAAACTTCATTTAAAATTTTAACTAACTTTTGTTAAAATCCTTTAAAGCTATCAGTAAAAATAAATTTAAAATCTAAACAAAAATCAGTCTGCAAAAGGCATTTTGAAATTCGACGATTAATTAATAATTTTAAATATTATCTTAATTAATTATAACGTGAAGTTAATTTTAAAATGGCATTTCTCATCTCAATGGCTTACGCCATTTCTCATGTGTATCCCTCACCTCAGACTATATGAAACTGTAACGTTTTTCAGTAAGAGATTTATAATTGTAGTTTTTTAACTTGAAAGTCCACTCTCGCCTTAATAAGTAATATTTTAAAAGTTTAAGTAATTAATAAATTATAAAAATAACAAATTTTACTTATGAATGAAAATGAATTAATTATTGCACTTAATATAAATTAAAAACATGAAATTAATAGCAATAATAAAATAAACTATAAGTAATTTATATTTTTCGTAAATAAATTATATATTAATTGAATTTAAAAACTAATGTTTTAAATTTGTATTTTAAACCGCATTTAATAAAAATGCAAAAAAAAAAAAAAAAAAAAAAAAAAAAAAAAAATTAAATAATTTTCACTTTAATAAATAATTATAATTGATAAATTAATTTATATTTCCTTAATTGTTTTGATTCACGCTTTTTATATTCGTATGTATTTAAGAGTTATAAGCTAATTTTAATTATTAAATGGTCATGAACTATGTTATTAATAAAATATTAAATTATATATCAAAAGAATAATTGAATTGCAAAATATTTTAAATCTTTGTTATACACTGTTTTAATAAAAATGTACAAATAATAAAAAGTAAAAAATATTTTTTTATAACAAATGGATCGCTCACTGTAAAAGTGAATTATCTTCTTGTAAAGAGATTTTAAAACAAACTTCTTGCTTACTTATATGTTTCATAGTTTTAATGTACGTGTTATTATAAACATTCAAACATAACGTAATCGTACTAATTAAAACTATGTTTATTTATAGATGAGATTAAATATTAATGCGTGGAGAAAGAAGAACTTAATCAATCGTAACCATCGAGCAGATATACTAGTAGAATTCCCTTTCTTTAGTTACAGCGCCTGAATATACAGTACGGCAAGCGCTTATGATCGAATGCTTAAAATACTGCTAAAACAATTATGCTTCTCAGGTAGCGCTGCGATAGAATTTTTTGCTCAAATCGAAGAGCTGGTTGGCTTTTCCCAGTTTCATCTGCTCATCACGTGATCTAAGCACATAATTAACCACAATAGGTAGTTTTTCAAGCAATAAACTCGATCGCGCTGACCTCTGGTGAGATACTTGATTTTTAAAGTACAGATTTGCTGGTCGCTTTCCATACTTTGTATTCTAAGCGCTGCACTTTAGAGCAGGAGAAAATGTGTCTGTTGTCGAAAAACATCTATAGAGCTTTTTCAGATGACGTCTAAGCCTCAAGTATCGTCTGCTTAAATCGTAACTGTGGGGCACACAATAGTACGTGTAGATACTTTTCTTTTATCTCTATACCAAAAACTTCTTTCAATCAACCGCACTGGAATTGGTTGTACGCTTGTAAACTTTTATATGCATTGAAATCACTACTAGTGTAAGCAGATGTCGTATAGACAAAATATTTTCCAACAGATCACAAATTGACTGGAGGAAACAGTTGATCGCTGTTAACAGTTACTAATGAATATGGATCTACATTATCAATTAGTTTATTTTCTGAGTATATCTGTTTTTGTTTTATCATTAAGAGTTTCGATATATTTCGCCGTATTAAAAGACTAATGTTTGCCTTTTGGTAGCGTTATTAAGGCCGTTGACAAGGGTTTTGTCACATGACTGAAAATACTCTATTGTCGAGATGGTACGTATTGGGCTATTTATCGCTTTCTTGACGACTTTTAAAATTTCTTTGGAAATAGCCCATAATTCACTTTGTGACTTTTTAAATTTATTTTTAATGAGAACCTACTTTTCTTTTCTGCCTTACATTTTACACAGCCCTTTATTTTCATCTGTCTAGATGATTTAGTACTTTTATGCGAATTTTTATATAATAAATTATCATTTACTAAGGTATATGCTCTTAACGTACAGTCGGTAACAAAAGTCTCCGAACACTAGCAAAAATTCCTATGTAATAAAAGTACACTTAATACAGTTTTGTTATATAAATAAATCCTTGTCGAATCCCGTTTTCAGACTGACTAAGAATAGGATTCGACAAGGATTTATTTAACAAAACTGTATTAAGTGTACCTTTTTTATATAGGAATTTTTGCTAGTGTTCGAAGACTTTTGTTACCGACTGTATATTTAATTATAAAACTTTATTAAAAATTTTGAAAATTTTTTTGTTTGGTTAAATCGTCAAATACTTAGAAGACAAACTTAGCGCAAAAATGCGCATACAAACTTAGAAGAAAAAAAAAATCAAATGATAAATAGTATATTTTTCTCCTGAAAATAAAGTATTTGTAAAATAAATCAGTTAAACATAAATTTTTATTATATTAAATACTTTTACCAAAGGTGTTAATTACAGTCGGTAACAAAAGTCTCCGAACACTAGCAAAAATTCCTATGTAAAACTAGTATGTTGTGGCCACCACAAGACTTTCTTCTATATTTTCCTATACATATTCAATCAGTAACAATATTTAAAAAAAAAAAAAAAAAAAAAAAATTTTTTTTCCTTTTTTTTTTTTTTTTTTTTTTGTGAAAATTAATACATATTCAATCACTAACAATAATAAAAAAAAAAAAAAAAAAAAAAAAATCGAATTTTTTTTCTAAGTTTTTTTTTTTTTTGGTTAAAAGTAAAAAAAATCGATAACTTTGTTTTAAATTATCACAGATTTATGGTTCAACCATTCGTTTTAAAGGTATTGACGAGATCTTTCGAATGATACCCATCTTCAAAATTTAACCCCCCCGGGGGGGTACTTCCCCCCCAGGGGGGGGGGGGACCGATGCCCCCCCATGCACAAATTTTTTTTCCTAGTTAACTACTACTATCATCAATAATTCAAATTAATTTTACAATCACAAGTTTAAAATAACTCTCATTATGCCCATTTATACGGAATTTTGTCCTATGCTGCCATGTTAAAAATTTGCATAAAATGCGATTACAGCGCCACCTGTTGAGCTATTGATCCCCAAATCTAATGGGCACCAGTTCATGTTAGGGTGCAACTAAATACCAAGTTTGGTTAAATTTCATTCATATGTTCGTGAGATACAGCGTCCACAAAAAAATGATACAGACAGACAGACACACAGACAGACAGACAGACAGACAGACACACAGACAGACATTTTCTAAAAACTATCAATTCGTGTTCAGGACATCCCAAAACGTGTAGATCCGTCAAAAAACGGAGGTCGAAAATTTTCGCGAATCCAATACTTTCTCTATATTACATATAGAAGAAAGTAAAAAGTACACTTAATACAGTTTTGTTAAATAAATCCTTGTCGAATCCTGTTTTTAGGCTGACTAAGAAACCGACTGTACTTATTATGATGAAATTAGAAGCAAAACATTCAAGTTTAATTCACAGTTGCCCTGATTCTGCTCAGATAAGTTTTAAATACTTCGAATAGTAATAATTAAAAAATCTGGAGTGACTCCACTCTACTTTCTGAACTGTAGATAATTAACGGTTGTTTAAACTAGTGGATCTGCAGATCAGGAGTCTCAACATCCTAATTGCATCACTCGTTACTCAGCAGATAATTTTAAATTTATTTCATACTATTTAAAATAATTATATATATATATATATATATATAGTAACACGGTTGCATAATGGTCTGTGTTATTAACTGGAAGGAGACCTTCCAATTCCATTATTCATGGCTTGGAGGAAGAACCGACCAGGACATAGGTCTAATGTCCAATCCGTACCTTCACGTGGTGCAGCTGTTAGTAATGCCTAGCATTACGAACCAACACGGATGGGCTCGCACCAAGAGGCATTGGCCAGCGTGGTGTGACTTGGCCAATTCCTCCTTCATATTTCAAAAGGCTTGTTTCATATGTACGATGGCTCTCAGTCCCCGTCGGCCGGCAGATGCTGCTGACTCGTATTTCGAAATTGGCGAATTGGCTCTTTCTTACCTTTCATTGTATTACCAAAGGCACTTTCTACTAAAAATCGATGCTCTTCACCTTCACCTTTATGTTGCAAAAGTGACATTAAATCTTCTAATAATTTTTCTTTAGTCAAAGTTAAAGAATCTTCAACATTAATTTCCCTGTTAAGCCTATAGCTATCCCAGGTTTTCAAAACATCAGCAGGTCAGCAAGATTCTACTACAGGATAAAGCATAGCAGCATAATTTTGAGTAGTTACACCAAGAGTTTATAATCCTCTTAAAAACGAACCTAATTTATGATAAACTTCTGACAATTTAGAAATGATCTATTGCTCCCTAAAGCTAAAAGATTTCGCACATAAACTTCTATCAAAAGATCCGTTCTTCCAAATCTCGACTTAAGAATTTCAATAGCTTTAATGCAATTATCCCTGGAAAGAAGATAACTTTCTACCATATCTCTTGCTTTGTTTTAGGTTGATTTCTTTAGAAATCGACCTATTGCAATCACTTCGTTTATCTATCTATCTATCTATCTATCTATCTATCTATAATGAAAATTTTATCATCACGATAACTCCCGAAATAATACTCGAAATGAAGCCAAATTTGGACAGTGAACTCATCTTAAAAATATCTTGGATGAGTTCGTTAACCAAGTTGCTCCGACTTTTTGTTTTCAAGTGGCAGCCACTTGAAAATTTCAAACCGACATTGTAAAAAGCATATTTAAAGCAAGATTTGCTTGAATTTTCTTGTAAATACAGGCCACATAAGGGTCTCAATGAAGTTTATTAATGAAGTTTATCCGCCATTTTTAATAAAGTGGTAGATATTTTAAGTTAAGTGGGACCACTTGAAATCAGGCTACCACTTGAAAATTTAAAATCACTATAACTTCCGAAATAATACTCCAAATCGAACCAAATTTAGACAGTGTCTTAACTTATCTTATAGACATCTTAGATGAGTTTATTAACCAAGTTGCTCCGCCATTTTGTTTTCAAGTGGAGACCACTTGGAAATTTCAAATTCAAATTGTAAAATGCGTATTCCGAATTTGCTTGAAATTTGATGTAAATACAGACCACATAAAGGTCTCAATGAAGTTTATTAATGCAATTTATCCGTCATTATTAATAAAGTGGTAGATATCTTAAGTTAAGCGGGGCCACTTGAAATCACTCTACCACTTGAAAATTTAAAATCACAATAACTTCTGAAATAATACTCCAAATCGAACCAAATTTGGATAGTGTCTTAACTTATCTTATAAATAACCTAGATAAATTTGTTAACCAAGTTGCTCCGTCATTTTGTTTTCAAGTGGAGACCACTTGAAAATTTCAAATTCAAATTATATAAAGCATATTCCGAATTTTTTTTTTATTTTGATGCATACATAGATTATACAAGTGTCTCAAATAACTTTATTAATGAACTTTATCCGCCATTTTTAATAAAGTGGCGGATATCTTAAGCTAAGCGGGACCACTTGAAATCAGGCTACCACTTGAAAATTTAAAACCATGATAACTTCCTAAATAATACTCCAAATGAAACCAAATTTGAACAGTGTCTTAACATATCTTATAAATAAATATCTTAGATGAATTTGTTAACCAAGTTGCTCCGCCATTTTGTTTTCAAGTGGAGACCACTTGAAAATTTCAAATTTAAATTGTAAAAAGCGTATTCCGAAATTGTTTGAATTTTGATGTAAATACAGACCACATAAGGATCTCAATGAAGTTTATTAGCAAACTATATCCGCCATTTTTAATAAAGTGGCAGATATCTTAAGTTAAGCGGGACCACTTGAAATCAGGCTCCCACTTGAAAATTTAAAATCACGATAACTTCTGAAATAATACTCCAAATCGAACCAAATTTGGACAGTGATATTATAATAATTATCTTGAATGTTTTCACTGGGCAACTTGTCCGGACATCTTGTTTCTAAGTTCCAGCCACTTGAAATCACACTGCCACTTGAAAATATGCCATCACGATAACTTTTAAAATACTAAACAAACTGATTCAAATAAAAGTTGGATAGTGAACTTATGGTTCAAATATCTAGATCACTTGGTGACTTGATCCGTAATTTTATGTTCAAGTGGCTGCCACTTGAAAATTTGTCAATATTGTAACTTTAGTAATACAGAATCAATTCGCATCAAATTTGGGTAGTGGATTTATCCTTCAAATATCTCAGATAAGTTCGCTGGGCATCTCACTCCGCTTTTTTTTCCAAGTGGTGCAACCTGAAAATTTCTTATGACGATAATTTTTGAAATACTGATTTAATTTGAACTAGAACTGGACAAGGAACTTATACAAGTATACTGGATGATTTCGCTGGGCAAGTTGTTTTGCCATTTTGTTTCCAAGTTGACACCACTTAGACTGCCATTTGAAAATTTGCCATAAAATTAACTTTTGAAACACGGCACTGATTTAAACCATAGTTGGACAGTGAACCTATGCTTCAAATATCTTGGATATGTTTGCTGGGCAACTTGTTCCACTGTATTGTTTACAACTGGCGGCCACTGGAAAATTTGTTATCACAGTAACTTTAGAAATACTTAATCAATTCAAATCAAAGTTAAAAAATGGATTTATCATTCAAACAACAAAAATCTATAAAATTCACGTAACTCGTGAACCAGTCACGTTATTGCGTCCATCTTTGGTATATCGATAATAAGTATTTTCTCGCCAAAAGTCGCCATAGGGGAAAAGTCGCCAAATTTGGCGCCATATCCATTACCTGCGTTGCTGGATCTTTTTAATGCGTTTTTAAGGAAAAATTAGGCTATTTTAATGCTAAAACAAGCTAGAAATGCAGAAAACTAACATTGTATCAACTTACTAAGCCTCTTTGAAAGAATTTCTACAAAAAAAATTATTTTCAAATTTGAAACGATATTTCAGATGAGGAACTTTCTCTGCCGTTTTGATCGAAGTGCCAGCCACTTAATTTTTCAACACGATGACTTTTGAGATTTTGAATTAATTCGAACTATATATGTACAGTAGACTTATCTCACGAATACATTTCTTTTATTTGTCAACTTTACTCACCATTTTGTTTACAAACGCCAGCCACTTGAAAATTTTAAATTCACATAAAAAGGTATTTATGAACCGATTTGCTTAAAAATCCATATGTGTATAGCCTACATGAATATTTCTACCAAGTGCATTAATAATTTGTAGCCACCATTTTGAAACAAAATGACGGCTACTTGATAAGGAAAAAGAAATCAACCTACCCTTCCGAATAAGCCGGAAGGATTTGTTTTGATTTCAACGAAGAAAGTAAATATTGAAATTTATCTTCTCCTCGTATGCTATCATTAGCATGGATATAGGCCCAAATCACACTCTTTTAAATTCAGCTTAAGAAGCTTTAGATTAAAGCCAGAAATCGAACTTGTACTAGAAATTTCATCGTGAGATGATTGTCTGTATTTTCCATATATAGTTTTTATTTCTATGAAACGATTTCCATATGATTCAATCTGATCGTATTCATCATCACTTAATTCTAAAAGTTCACTCATTTCAGAGTTAATCTTAAATAAACTTTCTGGTTTGTCCAAAATTTTATTAAATATCACGAAGATCTGCTTAATTTTCGTGTCAGCTATTAACTCGTTGCATTGGTTACAAGCAGTCGTACGGTACAGGTGATGGATAAAATAATGGAAATACTTTCATTTTTTTCCCGTTTAGTCGAATATCTCGAAAAATACTTAATGTGTTGTTCTTGAATTTTGGAAATAAGGAAAACATGTCTTTCCTCATATTTTCCAGCAAAGATTTTGTTCCAAACGCCTTTAGGGGGCGAACAACAAATCCAATAAAATAAAAAGATATATATGATTACCCTGTATCTGGAAGTGCGTCCATTTATCTGAAAATTTTAAATGTGGTTATAAATGTTACATTTCACACACGTGTAAAGTTTTGTGAGGCTAACTCGAATATTTAAAAAAATATAAATATTTTATTAAAAAATGCAAATTTTTTACGCAAATTTTTTATTTTATAATTCTAAAGATTTTTTTTTTTTTTTTTTTTTTGAAATTTCATGAAACTTTCAGAAAACATGACACCATATGCCTAAATCATTATACTATAATTTGAAACAAATGCAGTTAATATTCAAAGAGATATGGACAGTTGTAGCAAATAATTTATTACTGTGCATGCGCGGACTGTAGTAAAAAACTTTGATATAATTTAATATTTAATACTCAACTGTATAGAGTACTTTATAAAAGAAATTCAGTTGAATATCAGAAAAATTCGTAGAGATATCGGTAATGAAATGAGCTGTTTTTCAGCTGTTTTCTAGAAAGCTGTTTACGATAAGGGGTCATTCAGAAATAAAAATTTTTAGCATAAGAAAAGTTTCATTTTTTTTTATAGGTATGTAGTATATCCCTATAAAAAAAGAAAAAGGAATCACAAATATTGTTTTTTGTTTCATTGTATAACATAGTTTTTTTCTGATACAAATTTTAATTTGTGAATAACCCCTTATCGTAAAAAATCTTTTAGAAAACAGCTCAAAAACAGCTAATTTAATCACCGGTATCTCTATGAATTTTTATGATACTGAACTGGATCTTTTTATATAAGATATTCTATAATGCTAAGTATTAAACTATGTCAAAGTTTTTTTTTGCTGTAGTTGCCCCTTTCATTTGGTATCTTATTTGTAACGAATTTGTAATTAAATTTTTTAAAATTGATTAAAATAGGAAACTAACAGCTTTGAAATAGACCATACCCCATAGAATAATAATAAAGGAAGAAGGAGCAGGCCAATACTCTTAATGCTTACAAACCCCTTCTAGTGAAATGCCAGGGAAAGCTACTTTTGCTTCTCTCAACCTTGAAGTAGGGCACCCATCCTCAGCGCTATTATTGCTGTTTGTTGTGGCAACACAACAACTTATGTAGAAACACTTATGCTCCTTCTTCCTTTATTATTATTCTATGCCATACCCAATATTATTATTCTATGCCATAACAAATTTTTAATTGTTGCCAATTATAATATATTATTATTATTATTATTTTTCAGCATAAAATGAAATATGCTTTCACGTGAAAATATATATATATATATATATATACTAGCAGACCCGGCCACGCGTTGCTGTGACTAAGTTATACGTTGAATTATATTGCAGAAAACTATTTAATACAGTCAAATTATTATTTACGAATAAAGACGAAAACGTTGTAGCCGATGTAAAAGCCTACAGGATTGAGATTTGAAACTTAGGTCAAAATTTGGAAGCGATTGATAAAAATTTTCGTAGTGTTGATATTAAGCACAAATTAATTTTATTGCAGGGTCCTATAAATTTTAATGGAGAAGTGATATATATTATTTCTAATGCTACTTTGGATAAAATTGCTAAAATGACTAATATATAAATTAAATTCTATTAAAAATCTATTAAAATAAAAGTATAAAAGAAACAGACGATTTTAAAATCAATTTTTATGGAGGAGTGAAATATAATATATGCTATAATGGATAATTTTACTATAAAATGACCTCATCATTTTAAATATTTTAAAGAGGGCAACAGCTGTAGTTATAAAAAGGAAAACAATAAGGCTAAACCAGAAAAATAAGTAAATTTGATAAATATTTTAAAACTTTAAAATTGGAAATCTTATGAAATATTGGACATTTAAAGTAAATACATGTGTCATTTTAAATAGAAAAAGATTTTGGAAAAGTTTAGTGTATTTTAACGAAGTGATGAGAAGTTTTTGAGTATGTTAAAATTTTAATAGTAAATTCAAGTTAATAAAGATGGGAAACATTGAGGATTAAGATAAGAATAATTATAAGATTAAAAAAAAAAAAAAAAAAACTTTTTATATACCATGCTTTTAAATTTTAATATACTAATAATATACTAATTAAAAGGAAAATGATAAATATTCTATCATAGTTTGAAGTCAAATTTGTTTTCAAATGTCTAAATAAAATATCTGATGTAAGATACTAATATTTTGCAGCGGAATAGATTTCATTTCTGTCATCCTTGGCGAAAAAAAAAAAAGAATATCGCCAAATTATCTGGCGAAAATATTTAATTCCTTTCAAAAATCATGGTTATTTTAACAACTTATATTAAAAGAGTAATGGATAATATGAAACAATATTTCGTACAATACATATTACATGTCATACATACGTACAATGAATAATACATATTACATTTCGTACAATGCATACATCTGGCATGTATATTTTCGTGTTACGCTTTTGATCGCCAAATAATAATAATAATAATAATAAAAGCCAAGGGCGACAGAGTTTTGAAATTTAAAATTAAAATTTTGTCAATTTGACAGCAAAATAATTCAATCTAACACCCGCGATAAATAATACATATCTATACCCAAATATAAGGATTAAAATCGGGAAATAAATTTCCTCGATTTTTAATAATTTCTTACAAAAAATCCAGTGGGCAATTAACATAGGAAATCTTTTTCTTGGCTGCACAGACGGTCAGTGAGTCACACTTCGCTTGCGTATAGAACTCATAGATATAGTATAGCATATATAGAATAGAGTGATCATTGGGGAGAAAAAAGTTATTCCTTTTCATTTGGGAAAAGACGACGTTTTTACCAAAATATGGCCGTCTTTCCCCGAGTGAATACATACGGGAATACATACTAATATTTTAGCAAATAAAATTTATGAATAATTTATTTGCTAAAGGGGAATGGAAGACTCCAGATACAGTTTCAAATTCATATTTCTTTCTTTCTTTTCTTTTCTTTTTTTTTTTTTTTTCAATACCACTTAATGGCTGTTTCCAAAGCTTTTATTTTTTATCTTTTTTCGGCATCAAAAATCTTTCTACGATAACATGGGGATGAGAGATCTATATATATTACTATATCTATGATAGAACTACATTAGCACTTTATCAATGTGTATAAAATCTTTAAATTGATTATGACGTCAATTTTCGTGAGATGCATAATTTAACTTTTTATAATTTTTTAACGTTCACGTTTGATTAAATGTATTTATTTTTATGTCGAAAGAAAATGAACTCGTATTTTTTTTTTTTTTGGCAACAATTAAATTAATGGAACTCACAGATATTTTGGAGCAACTTTAATAAAGGTCTATAATTAACAAATAATTGCAATAAAACAATATTGTGACAATAAATTGAGATAAAAACTATCCTATCTCTCAAGTTGGATCAAACCGCACACAGTGTGCAAAATTTCATTAAAATCGGTTCCTTAGTTTAGGAGTTTACCCCGGACAAACATCGTGACACGTAATTTATATATATATACAGATATATATATATATATATATAATATTAAATTTGCTCATGCATATGAAAAAATGACGTCTATAAAATACTAATAATAATTTTAAATATTAAAGGCAAGGAAGAGATAAATAAAGTGTGAAAATTTCGCACGAGCTTGCTAGAAAATTAATTATTTGAAGTGAGAAATCTATATTAATAAAATCAGACTTTTGTCTGTAAATTTGTCGGAATCGAAAAATTTTACGATATCTTCACGTTTCACACCCCATGAAAGCCGAAAATGACTTCAGAAAATTTTGCCTGTGTGTGTGTGTGTGTGTGTGTGTGTGTCATCGTGTCCGTATGTCGCTTTTTTTTGTCCGGGCATCACTTGAGAACGCCTGGACGGAATTCAACGGCGCTTGGCAGGGATTTAGGTCTTCACCCAACTTAAAATTATATCTATCAACTTTTCAGAAATTTCTCCCCGTTCCCCCCTGGGGAGTAAAAGACTGAAACACGTTTGTCCGAGCATCACTCGAGAACGGCTGGACTGAATTCAACAGCGCTTGGCAGAAACTTAGGTCTTCACCTAACTTAAAATTATATCTATAGAAATTTTCAAAATTATGATTAGTGTTTAAACTGTGGGTAAAAAACGCCTGCGCATGCGCCATAAATATTTTTTCACTAAAACGCTTTGAATGGAAAAATAAAATACAAAAATAAATTTTTAAGATAAAGACTTTTTTATTCGCGTGATTCGCACTACAAATTATGAAAAGATTGAAATGAAGTTTTGCCATCTGAGTTTCATACTTTAGTTAATTTTAAAACATCTAATTGTCGCATCGAAAAACTGTTTGCACCCCTGGATTCAGAAAAATCACCCCTTTCATTTGGTATCAAATTTATAAATATAGGTGTGATATTTCTAATTTATTTTACCCTTTTTCCGTTTTCAACGCGGATTCGGTAAAAGGTTTTATATTTATAAATATGCATTTATATATATTTTTATTTTCGAGAAATAAAATGAAATATTTTTAATTTCACGGGAATAATAAAAATTAGAGAGAAAAATACCTACAAAAGTTGGTGATTTTTTTTTTTTTTTTTTTTGTTCTTACGTATTATCGCAACCAGGTTGACGCGATTTGTAAGTTTGAGTAAGAAAGTTAAGTTATTAGTATTAATTAAGTTATTATTATTATTAGTTATTATTAGTTATTAAGTTATTATTATTATTAGTTATTATTATTATTAAGTTATTATTATTATTATTATTATTATTATTATAAGAATATTATTATTATTATTATGTTATTATTATATGTTATTATGTTATTATATACAACTCATTTAAGTTTAATGTCCAGCGAAGCGGGCAAAGCCTGCTAGTAAATAAAATAAAATGATCAATTTTCAACGGGCGCTTTCTGTTAATGTTGGGAATTTCATGAAATGTTGGGTATTATGAGCATAAGATACTGTGTGCTCATACAAACATGGTCTATTCTTCATATATCATAAAATCATTCATTTCTTCAGATTAGCAGATATTTCACTAAAAAAAATTTTAAGTGATTTTCTAAATAGAATTTTTTTTTTTTTTTAATTCTAACTTGTACAGATTACTTATAATTTTATTTTTAGATTTATTTGCATTGCAGTCCATATTTCAAAAATCTCTCACCAAATAAAATAATTTTGTAACATATAATTTACTAAAGGCATTACATGTGTTATGCAGACTATTTGCTAAACGTTTTAGTAAATTTTATTAATTATCATTTTTAAAATTCACTACAAGTAATTGAGTTATATTTATTCTTTTTATATATGATACTATTTATATAATATCAACATTCAAAATGTTATATTTATTTTCAAAATGAATGAATGAATGAATGAAAAAAAAAAAAAAAGAACCCACTGAATTTTTATTCGGATGTTGTTCGATGCATGTTTTCTTGTTTCTTATTGGTTTATCTTTCATCGCATTCATTTATAATTGCAAGCAGACGTCACTCATTGCAATCGTTACAAATGTGTATTTGTAAACTTCTTGCAAAATTTTAATTTTGTAATTGCAAACGGTTTGGTGAAGATGTTTTCCCTCAGGTAAGAATCTCCGACTGAAGCTGAAGTTAGCAGTGTTATAACTCGTTTACAAACTGTAATTTGTGGTGACGACGGACTTATAGAATAAGATTTATATGCCTGTAAACATTTGCATGCGAGTAAGTACAGTTTTTCATGAAAATGTGTGATCTGGTCACGCACAGCACCCTCTATCGACAAATAATTTAATTATTAATTTTTCTTTACTAAATGAAGAAGAAGAAAAAAAAAATCTCCCTTCACGAGAAGGATTTTTTCGAAAACCGCGTTCAATTCTATCAATTTATGCAATAGTTATGAATTTTTAAAATGTCTACAGACTTATGGGGCCTACAGCCGTGATTGAAAGGAAAAAAAAAAACTAGTATGCTGTTGCTGTCACAAATTTTTCTTACGTATCATTGCAATTGTAATATAATAATTGGTCAGAGAACTACCTAAAACCTGAAAAAGGCTGCATAACAGCGTCACCTATCAGCCGATATACACTCAAACTAATTCAGCGTAGCTTTTCATATTATTCGTATTACATATTAAGTTTGGTGCGCTTCTACACCATAGAAGCTAAGGTATTGCCTTCCCGTAAATAGAAAAAGTTGCAACACAGTAATGCCCCCTGTAGTCAGATATACACATAAATTAAATCAAAATATTTTTTTAAAATAATAAACCACCTTATATATAAAATTTGTTCCATAATATACTCTATAAAAGCTGAGATATAGCCTTTCCGTAAGTGAAATTTATGGCAACGTAACAGTGCCACCTATTTATTCCGGCCTATCAATTAAATTGACTTATTAATTTTCCTGCTATTTTCATCGTAAAGATGTCAGACCACTTTTGAAATATTATTTAGGACATTGGCATGAATATTATTGACTATGAATTTTCCAATATAAAAATTTCATAAGTCATTGGAAATTTTCGAATTTCTTAACATGGCAGAAAAGGGCGAAATTTCACATAAACGTCAATGTTGAGGGGTATTTTCATTGTAAAGATGTCAAACTACTTTTGAAATATTATTTAGGATACTGGCATGAATATCATAGATTATGATTTTTCTAATTAAAAAAAATCGTAAGTTATTTTGAATTTACGATTTACTTAACATGGCAGATAGGGCAAAATTCAGCATAAACGTCCATTTTGAGGATCATAAAGATATAAGACAACTTCAAAATAACATTTTTGATACTTGTTTGAACATGATTGACAACAAATATTCTAATAGGAACATTTCGTAAATTATTCGTAACTTAACATTTTATCAATATAGCGAATATGAAAAAATTTCATATAAATAGGAATTTTGAGGAATATTGCATTGGAAATAGTAGCATGAAAACTAAACAACGGAACTGACCCTGATAAAATAAATTAATAGATTAGTTTAACACAAATATATCGAAGTGAACGGTGGATAGCCTATTAGGCGGGATTTCATTCTGTCACTGTGTCAAGCTTTGGTCAAACTCATTTCTCTTAACATGATTATAATATTTATCGCACTAGAAATTTATGAGAACATAAATATGATGGGGAACTGAGCAGAGTCTATACCTATGCCAACTAGTTTTTTGAAAGGTTCGTATCCGCAGATTTAGATACAAAAGATCCGTATTCGTACTCGTATCCACGGGTACAGACAAACTGATATCTGTAATCATATCCGTATCCGTGGATCACATTTTTTGACGATCCGGCGCATCCCTAATACATACAGAGAGCGAGAGCAAAATAACACTCCTGTAAACAATGAAGATTATGAGATTACGGTAACGAATTCTTTAATAAGCTTTTCGGCTAAGATAAAGATGCATATATAACAATATATAGCTTTTAAATTTAATTGGATGTTTTTTCAATTTGTTATTTAGTTTTACTTATATCATTTGACTGGTGGATTTTAAAATCTGGAAGCGATCTGTCTATGTAACTAAGATATTCGCAATCGCGTGTAAACATACACGTTTAACCTTGGGGAAATTCTTTAAAGGAAAATTCCGCATTTAAATATGGCGTTTAAAAATCTTACAAAAGAACAATGAAAATACGTTTAAAAAAAAGTGCTCTGAACGGAATAATTTTCTTAAGTCGTTCTGAGAAAATTGTTCAAGGAAGAGTTTGATTAGATAATTTCAGTCTTGCATACTTTTCGAACATTTATTTTATTTTAATTTATACAAACGTGTACCGATGTAAAATTGCAAAAATGATTCTTTCTATATTTTTCCTGTCAACACATTGGTATTGCAGACTAATGTTACTCAATAGATTACTTTTCAAAAACATTTTAATTTTTAGTTTTCTTTTGTGTCTTCTCTTTTAGGTCTAAATTGTATGAATGCGTATGTAAATTTTTTATGAGGAAATTATCAAAACTTCCGATTTTATTAATATTTGTGTTGTCATAACTATTGATGTAAACACATTTATAGAGAGTTTATTTTGTAGGCTCTCTCAAAAGGTTTGGCTAATTTATACCAACCTATATTCTTGCAACTTCGGGGGTGTGCAAAATGTTTAACATTTGGTGTGTAACTGTATGAAATTTTTTAAAGGTATAGTCGGTAACAAAAGTGTCCGAACACTAGCAAAATTTCCTATGTAAAAAAAGTACACTTCGTACGGTTTTGTTAAATAAATCCTTATCGAATCATGTTCTTACACAGACTAAGAACATGATTCCACAAGGATTTATTTAACAAAACTGTATGAAGTGTACTTTTTTAACATAGGAATTTTTGCTAGTGTTCGGACACTTTTTTTACCGACTGTAGAAAAGAACTAATTAATCAGTTGATCTCTATAATTTTTCTCTCCCATTTTCTGTTCTTGTTCAGAACAATCTGGCATTTGCGACTTTTTGCGACTTTTATTGATTATGTTACTTCAACACTTTTATATCTTGTGTGACTGATTCTATTCTGATCTTTTTTCTTTTTCTTTTCTTTTTTTTATATATTCTTAGTTAGTGTACATAGTTTTGTATGCGTATGTATGTTTCTATATGTATATACGTATTTATATATATGTTTGTGTACATATGTGCATTTGTATGTATGAGTATGCATGCTTATATGTTTTTGTGTGTGTGCTTTTTAATGTATGCTCTAGTGTATGTATTTTTTTAATTTTGTTTTGCATTTATTTTTATTTGTTTTCTTATTTTAATTTTTTTTTTAATGTTGTACTTTTTTTTTTGTCATTGGTTCATTTTGCATTTGTCCGTGTACTACTCACCTCTGTAAGCATCATGTTATTATAGTCTGTGGTGCATGAGAAGTCGACGATTTTAATTAAAAAGAATAAGATGAGGAAGAGATAACTAATCCATAAGAGTGACACAAGAGCAATACATTTAATGCATAAAAAGTAGCGAAATTTTGTTCTTTTTAAGAGCATTTTCTTTAATGCACAGAAAACAACAAATACTGGAAAGCGCGAAGCATCCCTATATATACAGTAACCGCCGCTTAATAAAATCACTGGTTAATAAAATCAGCCGCTTAATCTGATCAAATCGCCGGGACCGAAATCAAATCAATACAAACAACTTTTAAAGCCGCCTCTTAATAAAATCAGCATCGATGGTTAATAAACTCAAAAATATCTCCTCAGCAGCCAAAAATATCATTTATGCATACAAAAAAAAAAAAAAAAAAAAAAAAAAAAAAGAAATTAAATCACAACAAACCCTTTGTTATCGCTCATTGTTGAAGATTTTACACTTGTAGCACAGTTACAAATTAAATACGCTCCATGACTTATCTTCGTAACAATTTCAAGGAACGTATTCTTCAAAGCGCGGCAATAAAATAGAAATTTGATTTGAAATTATTATTATTTTTTCTAATTATTAGAAGGCAATTTCTAGTTCTTATTTTGAAATTACTATCATTCATGAGGTTTAAACGGAAATATTTTAAATTTATAAGAAAAGCGTGAACTTTTGGTAAAGTAATTATGATTTTCCTCTAACGAAAGTGCACGGGAGCTTAGAATGCATTGACTTATATCGAAGAAATAATTAGTTAATTATCTACCAAAAATTAATTAATATTGTTTACTAGGTAATTCTATTATTCGTTACCTTTTGAAGTTTCTTTTGAAATTCAGGGAAGTAATACCTTTCCCTTAAGGGCAGGAACGTTCGCCGGATATAAAAACCAGCCACTTAATGAAATCACTTTGGCTCAGAACGAATGTGATTTTAATAAGCGGCGGGAACTGTACGTCTGTATCTTCAGCGTACAAATTGATAGAGAAAACTCAATACAAATTCAGAAAGAACTCTCAACAATTGTTATGGGTCTAAATAAAACCACGACCCTTTGTCAGGCTAATAAAATAGGCACGAATGCAGCATATAAAACAGCATTGTACTTATTTGATTTCGAAACATCGAATTTGAATTTCTAATATATTTATGTTGATTAAAGACATACACACATGTCAAACGCTAGAAACTTGATTTTTCGTGTTCAAGGAGTCTCTAAAAATGTAATTACAGTAACACTTGCGTTGAAAATTAAAACTTTAAGAATAATTTGTCTACCTTATAGGCATGAGAAAGTAATTATCATTGCTAACCAGCTTTCTTGGACTTATTAAACTTTATTAAAGCGCTTTCTTCAATTACTTTCAGTAAAAAAGAATGTTTTCACTTAAACTTGGGTAGCCCGGTATATTGTCTATAAATTATATACAAACCGGATAGTGTATATAAATTATCAGAGTATGAAAAATATGTAACATAATTTTAAATGCCTTCCAAAAAATTCCAAGTATAGCCTTAATATATTCGAATTCTTTTGTGTGGCCCAATAGACAATGGTAAATGATATCATACCATATTCTATATGAAATATGTTTTTATGAAGTATGTCTGGCTATGCCCTCACGAATCGTTGAACAAGACGGGGTAGATATCGGAAGAAGCGAAATAACCCAGAGATTCCGGTGTGTCCATTAAAATAAATTTTTTGCGGAATTAAAAAACTACAACACTTTTCTGTAATTAAAAAGTTACAATAAATTCAAAATACACCCATGAAAGAAACATATTATTTTGTAAATTTGTTTACTTATGACCGTTTTTAAAATCTCTTGTATATTCTTCAACATATAAACCTTAAAACTTGTATCCAAAGTCTAACTATCGCATAGGTATTCGGAGCACAAAATTTCTAAATGGCGCGAAAATTTACTGATAGTTAAAACTATGTGATTTAAAAATTTCCACGTTTTTTCCCCTCATTCGTCCATGTATAACTCATATAAATAAATTTTTAAAATAAAATTAGTCGTTAGACTGGCCGAAAGAATTTTATTTCTCTTTAGGAACAAGTAGAAAATGTTTTATATTTTGTTCAAGTACATTTTTTAGAGGGTCAGTTTGCCTGTTGAAAATTGTGCCAAACCGGTTAAAAAAAAAGAAAAATAAAATTATTAGAGAAATTTTTCTTCTTCTTCTTCTTTTTTTTTTTTTTTTTTTTTTTTTTGATAAATCGACTGAAATATGTTTTCCATGAACTTTGAGTGGGTAGCACTCTTTCCATTAGCCATTATGCCTTTGATATTTCAATTTACTCATCTCGATTCTTGAAGAGAGTATACTATAAGTGACTATCGTGATTCAAAAACTGTATTGAATTAAATTCATAAGACGTTTTTTAAAGAAACATTTATTTAAGCAAGAATGCGATAAATGAACAAATAATGACGTCATCAAAATACAGTACTGAAACATTTACGGTGTTATAACAGTGTTTTAAGAAGTTATAAAGGAAATTTACATGTATTTGAACACAATTCACCATAAACACTGATTATCTCCATAAATTATTTTAAGTGAACATAAAGTAATATTTTAATGAAAAAATACTTATGAAACTATATACATGTATAAAGAATATACATAAATGCTTTTGATATTATAGTAAAATTGTTGGAAAACTTAGACATGGCTATTTATTTTACAGATATGACATGCAAAATACTGCATACTTTAAATACTGTGAAATGAGTCTTAGTGTTTATGCAAATATAAATTTATACAAATGAAACTACTGAAATGGCATTACCTTTGCATGATATCGATTTAATATCTATGAATTAAATTCGATTATGCATAACAGAAAGCATGATTAATTATTTATAGTGCATACGTAATTTGATTTAAAAATTTTATTAATATTTAAATATTTTATTAAAATTTAAATATTTTATAAAATTCAAATGTTTGATTTAAAAATTTAAATGTTTTACATTTTAGTTTTTAATGGCTTCAATATTTAAATTGTTCATGCTAATTATTATTATTTTTTAATATTAACTATAAAAAAAAAAATCTTTCTCGACTTCTTGAAAATGTAATTTTAATAAGAGGTATTCTCAGTCTAAGATGTTATATTTATTCAGCTATTATCCATTTCTTACAATAAAAAAATTCAGCTTGTCTTTAATTAGTTTAATTTATAACTACCCAAGGTTTGTTTTTAGCACATATTTCAAAAGTAGTTTTAGTGCATTATTTTGAAGAACATTTTTAGCAATTAAAAAAAAAAAAAAAAAAAAAAAATCAATAATCACAAACTAAAAATTCTTTAATATTCATGCATGCATTTTTCTATAAGAAATGAATGTAATCGCGCTCTAACTTAAGTAAAAGATTAGTTTTCAGTTATTTTAAAATTATAGAAGATCCGTTAATGATATAAATTTTTTCTTCAAATTAAACTATAATAATTCGAAAATTTCTTTTTTTTTTTTATCCCTGAGATTCTAGACATTAAGAATTCACTTTATTAAATTCAAGCTGATGATTAAGTTGTTCCAAATAAATATAAATCATCAGTCCGAATAACAGATGAAGTGAAATTTTTTATTGAAAAATGATGCGTTGTAATAACACAAATATGCAGCCGAACCTCGTTAACGTGAATCTCAAGGAGAAAAAAAATGTTCATGTTGTCAGTGTTCATGCTATCAGTAACTCATGTTCATATAACTAAACAAATCGTGACGGGGATTGTGGAAACAGTTCATGTTAAAAGTAATTCCCGTTAAGTGTGTTCACGTTAACGAGGTGTATGTGTTTTCTTCTTTTAATATATAGCAATGAATACAAAAACATTTTATTCATAAATATGAAGTATTTTAGAAATATTCATATGTTTTCAATGAATGGTATTATTATTTTAAAAAATTCAACACAAATGCCCTGAAGTGTCCAGATTATCTTTTATCTTCTTTTATTTTTCCAAACTTACTTTCATCAAGTCGTTAAGACTATTGTGAATCTTAACTTTGCTGGGCTTAGCATTTGACCTGAACATAAGTGGCACGTGATATATTTTGGATTCAATAAATCGTTTGCTTCGCTTTTTATTTAGGCGGGGTTGTATCAGTCCATCCCCAACTAAATCTGAGTCCATGTAATTTTCTGATTTAGGATCTTTCTCATGAACTTCACCAATATCTTCCCAGTCTGGTTTTTTATCTTCTCGTTTTGGTGAACTAGTGTCTTCATACGATCCAGGTTTTGGATAATCTTCTTCGTAAGTTTCGGGCTTTGAATAGTCCTTATCTTTAGGTGGAGGATATTTAGGGATTTTTTCATCTTCTTCATCTTCCCACGTTATACTGGGTTTTGACGGCTTTATAGCTGGATTTTGAGGTATTGGAGGTTTTGGTCTTGGAAGATAAGGATTCTCTTCAGGATAGCCAGGTTTTACTCCAGGGACATATGGATTTCCATGGGGATATCCTGGTTTCATTCCAGGGACATAAGGATTCTCTTCAGGATAGCCAGGTTTCACTCCAGGGACATAAGGATTTCCATCTGGATATCCTGGTTTTACTCCAGGAACATAAGGATTATCTTCAGGATATCCAGGTTTCACTCCTGGGACATAAGGGTTACCGTCAGGATATCCAGTTTCTCCATCGGGAACATGGGGATCTTTAGGAGGCAGATTAACTCCGCCTGGAACATATTGCTTGTTGAAACCAAGATTAAATCCAAAAGAACCAAGCCCAAAAGATATTCCGCCTCCAAGATGAGAACCCAATCGAAAGCCTCCTTCCGATCTTGATTTTGTGAGGGTATCAATAATTCCTCCTGGTCTAGGAGTAATATGTTTTAATAGTAATCCATTGACATTCAAGGCACTACATATCACAATCAAGCATGAAAGCAACCTGAAATGGTTAAAGAAAAAAGGAAAGTTAATTAACTTATTTATATTAATTTATTTATTCATAAATAAGTTACATAAACTAAGTAATAGATTTTATTTTATTAAATGTAATAATCAAATAAAATAAGAAAAATATTGCCAGGCCAAATTATGTAAAAAGTAATAATAAGTGTGAGATAGAATTTAGTAGAGTAAATTAAATCAATTATTTAAAACTACTTTAACATAATGCTACTGGATGTTATATTAGAAGAACATTAGTGCAAATAGTAAAATTAATAAAAAGAAAATTGCTTTTAATTGAAAAAAAAAAAAAAAAAAAAAGAAAGAAAGAAAGAAAGAAAATTCTGCTAAGTGTAATTGTTAGAGAAATTAAGAAGAAAAACCTACATTTATTATGCTAGTTTTAATTTATTCTAAAGAGAATGTGGTTGTATGAGTCAATTAGATCATGCGAATACGCACACACAGTCATATACACACATACACGCACACAGAAACACACGCACACGCGCACGTGTATATTCAATAATTCATGCGAAAAAGTTCTTTTTGCACCGACTCTATTTTCATATGAAATTAATATTAATATTAATATTAATATTTATTATTATTTTATTATATATATATAATAAAAATTAATGCAAAATTAATGTCGATAGTATTTTAAAATTTTTGCCCAAAATAAAATGTAGAGATTGCAGAGTATCATTCCGAGAAATTGCTGCTGCTATCCGAGTAAACAATTTCCAGTAGTGTGTATGTGCAATCGATGGTTGCAAGAGAGACGGACCACGGCCCAACGGATGGGAACAGCTGTACCACCATCGTCGCATTACTGCACGTGAGAATAGACATATTGTGTGCACAGCAATCATGGATTGCACTGGAATATCAAGAACCAAAGGGCAAGAAATAGGGTCTATTGCACAACAATTTGTATCAGAACATGCCATTTGGCATCACTAGTGATATTAGTGATTTCTAGAATGTCGTTCGTTGGTGCAATTGCTCAAGACCGCGTTTACGCCTGCAGTGGGGAAATGAACGCCAGATATGGGCAAACAAATGGCATGATGTTACCTATTCAGGCGTATCATGTCTCTATCAACAATACCATGATGGTTCAATCTTAGTCTGAACCCCTCCTAAAGCGAAGAGTTGCATAATTTATGTATTATGCATCGCCATACTGGTCCTTCATTGGGTATTATGATTTGAGAGAATATGAGGTTTTATTCCGTAGACTCCTAATTTATATCCATGGTACGCTAAAAGTTAGCACTATATTTCTATGTTTTCGGAACCTGTTGTCATATCTTATGTTTAAGGATTGCCTTCAGGAATATTTCAGCAGGATAATATAAGATCGCTTGTGACTCGTAAGGTCCACGAGCCTTTCTTTTCGCACCAGACTGAACTGCTGTCTTGGTCGGCATCCTGGTCTTCTGATTTAGACGCCATAGAATAGGTATGATAGGTGATTGGAAAACGACAGGCTCAACATACACCACTTGCTGCTATGCAAAATCATTTTTAGCAACGTGCATAAGAAAGATGGACTAATATATTCTAAGATCATATCCAAAAATTTCTTTGATTTAACACCGATGCGTGTAGCAGAAGTCATTACCAGCTATGGCGGCTGCGCAAAATATGGATTTTACCCTATTCTTCATCTGAAAGTTTTCAATCATTTTACTTTTGTATTATTTGTTACTTATTTCTAATAAGTTTTTATTATATATATTTTACCTTTTTTGGTGTTGCATTTTATATAGCCAGTAATATATTTTTAATTTAAAATGTACATTTTATTATTATACAAAGAAAAGACTGTAATATTTAAAATATTTTACTTGTAAAAAAAAAAAAAAAAAAAAAGTATATATTTCTGACCAACATTTTATTAAATTCATTACAAGACTAGGAGTTTTAAACATAACAGTATTACTATTCTATTGCAGATTAAAAAAAAAATAAAAAATAAGCAGGAGTGTTAATATGATGGGTTTGAGTTTTATAACTTATTTTGAGTGGATACTCTAAAGGGAAAAAAAAAAAAATCCCAGCTCTTAAAAAAAAAAAAATAAATAAAGAAGGTTATTATACAGTCGTCTAATGAAAGTTTTTTGACATTATAGGCGTCTTCTAAAAAAAAAAAAAAAAAAAAAAAAAGACTAACTTTACTTTTTCTTTTGTAACAATAACGTGGTCATTACGACAAACATTAATTGACGTTGTGTAACCAAATGGAGATTTACATTCAAAGTGTATTTTTGTAATAGAGACTGTTTCTCATAAATAGTAGAAAAGGTTTCGGAAATGGGCATATACCGAGCACTTAAGCAATTAACCCCATAATGACTGACATGTAATAGTCAACTTTTAATATTTTTTTTTATTTTACGTATGGGTAGTGCATTAATTATGAATTCAGTAAGAGAAAAAATGTTCACATTACAAGAGACAGTAAAATATAGATGTTCACAAAGCATTAGCTACGGGAGGACGAACTTTTGGAGAACAAATGGAGAATTATGTTATGTTCAGGTTAAGATATATAAATTTTGAAGGGGACATGCTATAAAATAATTTATAATAGCAAAAAGTATTTTTTTTTAATAAAATTTATTTATTGCAATTCATTTGACATTTGCTTCCAAAGAATGAAATTTATTGACATGTAGATTAATATATATATATACCGGGCATAAGTCTGTAGACATTTAAAAAATTCATAAAAATTGAACGAATTAATATAATCGAACGCGGTTTGCGAAAAAGTTATTGTCAAGAAGGGGGATGTTCTTTGGTAAAGAAAAAATAATAATCAAAGCTTTCGTTGATAGAGGGCGCTGTACGTAAAAAAATCACTTATTTCCGTTAAAAACTATATTTATTTGCTTGCAAATGTTTACAATCATATAAATGTTATTCTAAGTGTCCGCTATCCCCACAAATAAGAGTTTGCAAACGAGTTACAACACCGTTAACTAGTTTCAATCGGCGGTTCTTACCTGAGGGAAAACATCTTCAAAAATAACGCTTTATCCACCAAGTCAACATCTCAATTAAAACTTCATGTATGCAGAAGTAAGAGGCAAAAAAAAAAAAAAAAGCTGTATTAATCGTAAAACTGTGTTATTTATAGGACTCTGATTTGCATTTTTTTTTGTTACGCATCAATACAGCGCCCTCTAACGCAATTTATTCAGTTAGTCAAAATTATCCTTGAACACAATTAAATTATAGCTATATTTTATATATTTGTCCGTTGCGGTTTTCTTTTTTTATAATGAATGTCTGGCGAAATTTGGGGTTTTCATAGGGTTATCACATTATGGCAATCCTACTCTGGGTATTCAAATTAATAGCTTAATTTCAGTGTAACGTATCTTTAAAAAAACACTTTTTATGTGCTCTTGCTGGCGATGAAATTAAATGCCAATATGTAACAATAATTTTAATTTGGCTGAAACTTTATCATTCTTATCTGCGATCGCTCCTGTTTAGAAGATCTACAGACGTAGTTCTCAAAATATATATACGTTAGGGGCACCTTCCCTCCTTATTTTATGCAGCAAGTCATTAAAGAAAACTGTGCACAGATTTTTGTCAAATCTTTATTGAATTCTGAATTTCGTCCTTTTTTAACACTTCTGGATTGAATCTTGGGTATTTTAGTGGAAGTGCTATAAATCAGATGTCTGGCGGCGTACAACGCAAGAAAAAGAAAACTGATTCAGTTATACGAAAATACGGCCTTGTGGAAACCGTGAAAATGGAAACTTCACTACTTACATTTTATCTACCTGCCACTAACTAGAGAAAACTTCGCGACATATATATATATATTTTATACCAAAAAAACCCCTCCCTTCACTAGAAAAACTTTTCCGCAAACCGCGTTCAATTTTATGAATTCCTTCACTTTTTATGAATTTTTCAAATGTCTACAGACTTATGGGACACCCGGTATATATGTATACGCAGCAAAGAAAGATTGATCGTTACTTGTAGAATAGGTGAGGTGGATCAAAATTAATCATATCTGCTTTTGAGTAAGATAAAAAATGCAGCTTTAATTAAATGGTGTGGAAATGTCCTTGAAGAAAGAAATCTTAACTGCAGATTTATTAACATATTTAAATTGACCACAATGACTGAACACCTGGTCTTAATAAAAGAATTTTCAATGCATTGGGCGGCAGGGTATGGAAGGAAATTAAAAGACACCATATTTGCATTTTAGTGCCAAACTGAGTTCAGCCAAAGCTTTAGCTGAATCGCATTAATTCTTTCTCTACCGCTTTCTCTTTCTTTTTTTTTGAAATTTATTACTCGAAAATCTTACAAAATTTAAAATACGTACTTAGCAATATGCAAAACATTATAAAGATTACGGTTTGTTACCGTTTCTGATGCTTCTTATACGAAAATTTCAAAATCACAATTTCAATTGCAGAAAAATATTTATAAATTACTTTACTAATATCTCTATTTATCCAGAATTAGTGCTATGAGGAAAAAAAAATACAGATATTATAGTAAACTGCTGTAACATATTTACTATAATTAATTATTATAAATTTTTGTGATTCTTTACACGTTTTTAATTTATTGTTTAAAAATACTATATGATCGCAAAAAAGGAAACGTAAATTGTATCAGGCTAAACTTCAAAATGACTGGGGCCCAGAGGTATAGCTCTCCTAATTAGTAGACAGGAAGTGTCGTGTACATATCCTGGTCGTGTGCGTCGGTATACCCGTCCAAGATTTCTGTGGTTTTCTGCAAAATTCGCGCTAATACAAAGTAGGATCTCGTATAAAGCTGCCGCCTCTGAAGGCACTCCATCCAGGCTTAGTATTTTTGTGTGAATTTTTGAAAGAAATTTAAGATTTCCATGAGATTTGGTTTTTAAGTTTTGCCCTCTACTTTACATTATAAAAGTTTATCAACATATTTTAAACACATTTGTGCATTACTTTGTGACTTGATTGATAAGTTAATTTTTTAAAAAATATTTTATGCTTAAATGTCAAAAATTTGCATAAAATTTCAAATTTCAAACTTTTTTCTTTTTTAAATTAACTTATTAATCAATCCACAAAGCAATGCACAAAGTAGAGAAAGTATTGTTTTTGGGTCAAATTTTCGAACGCGAGTTTTTGTTGAGGTCCCCTGAATACGAAAATCATGTTTTTAGAAAATGGTCTGTGTGTATGTCTGTGTGTGTGTGTCTGTGTGTGTGTGTCTGTGTGTCTGTGTGTGTGTCTGTCTGTTATCAGCATATCTCAAAAACAAATTATGGCAGAAAGTTAAAACTTGGTATTCTAAATGTGTATCATATAAGGATGCTACAGTAAGCTTTTCGTTAAGATCAAGCAAATGGTTCGTGTACAGGGATAATCAAGAGAATTCTAATACATTACGTCTATGGGGGAAATTGCAGGTAAGTAGAGTTTAACGTCTATAGACTGCACTAAACCAAATGAAACGAATATATATTTTTTGTAATAGAGATAGTCAAGAGGGGAAAAAAATTGTGTATGTAGGATAGGCTGACCATATGTCCTCGAATCTCGAGGACAGGCACGAATTTCGAGGACAAACTACCTTCGTCCCCAAAAAATTACAACACATTTGGGGACGCCGGTTATAAAGTTATTAATGTTTTATTATAGTAATTTATTATATGTATAATAAATAAGCTGAAATAAGGTTATTTATACATAAAAATTACTAAAATTTTACAATTTAAGGTGATTTAATTATTATTTTATTTTTTTGTCCTCGAAATTCGAGGACGCCGCCATCTTTGTCCACAAATTCAAGGAAAAAAATATGGTCACTCTAATGTAGGAGCCGCGTCTCCCTCCTCTGGGGGGGGGGGGAGTCCCCCTTCGAAGGGAGTAATTTTTCATGATGGGTATCTTTCAAAAGAGCTCGCCAATACCTTTAAAACGAATGGTTGAACCATCGATCTGCGATAATTTAAAACAAAGTTATTGATTTTTTTTACCTTTAACGAAAAAAAAAAAAAAAAAAAAAAAACTTAGAAAAAAATCGTATATATATTTTAATATTGAGAATAAAATGGACTTTTTTTTTTATATTTAGTGTTGTACTACTTCTCTAATATGGAAATCGTCTGCATTATCATAAAAGATAATTTTTAAAAATAATTTTAATAAATTATTTTTAAAAACAGAATTATTTTTTAATAGCCGAATTAAATTCTGTATAAATGTAGGTGCATTAATGAAACGGGGGGTTGAGGGGGGCGGTAGCCCCCTCACACAGAACTTATTATCATATAAAACTCTTCCGAAGCTTAATTTGAATTGTTTAACACAGGTTTACATAACAGTACTCGTTATCTTACCTATTAATCTGCAACCTATATTTATTATAGTATTAAATTTCAGGGTAAGAGAAAGTCGTGTGAGTGACACACCAGATTATTTTAAATTTATTTTTAACTTTTTTTAAAAATTTCTATAGTTTTTTTTTAATTTCGATATATTTAATATTGGTTCATTTGAATGCTTATGTATGTTAACTTTCACAATCTTTTAAAACCGTAATTTCAAAGAACAATATTTAACGTCTACCATCTCCATAAAACCTTCATTTAAAACAGTATTGAAATTAAAAAATACGAAATATATATATATATATATATATATATATATGTTAGGTGTTTTCGTATAAGGCTCAATGTGATGTGCATATAGTTAATAGAAAATATACAAGGCTTACAAAATTAAGCTAAACGTTCTTTTCTATTGAGTATAATTGATGGAAATGGTTTGATACGATGTCGACGATTACTGCTCAGGAAGGAAAATAGTTTTTTTTTTATACCTATTTTGTAAATAAAGTACATTTTAAACTCTATTTTTTTTTTTTTGTTGTTGTTGTTTGTTTGTTTATTACGAAAGCCCAATTTTTGCTGGTTGGTCCGTATGTGCATTGTTATCAGCATAACTTAAAAACAAATAACTGCAGTAAATTCAAATTTGGTATTTTAAAGTTCGTATTAGGTTTCCCCGTGATTATTCGTATTAGGTTTCCAAAAATTTGATCAAGATTGGCCAATTTGAAGGCAAGTTAATAAAAGTCTTGATATTTTTTAAAAAAATTAATAAATGTGAGTATTATAATAGAACGGGGTTTGAGGGGGACTGCAATCCCCTCACACAGAATTTTGTGTCAAATAAAATTGTTCATAAACTTAGTTTAGATTATTTTAAAAGTAGATTTAATAGAATTATCTTACCTAATTAATCTTACTACTTAATCAGCAATCTATCTTTATAGTACTGAAATACAGGGTAAGAGAAAGTCGTGTGAGTGACACACCAGATTATTTTAGATTACAAATTAGCCAAAAATTTCACACAAGAAGATGAGGAGGATGCGGTCTGTCAGCTTTTATGTGATTTTCTTCAAGGAATTCGACCGTTAATTTTATTAAATAAAAGATGCGTTTAATATTGGATGACCCTTATAGCCCCTTAACATTTACTTTTTCTAGGCACTTCAGATGTCGGATTAGAATCCCGTTTCAAGCACAGCATGGATGTTGGAAACAACTCGAAATCCAATTTAAGCAGTAGGTCTCAGTTTAATGAGTATAAATATGCAAAATATCACCACAGAGCGAAAAATTAAACTAAATTTTGAAGGTATTTGTATCGTCCATGGCAAAAAAAAAAAAAAAAAAAAAAAAAAAAAAAGAAAGATCGCCAAGTTACCTGGCAAACATTTTTGATTCCTTTCAAAAATCATGGTTATTTTAATAACATATGTTAAGAGAGCAAGGACAACCCAACCTCCCGCCAACCCGAAGGTTTATGGCAGCCGAAGCCTGGGAGGAGGTGGGGGTGAAGGAACCCATCCACAACCCGCCGACCGGAGCCGCCGAAACGAACTCGGAGAACAGCGAGCAATAAACAGAAACTAAACTATTACAAAGTCACAAACTAGCAAATTACAAAGATAGAACCAATGTAGCCGCGAAAAAAAAAAAAAAAAAAAAAAAAAAAGTTACACGAAAAAATAAAGTAACAAAAACAATACAGATATTAACAAAAAGTATAAACAATACAGAATTTACAAAAAGTAAACGTTGTGCACCCTAAGATAAGAAGCTACAACTCAAACAATAACGAATCATAAATAAACCAGCCGAACAAAGTTATCATAAAAATGTACCAATTATTAGATAACTAAAATGTATAATGCAGACAATAGTTTACTCATTACAACATAAGTACATCCAGCTAAAATTTACCCTCTAGCTAAACGTGAATATTGCACATTACACCTCTTAATATAAATATGAATATACAATAACTACAAATCATACAAAAACTTGCAAAATTTACAGAAATTACATACCAAAATAAATCAGTTATACAAGCAGCTAATGATCAAACCTAAGATACATGCAACTATATAACACAAGCAATTAACAATTAACTAGCCCTGTACAATAACCTAACACACAATAATTTCCACAACCCTCAAGAACAGCAGATAAACTATAAAAAAAAAAAAAAAAAAAAAAAAAAAAAAGAAGAAGAAGAAAGGAACAATAAACTATAAATATGCTGACAAAGTAAAGCAATATAAGTAATAAGTTAAAGCTGTTAACTAATCACGTACAAATATTATACAATAAACACAAACAATCAATGTACTCTATAAAACAATGTTGCAACAAAGAGAGAGCAATCAACAATATAAACAATATTTCCTACAATATGTATTACGAAAATATGCACGTGGCATATATATTTTCGAATTACATTTTTGATCGCCAAATGCAAAATTCGCTAAGGACGACAGATATGAAATCGATGCTTTTATAACATGCCTTCTAGCTCGAATTATCTTCTGTTTTTTTTTTTTTTTAAATTATTGGTTTATGGTTTATTCTAAACTTGTACTTAAGGAAGAAGGCATCACAGTTCGTTATCTTTTCACCTTTGTAAGTTTAAGGCCAACTTTAACGATCCATACTTTTATTTGCTTGTCGTGAGAACAGCAAAATATGAGATTCTGTCATCATTTATGGTTTTAAAAACAACGTGAATTTTTCCGTCTTTAAGTTATTTAAGGTTATTTTCTTACTGTTTCTGACATGATCTGCATTGTTATCATTAGCATTATTTTTATTATTTAATTATGAAGGATTCAGCGGCAAATTAATATCTTCATATTCAGTTCTTCATGCGAGCAATTCTATATATTGCTAAGGAATCTAAAGTTAAGTTTCTTATGTATAATTTATTTTTCATATGGCACATTTTCTGACTCTACATTTATCAAAGGTCTTAAGATGTTCTTCGCATAAGAGAGAATCCTGATTCTCTACGAAATCATTTAAATATAGAGGCACAAGATGAAACATCAGTTCCATATGGTACCTTTTAACATTTTTAAAAAGTCTTCCCTTCCTGTTTAAACCAATTTAACAACAGAAAATTATAGCGGCACAATGTCCTTCCAATAATTATATTTTCCTTTCTTTTAAAATTTATTCTATGAAAATTAATTTATAAATCTCGTTATACAGACATAAGAAAGTTACAAATCGGACTAATAATTTTTGGTGTCGCAGATTGTTTACCCTTTTCTCAATAATTTACTGTCGTATACATATAAGTATTATAAGTATTATTCATATACATATGAGTATTATGAATGTATATTTAGGTTAAAAAAATATTTACATTAACATGAATTGTTTTTACATCATTTTCCTTTGACTTTTTAATCTCTTTTACATTAACGCTTAAAAAATATGAACTAATATCAGTGCTGATCTAAATGTTAGAAAAAAAGCGTCCCTAGTACTCATTTATGAAATCAGAAACAAAATACATAGTGTACAATTTCTATTTTTCTTGCTTTCCTCAATCAGGGTATTTAAGTGCACATCCATTACAAACAAAATATTTATAAAAAGTGCAACAGCGTCAAACTTAAAATAATAATCATAATAATACCAAGCATTTCATAATAACAATTCGCACAATATCATTTCTATCTGTTGGATACTGCATCTAGAATTTTACGCGGGTCGAGTAAACTTGAGTAAACTAACTTTGGTCATTTTATATATTTTTTTCCGTACATTTCCCTTTTTATGATTGAACTGTAATTTCTATTTCAAAAAATCAAGTCATCTTTCTATGATATCTGATAATTTATTGAAGTCAGTATTCATAATATTTAACTTTTAAATGAATTTTTAATTCCATGTTCCATTTATGGAACATTGGCGTGTAAAAGGTTAAGTATTAAAATTTATGTAATTGTAATTAAACTAGTGTTATGGTGTTATGAGTCATGTTGTTTGAAATTACTGTGGAGGAAGAGAATGTCATACAATGTCTGCATTAAAAAAAATTAGATTCGTAACAAAAAAAAAAAAAAAAAAAGGTCTAAAAAATTCTTCGAAGAAGATATATTTTTGCAGGTGACCACCCGTGGATAAAAAAATTAAAAGAAATCTGAATCGCACGAGACCTGCAAAACGAATAACCCACAGGTAGTTGACTCTGTGCTGGACCTTAACTGCAACCATAATTTTTCTCCAGTGAAGAGATCCATAAAATCACCATTTTCGAAATTAATCATTTTGAAAAACAAATTTTGAGTGATTAAAAAGTCCTATTACACTGTCAAAAGTAATCAGATAAAATAACTTGAAAAATTTCATAGAAATCCACACAAATTTGCTAATATGTACAATTTAATATGCTATCTAATAATTTAATTTTATATTTAATTTCTCATAGATATTTTTTTAAGATTTTTCAAAACTATCCTTAAATATGACTCAAAGTTAAAAAAAAAAAAAAAATCTATTCATTCAAATACTAATTTTAATTCCTCTCTAATATATACTTATGTTTTCACAACATTCCGTTCATCCTTGAGCAATCAAAAAGAAAAGAAAGACATTAATTTCACACATTCTTTTTAAACATTACTTTGTATTTATGATGTAGAATGACTATTTCCTGTTTCGAAAGAATTACAAAAGTCTCACAAAAAATCGTTAAAAACTACGTTATTCGTCTAAAGAAAATAGAGAAAAGTGTACATCCAACCTAATCATTAAAGAAAAATAGACAGTTGATAGGTAGGAGAGTTTGTGCAAGTGTTTAATTTTAGTGGGCGGATTTTTACCACGGGGTTGTTCTTGTGGGTTGCGGGTGTATGGTGTAACCCAGGGTCATACAGACATTAAAAAAAGTAAAATAAACCAGGAAAAAAAAAATGAAGAAGCGTCCTTCGAGATGTGTCTCATTGAAGAAATCAAAGTGTATTTCCACTAACGTCAAGGATTTCGACACATCTTTCCTAAAACTGGTAGAGCACGAACTGTTTCAATGGGAAAACAAGTATCGGTTTGATAGTAAATTTTTTAAGAAATACAAAAATATAACAGAACTACAATTAATTACAACTTTTTTTTTTTTTTTTTAAATACAATATTAAAATTTACCAGCTCAAACTTAATTATCTTGTTTTATTTTTTATTTCAATTTGCACACCCGCTTTTTATTTAATAATTCAAAACTATTAAAAAAAAACTTTTTCGATACTATCCGTTTCGAAACTGATTATTATTAATTTCCTCTTCTTTTCTTAAAAAAAAAAAAAAAAAAAATGAAATTCTTGGCAAAAGCAGAATTCAGTTTAGTACGGAGGACTATTAGTTTTTTATTTTTCAAACTATAACATCGCCTTCAAATTATTCAATTATATTTTCGATAAATTTTCGATTCCGATAAGTGTCCAATCGTAAAACTGGTATCGTAAAAATCCGTTGATTTAGATTAATAATCCTCAGTCCTAACAAAATAAAATAAAATAATAATAATAATAGTAATAATAATAATAATAATAATAATAATAAAACCTTTAAAATTTGGTCAGATGCAAGTTTGGATATCGGAATATACAGTATAATATAAACATCGTATATATGTACAGTAGAGCCTCCCTTATCCGAAGTAATGTGGACCGAGAGCACCTCGGATAATCGAAAACTCGTATAACACGGACTCTGTCGTAAATCGGAATGGAAACATGGCAGTGCTTAAGATGGATGAAAAACGTAGTCAATGAAGTAAAATAATAAATACATTACATTTTTAAATATAGTCAGTTAAAAATACAATTCAATACATACATATATAAATTATAAAATACAGTGACGTACAGTAAAATTTGTCAGTTATTTACGCCATTTGTCAAAAGGCATGCCTCCTCCGGGGTGTAGCCTTTTCGAGACTACCTCGGTTAACCCGGAACTCGGTTAATTGTGACTCGGTTAACTGCAGCTCTACTGTATATATATATTACATATACATACACCATATTTCCGTAAAAGACCAGACATTTTCAATTTAAAACCTTTTGCCAAATACAATCGAACCTCGTTAACGTAAACACTGTTAACGTGAATTACTTTTAACATGAACAGTTTCCACAATCCCCATCAAAAGGAAAATTAGTTTAGTTATATGAAGATTAGTTACTGATAGCATGAAGTACTGATAACATGAACTAATTTTTTATCCACCTTGAGATTCATGTTAACGAGGTTCGACTGTATCTTAAAAAATACTCGTCGAATTATCTTGAAACTTCAGGAGCGTAAATAGTATGACATACTGCAAATATTTCAGTGAAAATTTTACCCCAGTTGCAAAACGGAGACCAGCACTAAACAATAATAATAATAACAATAATAAAGAATGTTTGGGATCACCCCTTAAAAAGTAGTGCATGAAATGAGGTAGCATGTGATTATGTGTCTACTTCTAACTATCTGCATCCATCTGTATGAGCCTAACACATATATCCAAGTAGATATGAAAGTTTCTTTAAAAAATTACAAAAGGAAATTTCCCCTTTTTTATTACAACGTGCATGGTATTATATCCAATGCAACAAGTTAGTTGAAAAATGTTTATAGTCTCTGCAAGCTGCAAAAATTTTCTTTCTTGGTTTTTATTTATAAACTGGTATTTCGTGACCATGAAGCATTTTTTAGACTATGTGATGTGTGCATTAATTTTTTATTTTAATGATATAAAAATCGTAAATGAAAAATTCTGAGTTAAAAGTTCCATATTTTGATAAATGAGGTATTCAATGTAAATGTTCAATGTAACTATAAAGTTGTGACTATATATATACATATATATGGCAGCACAAGGTGACTAGTTAGAATTTTATAGATTTTTATGTAAGAAAATAAGAACCGTCTTTAAAATGCCTTTTATTTTATTATTACTTTTTTTTGACCCATATATATGTTAGAGAAAGTATTTTTTTTTTAAAATAAAATTTTCAAAATTGATTTTTTGCTATATTTAGACATTTTGAGGTCCCTTGAATCTGAAATTATGTTTTTAGCGGTTGGTCTGTCTGTATGTGAGAGAGAGTTATCAGCATATCTCAAGTACAAATATCAGTGGTAAGTCCAAACTCAGTATTCTATCATATAGAGATGCTACGGTAAACCTTTCGTTGAGATCAAACAAATGGATCGTGTACAGGGACATCCGAGGGAATTCAAACACTTTACGTCTATGGGCGAAACTTTTGATAGGTACAGTTTAACATCTATAGACTGCACTAAACCAAATGCAAGGAGTATATACCTTTTATATACATAAAAGCATGTTTCTTATAGAATATGGTATGAAAACCATTCACCATTCGTTTACAGGTCTATCCAAAGTAACTAGAATATAGTGGGACTATGCTTGGAAGTTGCTGGAAATGCATTTCAGGTTGTACTGTGTTATTATTGTAGGACTATAATGTAGGGCATTCTTTTCTATAATATATAACTGGTAGAATTGCTTTACTATTATTTTATTATGTCCAGGAAAACTGCTCAGGAATGAAATTTAATTTCACATACCCATACTGTAAGTAAAGTATTCTTTTACGTTAAATTTTCAGTGCTTATTATTATTATTATTTTTTTTTGTATAATTATGCTTTTTGAGGTTCCCTGAATACTAAAGCCAATTTTTTATAATGGTTGATTTTTGTGTACGTCTGTAATCATCGTAACTTAAAATAATTTAACAATCTTGAATTCTACATAAATGCATTTATTTTATTCAGAGATGGGGTGGGGTGGGTGGGAAATTAGCCCCCTTACACAGAATTATATTATTATACAATGCGGTTCTTATTATCTTACCCCTTAGTCTTTATAATACTGAAAAACAGAGTAAAGGAACGTCGCGTGTGTGCCACACCAGATTAACTTTTTAAAGCATTCTGCTCTAGAATATTAACTTAAATCATGTATGCGTAATGTAGATTCAAAATATTCAAGGTTGTAGGCCCTATACCTTTTATGTATTCAATTTTAGCGATGAATGAATGGTAATTCAGTTTATTAAAAACGCTGAATTTGGCTTTTAAATGAGGTAGAACGTTTCTTGTTACAACATCGTATCGGATTAATATTGAAGCTATGCTTTCATGAATCAATGAAATTTGAACTCGCTTTTGCACGCACGGGAGCGAGTAATTAATTTGACATCGGAAATAAACGCTATACATTTTACCGGATGAATTATAAGTTCACTATCCTTCCGCGTGTATGACAGTAATTCGGTAGGAAATACATTGCTTAAGTTCATCCTTTATAAAAATACTATTCAAAGTTCATTTATGATGTCATGTGTTATTAGGAAACTTCATTTTATGATGTGAGGAAACTAATTTTTATTTATTTATTTATTTTTAGTCCCGCAATTTTTTATTTTATTTTATAAGAACTCTTTCAAGTTTATTGGTTTCGCTCTAAACATTTTCTGTGCAACAAATTATCATTTCTCTCCCTTGTTTTAATAGATTTTAAAACTTTTATCCCTTCTCTGTTTGACAGATAGCAGCACGACTCCGAAATTTAACAAGTGGTGTTTCGGAGGAAGCCATATGCAGAAGTCATTTTAAATTTCTAGTAGCATTAGTTTATTTCACTTTTAATTTCTTAGTGCATCTTGTCAACTTTGTTGATACACTCGTGCCTAGTTCTTTTTTTCACTTGAAAAAAGGCCGGGCAAGTTTTCTGATCTAAAACAGTTGTTACGAGTTTTTGGAATTTATATAGTTTACTTACGAAGTTATTTATTTATTAATTTATTTATTATTTGAATTCTATTAGGCTAACATATAAATGTTTCAAACCAAAAATTTCTCAAAATTAAAAGGGCTATTTTTTTTTTTTCTCTTTACATATTTATGATCAGTTATAAGTCTAATAGCCATTTTTAGTAATTTTCAATAGAAAATAAGTAATTAACTTTAAACAGTTAATTTGCCACTTTTCGTTGCGTCGTCTTCAGTTTTATAGATTATATACAATAGTTCTTCCCTTTTTTAACTTCCTTGTATGTATCAAAAAGAAGCATTGTGAAACTGACGGGACTTGAGTTTGTGTTTGGCTTGTCGCTTTAAAGTCTGAAAGATCAAGACCCATGGCTTAAAGTGGATTCTGAATCACTGCGAACATACATGTCTGAACAGGGTATCGAAACTGGCATCTGTCAAATGACATCCCGAGTGGCAATAGTTAGGCTTAACGAACCAAATGTTGCATCTCACATGATTTTAAAAAATCTAGTGTGTAACAACTAGGCGCCTTGCTCATATTATATACTGTTTTGGGGATAGTAAGGTAAGGAAACGTAAAATTAACAAATCAGACACCTATAATTATTTTTCTGTAGCAGCAAACTAATTCTAATACGCATTTTACGTGTCACAAAGACAGAGAAATAGCGAGTTTAAAAAATCGGTAGAGCCTTTTTTTGAAACATCAGTTTTCGAGATCTAAAACTGGGCTACCAAATCAGGACTGTAGTAACCAAATAATGCATACTATTATACTAAAGAACATCTAAAAAAGGGTTTATGTAGCAAATTCGAAGAAAATCGCTAGAGGCGTTTTTGAGATAACGACTTTCGGTTTCACTGCCAATTTTCAATTGCATGTCAGTTAAATGTTACCCTTTTATATGCTCAAATTTTTGAATAAAAAAAAAATATTATGTGCAATTATATAAATAAAAATAGAGAAAATATGCTTTTTTTAAGCCTTCGTGATCCATGTAACCCCTAAAGCAAACCGATACTAAACATTTCCTAAAGTAAAAATTGATATTTTAGATTGTTATGACGGAGGACTATTAGTTTCAATATAGAGTTTTTGTATGCCAGTTTTGTGTAACACCAAAATAAATTAGAAATATCAGCCAAACAGTTACAAATTCGGCACCAATTGAAAGGGACGATTTTTCTGAATCCAAAGGAGCAAACAGTTTTTCGACACGAAAATTAGATTTTCTAAAATTAACTAAAGTATGAAATTTAGGTGGAAATACTTCATTTTATTTCATTTCAGTCATTTTAAAAAGTACGTGACCCAGTTTTACGGCCAAAAAATGAGATAAAAAATAAATAAAAATTAAAAACTAAAAATAAAAATTTTATAGATTGAAATCAATAGTCCTCCGTACTAAACTAAATACTGTCTTGGCAGAATTTATGATTTAATTTTTTTTTTTTTTTTTTTTTTTTTTAAATATAAAAATAAATATATTTTAGCTCATAAAACTATAAATTTCAATGAATGCAAAAATAATATTCATGAAACTATATAATCAAACAAATAAACTATTTATTTATATTTATAGGAGAGAATATATAAAGATGTATATTATATATATGTGTAGTATATATGTAGTATAATGATTGAAGAAATTTATAAAAATTATGCAAAATAAAAAAATACAACATAAAAAAATAAAAAAAAAATAAAAAAAATAAAAATGCACATATTCTTTTTTTTTTTTTTTTTTTTTAATTATTATTATAAATGAAATTCTGTCAACTTCCTATTGAACTTTTCACTCTTTCGTCTGAGAAAATTCGACCGTTATAGATTTTACTTAATTTTTGTTACATTTTTGTTTATTTTTTTTTATATAATATTGAAAGTTATAATTTATAATTTAGAAGGAAGGTAAGTAAGTCCAAATTGAATTATTAAAAATAAATAATATTTTTAAAATTATAAATAATTACAAGATAAAAAGAACTTTTTATATACCACGTTTTCAAATTATCTGTTGAATCATATAAACTTGAAACATTGCTTGAATAATTACAAATGCATTGTCATCGTGTTCTGAACAATTCTAAAAGTTTCAAATGTCTAGCTAGTCGGGAAGTTAGTTAAAAATCGATGGCGAGATTTGTACTGGACAAACAAACAAGCAAGAAAGCGAGTTAATAAAAACATGGTAAAATCAGTGGCATTTAGGAAATTTAAAATGTTTTTGCATATGTCCTCCGTTGAAACATTATTAGTTAAATTTCGGAGAAGTGCTGCTATCTCCCGAACGGGTAAGGAAAGTAAGTCTACAATTCGATTAAAAAAAAGAAAAAAAATTGAACAATTGTTGTATAAAGAAAATGTTAAGTTTTTGGCATCAGTGTCAAACGAATAAACCGTAAAAGCTTAAACTATTATGTCTATATCTGTACTGATAAGTATAAAGGATTTAAGTCCATATTCTTAATTTTTCAGGAGACGAAAAATAAAGTTAAACTAACTAAAAACAAATCAGAAGAATCGATTAGGAAAAAGGTATTTCGTTGACTTTTACCCTTTATACCATTCAGTGATTGTCAACCTTCATTTAATAACGGGAAAAAATTGAATTAAATATTTTATACCATACATGAATGGTAAATTTCTGACTTGAACCTTTTTTTACCAATGGAATTTCTCAAAGACTAAATGACATAGACTTAAATCCTTTATACCAATCGATTGAGAATTTTTAGTTCCCCATCATACTATAGGTATGGGGAACTTAGGTAATCGTGAAAAATTCGACCTCGGTTTTTTGACTTTTCTACACGTTTTCAGGTGTGAGGAATCCGAAAATGACAAAATTTCTATGGTGTCTGTCTGTAGGGTGTCTGTTAGTCTGTTAGTCTGTTAGTGGGTCAGTCCGTTAGTTTGTTAGTCTGTGTACACGATATCTCAGGAACAAATTGTCGCAGAGAGGTCAGATCACTTTTAAAATATTACTTTCGACACTGGCAAGAACCCTATTCATTTGCAACATTCGATTTTTAAAACTTCGTAAGTTATTCGAAATTTACGATTTTCTTAACATGGGAGAATAGGACAAAAAATCACTTAAACGTGCATTAAATGTAAACTTTTTACTGTAAAAATGTCAGACCAGTTTTAAAATATCAGTTTTGATGCCGAAATGAACATCAGTAACTATAAATATGCTACTTTGAAAATTTCGCAAGTTACTGGAAATTTACGAATTTCTTAACATGGCAGTGTAGGGCAAAATTTCACATAAACGTCAATTTTGAGAGATATTTTCATCGTAAAGATGTCAGACTACTTTTGAAACATTATTTAGGACACTGGCATGAATATTAATGACTATGAATTTTCCAATATAAAGATTTCGTAAGTTATTGTAAATTTACGAATTTCTTAACATGGCTGAATAGAGCAAAATTTCACATAAACGTCAATCTTGAGGGATATTTTCATCGTAAAGATGTCAAACCACTTTCGAAATGATATTTAGGATACTGGCATGAATATCATAGACTATGATTTTTCCAATTTAAAAAATTCGTAAGTTATTTGGAATTTACGATTTATTTAACATGTCAGAATAAAGCAAAATTGAGCATAATCTTCCATTTTGAGGATCCTAAATACGTTAGACAACTTCAAAATTACGTTTATGATATTTGTTTGAACATGATTGAATACAAATATTCTAGTAGGAAAATTTCGTAAATTATTCGTAATTTACGATTTTATCAACATAGCGAAATTGTATATTTTTCATATTAATATGAATTTGAGGATTATTGCATTGGAAATAGTAGCATGAAAACTAAACAACGGAATTGACCCCGATAAAATAAATTAATAGATTAGAATAAGATAAATATATCGAAGTGAACGGTGGATAGCCTATTAGGGGGGATTTCATTCTGTCACTGTATGAAGCTTTGGTCAAATTGATTTCTTTTAACATTATTGCCGAAACGTCAGTGGAGGCCCTCTGTTGAGACTCAAAACGGTTTTGGGCTGTGTCTGTCTGTCGCGCGATAGCGGCCGCCAAAAAAGCGCTATTTACTTGAAATTTGGTACACATGTTCATGAGCCCCACGAAATCAGCTGTATAGTTTTTGGTATGTATTCCATTTGTAGTTCGTATACAGGGACACGCCAAAGTTTTTCTTATCATTACGGCCTATGGGAGGAATTTATATGTATCACGATAGCGGCCACAAAAATCACGCTATTGACTTGCAATTTGGTACACGTGTTCATGTGCCCCGCGAAATCTGCTGTATAGTTTTGGGTGTGTATTCCATTTGTAATTTGTGTACAGGACACGCCAAAGTTTTTCTTATCATTACGGCCTATGGGAGGAATTTGTATGTACCGCGATAGCGGCCACAAAAATCACGCTATTGACTTGCAATTTGGTACACGTGTTCATGAGCCCAACGGAATCAGCTGTATAGTTTTAGGTGTGTATTCCATTTGTAGTTCGTGTACAGGGACACGCCAAAGATTTTTTATGATTACGGCCTATGGGAAGAATCTGTATGTACCGCGATAGCCACCGCAAAAATCAAGCTATTGACTTCCAATTTTTGCCGAAATGTGAATGGAGGCCCTCTGTTGAGACTCAAAAGGATTTTGGATTCCGTCTGTCTGTCTGTCTGTCATGCGATAGCGGCCGCAAAAAACACGCTATTGACTTGAAATTTTGTACACATGTTCATGATGTCCACGAAATTAGCTGTAAATTTTTCGGTGTGCATTCCATTTGTAAGTTCGTGTACAGGGACACGCCAAAGTTTTTTTTACCATTACGACCTATGGGAAGAATTTGTATGTACCGCGATAGCGGCCCCCAAAATAACGCTATTGACTTGCAATTTGGTACACATATTCATGAGCCCATTGAGCAAGCATTTGACGAAACTGATATAGATCTGAGACTGACCGCCTTGGCGAAAATAATGCTCCTTTCATACTTTTCTATCGAAAACAGACTGTTCTGGAAAATTCTCGTATCACATCAGCCAATGAGATTAGAGCTTCCATATTTGGTATATCCCTAATAAGGATTTTCTCGCCAAGATCGCCAAAAAATCGCCAAGGAGGGAAATAGTCGCCAAATTTGGCGCCAAATTTATTTCTTCCCTTATAGGAGCTTTTTAATGCGTTTTTAAAGGAAAATTTGGCTATTTTAATGCTAAAACGACTATAAAGGCACAAAATTAGCATTTTATCAACTTACTAAACCTCTTTGAAAGAATTTATACAAAAATAAATGCAATTATTTACAATTTCGTAACACTTTATATCATATACAAATAGGTATACAAAGAGAGATACAACGGGGGGTTGAGGGGGGCTGTCGCCCCCCTCAGGAATGTATTTGATTTTGGTAATAAGTCGATCGAATCAATATATACTATTATATAATAAGGAATAAATAAAAATGACCTATTGAATAATGTCTGATGCAAATAGGACGTTGAGGCTCCTGATCTGCAGATCCACTAGTAATATGTCTCGCACTAGAAATTTCTGAGAACATAAATATGATGGGGAACTGAGCAGAGTCCACCTATGCCAACTAGTTTTTTCTAAGTCTGACTATGTACTTAACTCAAAATCGGCATTTTTGGACTTAAATCCTTTATACTTATCAGTACAGATATATAAATTAAATTTTTAATTAAATATATTTTATCCGTGTTTTACAGTGAATTCTTTTATAAATTGTGGTTTTCTATAAATACACGTGGAGTATCATGTCTCTATTTGAGATGATATTTTATATTATGTCTATAGCAATGCAGGATAAGAGAAAGTAGGGTAACTGTTACACCAGATAATTAAATTTATCGTGAAAAATAAAATAAGAAAAAAAAAAAGAAGTTAAAAACAAGGTTTAGAACATGTTTTAAACTTATATAAGCAAGACTTACATCGAGGTTGGTCTTGCTTATCATCATTCATATTGCAATTCTCATGTACGTTATCTGTCTTTCATAGAACGAAACCTAGTTGGGCGGAAAAAAATTCTAGAAGAATAATTTTTTATTATTTTTTACGAAGATAATTAATTTACACTTCGAGTGAAAGGTTCACTTTCATTTTTATACTTGCATAATTAATTTCTTCATAGTAGCGGCGTACTTGAAGTACAATCAATCACGTTCATTGGAGGTTCGAACATATAAAAACACTTAGCGATCTTCCACAGATAAAATTTTATTTTGACATCAAGCTTTTGTTCTATTCTTGATGGCCTTGAATTTGAAAAGATTTAAGATACTGTGGGCATTCCAGAACTTTAATTTATGGTCTTCATCACATTTTATTAATTCTTTTAATGATAAAGAAGAGTTATAGCTTTTGTGTACTTTTTTTTTAACCGCAAGCGATTTAGTACCTGTTGCCTATCTTTAAGTAATAAAGTAAAAGCGGAAGGCAGTCATTTGCTTATCCTTTAATTTTTTTAATTTTTTATATTTATTCTCTTAGATTTTTCTAGAAATATGATAATTTTGTGCTAAACTTTCATTTTCTGTTTTTCAGTCTCATGGAGTCAAAATTCAAACTTACTACTGAGGTCCAAATTCTGTGCATGAATGTATATGTGTGTCGTATGTGTTTGTTGATATATAAACTGATATGAACATTTTGAAGCTTCATTTATGCTGCTATGCATTCTAGTACAGAAGTTATGACAAAATTGTAACTAATGTAAAGATTGAACTTTTTTACACTTTCAAATTTTAATTCTAATTTTCTCAAAAGTGCTTTTTTGCCACTGTTGGCTAGATTTTGAAAATTTTTTTTACCTATCACTTTAAAATTTTGCACGTACATTTATGCAAAAGACATCGGTAAGAGGAATTAATATTCAATGAAACTAATTTTATTTTGTTCAAACATTTTTACAAAAATGCTTGGATTTTTTAAAAGTTTAAAAGTTTTAAATTTAACATATTTTTTAAAATGGTAAATTTTCAGATATATCTAAATCTTTAACTCATTATATAAGAAATTTCTTTTATATAAATGTGTGTGTAAAGTTTTAAAGCTATCGGTGCAGAAGGTTTTTCCAAAATCTTGCGGCTAGTGGTCAAATTTTAAACTTTAACACTTTTTAGAAATTTAAGTTTAAAATTGCAATGAAGTTTAAGATTATATCAATTTAAATTTTTCTCATAACTTTTCAACCAAAGTGTCTAGAAACACAAATGAAGTGTCCAAATGATTAGAAAAGTTTAGTTTTTTAAGTTTAAAATTACCTAGACCCTTTAATATAATTAAATATAAGTAAGGATTTCATCAATTCAAGTAAAGCACAACGGTCAGAAAATTAGAATCGTTTTGAAAACACCACAGAAATATTAGACATCACGCGTTTCGAAAGAGTGAGTCTTTCTTCGTCAGATGCTGAGGAAAGCACATGTCCTACCTTTGCTACTATTCAGAAGACATGTTCCTGATTTTAATTAAATACATTTAGAAAATTATTTTCCGAAATGTTACCAGTTTCCTTTAACTCATGGCTTAATAGTAGGAAACAAAATGAATTAAATATTTAATGAAAGTTCACGAATGGAAAATATAGTCCCGGAAAAAACTAAAATAAATAAATAAAATACAGTGATTTTCCTTACAATTTGCAGTAAATAGATTGTCTGCAAGTTCCTTTAGTCCCTTTATTGGACTAAAAACAGTTTTGATGAATTGGAAAGAATATTTATAACAGAATTTTATTCATCTCTTGAAATGAAATTGACTAAACTAACACAAATATGTAAATTCATAAAATGGTATACTGTAGAAGTGACTAAGGTCACATTATCAGCATCGAGATCCAAGGAGTCTCCAAATCCCCTTATTTTTGTTTATGCGTGCTATTAGGAATACGATTAAGTGGTCGCGGAATGCTGTTTAGTCAAATGTCCCTATTAGCGTAATCATGCAGTGCTCATGTAGGATTGAAACATCATATCACCATCTTATCTCTTATTCCTGTCTCCTCTCTCATTCACATCTTCTTGCCAAAAATGTTACAGTTACAGTTTTTAACGTGTCAGAAAAATGTATCCATTTTTCAAGGACTTTTAATTATCCTTGGCTAAAAAACTATTTTGATTAATTAAATTTATTAAAATTCGTACACTTAAGACATTATACGAAATTCAATATATCTTTTGCGTATTAAAAAAGTGAAAAGTGTCACTCTTTTCCCATAGTAATAGAGTGAACATTCTTCTCATTTCTCACAAACAAAAACATAGAATTGCTTACAATGCTAGAAGTGTACAAATTTTGATGAAGTTAATCCATCAAAATAATATTTTAGTTAAAGTAATTAAGTAATTAAAAGTTTTTAAAAAATAATAATTCCTAACATTCTAAAGTTGAACTATAACGTTTTTGGAGAATGAACCACATACATTACACTTTCCAATTAATTAAATCAAACCAGGATTGATTTAGCTTGGTTTGATTTCGTCCTTCTATACTGTCATTTTTTGCACGCTAGAACTACTTAGACCAAAATGGGGACACGTGTCATAAAGATAATTCCCAACCACCACAAATATTTATGCCTGTTCCGGAATTCGAACACGGAACCTGGGAAATAAGAGACAGAGGCTGACAGATAACGTCAGAATACGTAGATTTTTATAACGGACACACACACACACACACACGCAAAAAAAAAAAAAAAAAAAAAAAAAAACTTTTCACATTTGTAAGAGGATATGAAAACACATAATATATAAGCATTAATATGTTTTTTGTTTTGTCTTTTTAGTCTTTTCAAATTATGAAAATTTCGTTTTTTCTTTTTCTTTCTTTTTTTTTTTTTTTTAAATAATTGTAATATTTTCTTTATTATTTTTTTCAGCTTAATGCCTGAATGTATAATTAAATACATTAAAGCAGGCAATAAGACAAAAAAGTTGAGAAACAGTAATTTAGATGACTATCGTGAGATAGAATAATTTTCTTACATTTTTTTTCTTCTGCTATTATAACAATTATGTGTGCCGTTTCGTCTTAAAAATACATTATTATTTCCTCCTTTTTTTTTTTTTTTTTTTTTATTTCGTTTATGGACGAGTATAATTCTAGAGACTCGAAAAAAAAAAAAAAAAAAAAAAAAAATAAATAAAACAAATATATATTTCATAATACATTCTAAAATAATATGTATATCATTGTTTATTCCAGTTACATATTACATTTTAATGCTGACATTACAAACAGTTATTAGAATATTCAATTAATACAAGTTAAAATATAACTTTTTTTCCCTCAGAAAATTCCTTCTTGTGTTTTTAACAATTCTTTCAAACGGAATTTTATTAGACTTCATTTGAGCATTCAGAATCCTGAGTTATTTTTTTCAAAATCGAGCCTACCTTTATAATGACTCCAAACATGACCTTTGCTTGTAAGTCATACTTAAAAATTACCGTGGAAACATAGTTGTCATTCTACATTTAAAACAAAGTCTTCAGAAGATAATATCTTTAGATTCAAAATGGAGACTGATGATGAATTTATTATTATTATTATTATTTTGAAGTTTTTTAAGTATTCAGTATCATTGTCCTTTTTACTTTCTTCTATTTATATAAGAAGAAAATATTGATTTCGTGAAAATTTTTAAAGTCGGGTTTTCAACGGATTTATATGTTTTCAGATGTCCCGAATACGATTTGATTATTTTTTTAAAAGTGTCTGTCTGTATGTCTGTGTATCAAAAATTTTATGGACGTTGTATGGACGAACTAATGCATAATATTTAACCAAATTCGATATTTAGTTGGACCTTGATCTAAACTGGTGCTGATTATATTAAGGATCAATTATTCAACAGGTGCACTGTTATCAAAATTTTATATAATTTTTAATATGGCAGTATTGGACAAAATTTCGTATAAATGTACATAATGAAATGTATTTTTAAATAATGATTGTAAAATTACTATGAATTATTGATAATAGTATTAATGATTTAGGATAAAAAAATGTGTGCATGTAGGAGCATAGCTCCCTCCCAAGAAAGAAATACCCTCAGGGAATGTAATTTTTTAATATTGGTTTCTTTCAAAAAACGCAAGCAAATGTTTGAACATTTAAAACAAAATTCTCGATTTTTTTCACAAAAGGTCGCATTTCTTTTGATATCGACAAAAAGTCGACTTTCTTTCGGCACTTAGTGTTATACTTCTTTGATATAAAAATCGTCTGCACACATCACGGAAAATAACTTTATAAATATAATTTGTACTGCGTGAATTTGTATAGCATAATATAGAAGAAAATCTTCTAGTGGCTACAGCATACTAGTTCATATAGGATTCGCATCAGCAATGAAAATTTAATGGTCCAAATAAGACTACGTAGTTTATGATTTATTCGTCCAAAAATTTAAAATGGTTGACAAATATATACAAGTGCACAATTTCTATGCCCAAATTTACCGCATACATAATTGGTTTTTTGCGAAAACAATAGAAACATTTTAATATAAAAATATTGTGAGTACAAAAAAAAAAAAAAAAAAAAAAAAAAAAAAAAAACTTAAGTGAATGTTTGAACATTTAAAACAAAATTGTTAATTTTTTCACTCATCATGGAAAATAACTTTAATAAACATAACTTGTACTGCGTGAATTTGTATAACATAATATAGAAGAAAATCTTCAAGTGGCTACAGCATACTAGTTCATATAGGATTCGCATCAGCAATGAAAATTTAATGGTCCAAATAAGACTACGTTGTTTATGATTTATTCGTCCAAAAATTTAAAATGGTTAACAAATATGTACAATTTTAATGCCCAAATTTACGGCATCTATAATTTGTTTTATGCGAAAACAGCAGAAACATTTTAATATTAAAATATTGTGAGTACAATCTTTGTATGTGTTTGTGTTTTGTTATTAATATTAGTTCCCACAAAGTAAAAGTCTAATTTCAGTAATTAATTAAACTAGTTGGCATAGGTGGACTTTGCTCATTTCCCCCTCATATTTATGTTCTCATAAATTTCAAGTGCGAGACATATTATAATCATGTTAAAAGAAATGAATTTGACCAAAACTTGATACAGTGACAGAATGAAATCCCCGCCTAATAGGCTATCCACAGTTCACTTCGATATATTTATCTTATTCTAACCTATTAATTTATTTTATCAGGGTCAATTCCGTTGTTTAGTTTTCATGCTACTATTTCCAATGCAATAATCCTCAAAATTCATATTTATATGAAAAATTTACAATTTAGCTATGTTGATAAAATCGTAAATTATGAATGATTTACGAAATTTTCCTATTAGAATATTTGTATTCAATCATGTTCACACAAATATCATAAATGTAATTTTGAAGTTGTCTAATGTATTTACGATCCTCAAAATGGAAGTTTATGCTCAATTTTGCCTTATTCTGACATGTTAAGTAAATCGTAAATTCCAAATAACTTAGGAATTTTTTTAATTGGAAAAATCATAGCCTATGATATTCATGCCAGTGTCCTAAATAATATTTCGAAAGCGCTTTGACATCTTTAAGATGAAAATATCCCTCAAGATTTACGTTTATGTGAAATTTTGTTCTATTCTGCCATGTTAAGAAATTCGTAAATTTCCAATAACTTACGAAATTTTTGTACTGAAAAATTCATAGTCATTAATATTCATGCCAGTGTCCTAAATAATATTTCAAAAGTAGTCTGACATCTTTACGATGAAAATATCTCTCAAAATTGACGTTTATGTGAAATTTTGTCCTATACTGCCATGTTAAGAAATTCGTAAATTTCCAATAACTTGCGAAATTTTCAAAGTAGTAGCATATTTATAGTTACTGATGTTCATTCCGGCATCAAAACTGATATTTTAAAACTGGTCTGCAATTTTTACAGTAAGAAGTATCCATTTAATGCACGTTTAAGTGAATTTTTGTCCTTTTCTCTTATGTTAAGAAAATCGTAAATTTCTCATAACTTACGAAGACTTTTAATTCGAATGTTGCAAATGAATAGGGTTCTTGCCAGTATCGAAAGTAATATTTTAAAACTGATCTGACTTCTCTGCGATCATTTGTTCGTGAGATATCGTGTACATAGACTAAGAAACTAACGGACTAACACACTAACCCACTAACAGACTAACACACTAACAGACACCCTACAGACAGACACCATACAAATTTTGTCATTTTCGGATTCCTCACACCTGAAAACATGTAAAAAAGTCAAAAAACCGAGGTCGAAAATTTTCACGATTACTTAAGTTCCCCATACCTATAGTATGATGGGGAACTAAAAAGTTATAAATTATGGGAAAGGTATTTTTAACAACTTTCAACAAAATGCACTGAAAAAATTGAGTTAAAAAATTAAGAAAGTAAGTAAATGTCAAAAATTGCAAAAAACATTCAAAAATTTTTCAGGTCAAATTAATTAAGCAGGACCCTTTGTTTTTCAAAAAAAGTAGGCACGAGTGCAGTGTTAATGAACGTAATATAATTAAATATATTTAAAACACTTTAAATACACGTAAATATAAATTTATTTAAAAGATGTTAATTTTTTTTTTTTTTAATCCAAAGCTTTTCGCTTTAATAATAAAGCATCATCAGGGATTTATGATTCGTTTCCATTGCGCAGTTTTAAATATGTTTTCTTTTTATAGTCAACAGTTAATTATTTTATATATAACGTGATATATTTTAAATATCAGCAAAAAACAATATGAATTCCGGTAGAGGTTGGACCAAGGAGTTAAGAAAAGTGAGAGAAGCTGGAACTATTGCATATCATACGAGGTTATTGTAGGAGAAAAAACATCATGAATAAGCAGAAATAAACTATTAACTATTTTATAATATTGTGCCAAATTATTGGTAAAATTGCAGCATCTTTGGAATTTATTGCATTTTTGCATTTAATTATATGAATAGCTTCGGAAATGTAAAGTTCTTGGATATTAGATGGTGCTGTAATAATTTTGGCTTTATCCCATATAGGGTTGGCGTTTGTGTTGGCATAGATGAAGTCGACTAGAGTAGAACTATTTGCTTCTTTTATATTTCTTATATGTTCTTGTATTCTTTTATTTAAAGTCCTCTTGGTCTGTCCAATATAATAGAAAAGTTCTTTATTGCTTTCTATGGGAATTTGATAGACTCCTCCAGTGGGTCCATTTAAGTCGCGGTCATGAAGGGTTAATTGTTTAATAGTTATAGGAGAACTGAATGGAATAAAGTAATTAAATTTACGTTGTATATAATGTTTAAAGCTATAGAATTCTTTACAGAAACGTAAATTTAATTTCTTTATTCCATTCAGTTCTCCTATAACTATTAAACAATTAACCTTTCATGACCGCGACTTAAATGGACCCACTGGAGGAGTCTATCAAATTCCCATAGAAAGCAATAAAGAACTTTTCTATTATATTGGACAGACCAAGAGGGCTTTAAATAAAAGAATACAAGAACATATAAGAAATATAAAAGAAGCAAATAGTTCTACTCTAGTCGACTTCATCTATGCCAACACAAACGCCAACCCTATATGGGATAAAGCCAAAATTATTACAGCACTATCTAATATCCAAGAACTTTACATTTCCGAAGCTATTCATATAATTAAATGCAAAAATGCAATAAATTCCAAAGATGCTGCAATTTTACCAATAATTTGGCACAATATTATAAAATAGTTAATAGTTTATTTCTGCTTATTCATGATGTTTTTTCTCCTACAATAACCTCGTATGATATGCAATAGTTCCAGCTTCTCTCACTTTTCTTAACTCCTTGGTCCAACCTCTACCGGAATTCATATTGTTTTTTGCTGATATTTAAAATATATCACGTTATATATAAAAGAATTAACTGTTGACTGTAAAAAGAAAACATATTTAAAACTGCGCAATGGAAACGAATCATAAATCCCTGATGATGCTTTATTATTAAAGCGAAAAGCTTTGGATAAAAAAAAAAAATTAACATCTTTTAAATAAATTTATATTTACGTGTATTTAAAGTGTTTTAAATATATTTAATACAAATGACACGTGTTCAATTTAACTCTTTATTTTTTAGAGATTATTTATAAGAACGTAATATAGTAGACTCAAAATAGCACTGATGAAGAACTTAAAAAAATTTTTTGAATTCGACTATTGAGCGATAACAAACGATGTTTGCCAAAGACAAAAAATGAAAATTGGAGCTCTTTTAAAGCGCACGGACTTTGTTTTCTAAAAGGATTGCTTAGGCCAGGGATCGCCAACCTTTTAGAATTCCCGGACCACTAATTTCATGATTTAAAATCCCACGGACCATTAATATGACAATTCAAAATTGTGGAGAAACTAATTTAATTGATTAAGAAATGTAACCATATTTCAAGAATAATATTCAAAACTTGTCCGTTTTATAAATATGAAATAAACACATTTAATATAAAGCGGTATAAATACTTATTTTATTATAAGAAAAACGCAAATACTTATTTAATCATAATAATGATGCTTAAAGTTTGTTTGATTGTAATCAAACAATTATAGGGTCGAGCATGAACACCTTTTTATTGCTTCCTAATTATGAGAGACTTAGGCGAAAGGATTCATTATAGTGATAAATTGCTGTTTCCGTATATAAAACTGTATTTACCAAATCTAGTAATATGCATATTATATTGTTAGATTGTTGAAATTCAATGGGAAATTACATTTTTCATGTACATTTTAAACCTTTGAAGAATTTGAACATTCTAATAAATTTAGAATAATTCCCCCCCTAAAAATAATCCGAAGATATTCTTGAGAAAATAGCATTTTCTTAAGACTTTCTTCAAATATTTTAAAATATTTTGAAGATTTATCTTTTTCTATAAAATATCTTCAGAAATTTCAAAGACAATATGAAGAAATTTTGTAAACTTTCTTAAGAATGGGCCAAATAACTTATTCTGCAGATTTTCTCTAAAAATATCTGCAGAATATCTTGAGATTATTTTTAGTGGGGTCCTATCTAAGTATTAAATGCAGATTAGGAATTCAAAGCGATAACTATGTCGAATACTTCAAGTTAAAATTTTTAGGATAACGTATTATTCCGTTTATCATATCTGGAAAATTCTGAAGTCCAATATTGTGAATTTGAGGGGTTCGAAAATACCCTAAATTAAAATTAACATCAGTAGAAATTACTAATAAAACATTAAAAAACTCAAATAATGTTAAGAGTTTATTAAAGAACCACCAAAAATTTGTCGTGGACTTGCATGACATTTTGTGAATAACAAAATATATTTAACTATCTGTCTTTTGAAATGAGAAGCAAACATTCAAACCGTGTTTTCTCCTTCGGAAACAATTTTTCAGACAACGCAAAAACTAATAAATTAAAAAATAACTAAACTCAAAACCTAATTATCGTTTGTTTAGATGTATTACAAGATACCAGGAAAATATGCAGACATATCTAGGAAAATATGTAGACGTATTATTTTTATGTTAAATTCAACGTGATATCTCTAACTCAATTTTTTTATTTTTAAAGAAAACAGGTTTTGAATGCTTGCTCCTCAAATATAAATAGAAAAAAAAGTTTCATGAAATATTTTAAACGACAAATTTGTTGCCCATGCTTCTGATTCTGGTGGCAATTGTTGATGACCTCCCGACATTTATTTCTACTTCGCCATGCTGACGTGAATACTACGAATAAACAAACAATTTTACCTTTTTTTTTTTGTTATTTTAAAATACGTTTATTTTTGTAAATTTTAAAGCTATAAAAATGAGTTCAATTAATTTGTACGGTGAAGAGATATTTTCAAACTATCGAAATTTATTAGAGGATCGTAATTGAATGATGATATAACTTAACGATACATGAATAGGCTCTTCCCACCTGACGTCAGAGGTCACATGATAGAGGAAAAACAAATAGCAGACAAAGTCTTGTTTATCTAGAGCGATTACTGAAATAACATATTTTCTATTCTTATTTTTGATCAATCGTATTTAATCTGTGTTATTTTTTGTACATCATCATTTTTAATCTATTTTATATCATTATTCATCACCTTTTGTTTGCCGTATACATTTACAATCATCATTTAGTTCATATTTGTTATTGATGTTCATGAAGACGATGCTTAAATACTCTGATTTTTGGTACTTAAATCAGTGACAGTGCAATATCGTACTGCGTAAATCCATTTAGACCAGTAACTAAGTTAATTAACTTGTTGTAACACCTTTATGCAATTAAATTAAATGAAAACATTTTAAAATTTCAAATTATAATCCATAAACATTCCACAAGAACAAGCTGTTATTTATTGCTAGATCAGTTAATGTTACAGTTACACTACAATATACAAAAATCGATTCTTATAGGTAAAAATAAATAAACACATAAAATGTTTTTTAAAAATTATTAAATCTACAAATACAATTATTCTACTGTTTGCAAATGCACACTATTACTTTTATTTTATTTTATATTAAATATTAACATTTTTGTTCTTAAGAACAATATTTAATTGAATTCGATTCTCAGAATTCGATTATTCGTTTTCCTCTATCACGTGATTGAGCATTGATGTCATTCATTTGATGAATTCATTTGATGTCATTTTCCTCATGAACAGACATTTTTACTAATATTTTGTTAATTTGATGTTTCATCATAAATTTTTAAGTTACAGCCGCCAGCAAAATTATTCGAGCGCTAAGCACTAATAATCTTAATGAATTTTTTAATAATTCACTTTTTTAATTCCTTTATTAAAAAGTACACTTAATACTGTTTTGTTAAATAAAACCTTGTCGAATCATGTTCCTAGACTGAATAAGAACATGATTCGATAAGGATTTATTTAACAAAACAGTATTAAATGTACTTTTATACTTAGGAATTATTACTAGCGCTCGAAAAATTTTGTTGCCGACTGTACTAGCAAACGCGCAATTTAAAACTTAAATAACCTGAAATGCAAAATATATAAATTATATTATTTTAAAATAATTTTAGTTTTCTATAATGACACATAATGCATGTTTTATATAATGCAGAAATTATCATAAAAGAAGTCAACAGAATGATAATTAAAATCACCAATTTACTTACTGATTAAAACGTATTAGACGCATGCCTTTAAGATGAAAGACTGAGAATAAAAGATATAACTGAACTCAACTCGAAAATACTCAGCATTCAAACCAAAATAAAGTTTAGCTGTTAGTTATAGAAAATATATCACAGAAATGTCATAATGAGCGAGATGTTTATTCTAGTTTAGAGATAAATATTGCGCATGTGAAGATGTCGTAAAGATTCAGTTTCATTTAATGATGAAGAAAAAAAATTTAGCTTATATTTTTTCCACTCATTAAAGTACAGAAATAAAAAGTTAAGAGGAAAAATAAATAAATTAATAAATAAAATCCTCTTAAAGTTTCTTTTTTTCTTTTAACAAAATGAGCAGATAATAATCATATCTAAAATAAAATACATAAAATATTTACAGAAAAAGTTATTATTATTATTATTATTATTATTGTATGTAAATGAATAAAAACAAACTCAAAAAGTTTGAAAAAAGTACGAAAAAATTTTAATTACTAGATGTAAAGGAAATTTATTATAAATTTATTTACAAAATTATTTATGCTTAAATAAATAAATAAATAAATAATATAAATAAATAATAAAATAAAAAATAAAATAAAAAAACCTTAAAAAAAAAAATCTAAATTACCCAAAAATAAAGTTTGAGGCAAAATAAATACATAAAAATAAGGAACAACTTCAGTATACACCCACAATAATATTTGGCGATTTTTTGTTGGCGATTATGGCTAAATAATAAATCTAAAAATCATAAATCATAAATGATAAATGATAAAATCATAATCTAAATCATAAATCATAAAACATAAAATCACAAATTTAAAATAAACAACATATAGGCTGCCATATTATATTGCAAACAGTCCAGAACGACATCGTTATCGTTCAAAACGGCCCCAAAGAAAAATAGCCAAATTCAGCTCTGGGTGTATACTGAAGTTGTACCAAAAATAATAATAAGAACTAATAAAATTACACTTAAAAAAAAAAAAGTTGCACTTCGGGAGTGCCGACAGAAGTGAAAACGTGAACAATTACGTGTGTATTTCTTGAATCGTTAGGAAATATTTTATTGTGTAGGAAATACTTTTAAATGAAGTGTTTTTACTTTCTTCTATATGTAATATAGAGAAAGTATTGGATTCGTAAAAATTTTCGACCTCGGGTTTTTGATGGATTTACACGTTTTGAGAGCTGTAGAACACGATTTGACCCTTTTTAGAAAATGTCTGTCTGTCTGTCTGTCTGTCTGTCTGTCTGTCAGTCTGTGTGTGTGTGTGTGTGTGTGACAAAATTTTGTGGCAACTGTATCTCAGGAGCTACTGCACAGAATTTCATACAAATTAGTATGTAGTTGCACCTTGACATAAATTAGTGCCTATCAACTTTTGGTAAAAATTGTCTTACAGGTTGCGTTGCCATCCTGCTTTTTCTAAATTTTTAACATGGTGATATAGGACAAAATTTTGTATAAATGTGCATAAAGATAATTATTTTTTAGTAATCATTATGAAATTTACAAGAATTATTTATAATAGAGGTAGTCAACTGGGGAAAAAATTTTGTATGCGTAGGAGCCTCGTGAACCCCCCTAGGGGGGAAGTCCCCCCTCGAAGGGAGTAAATTTTCAAGATGGGTATCTTTCGAAAGGTCTCGTCAATACCTTTAAAACGAATGGTTGAACTATAAATCTGTGATAATTTAAAACAAAGTTATCGATTTTTTTTACTTTTAACAAAAAGTAACTTAGAAAAAAAATAGTTTTTTTTTTTTTTTTTAAACGAAATTTAACCAGACTTGGTATTTAGTTGGCCCCTGACATAAACTGGGGCTGATTAGATTTGGGGATCAATCACTCAACAGGTGGTGCTGTGATCGTATTTTTTCTAAATTTTTAACATGGCAGTATATAGGACAAAATTTCGTATAAATGTACATAATGGGAGTTATTCTTAACCTGTGATTGTGAAATTAATATGAATTATTGATAATAGTAGTAGTTAATTAGGAAAAAAATCTCGGTCATCGCTTCCCTCATCCCAGGGGAAAGTAGCCCCCGGGGGAGGGGGGGGGTAAATTTTCAAGATGGGTATCTTTCAAAAGGTCTCGTCAATATCTTTAAAACGAATGGTTGAACTATAAATATGTGATAATTTAAAACAAAGTTATCGATTTTTTTTTTTTTTTTTACGAAAAAAAACTTTGAAAAAAAAATCGTATTTATTTATTTTTTTTTTTTTTAATATTGTTACTGTGTGAATTTGTATAGGAAAATATAGAAGAAAGTCTTGTGGTGGCCACAGCATACTAGTTTTATTCATTAATATAAACTACTACTACAAAAATTATATTACAATTTTATTTAATGCGCTAACTGCAATAGAGACAGTGTCCGGAGATGAGAGAAGTCGTGTAGAACCGCACCAGATTGTAAAAACGTGAGAAAAATGGCGGCTTTGGCCTTTCTCACGGTTTTGTGAGGTCTAACTGAAATAGAGACAGTGTCCGGAAATGAGAGAAGTCGTGTAAAGCCGCACCAGATTGTAAAAACGCGAGAAAAATGGCGGCTTTGGCCTTTCTCACGGTTTTGTGAGGTCTAACTGGAATAGAGACAGTGTCCGAAGAGGAGAGAAGTCGTGTAGAGCCGCACCAGATTGTAAAAACGTGAGAGAAATGGCGGCTTTGGCCTTTATCACGGTTTTGTGAGGTCTAACTGCAACGTTTCCGGCTGCAATCTATAAGAGACAGTGTCCGGAAATGAGAGAAGTCGTGTAGAGCCGCACCAGATTTTAAAAACGTGAGAAAAATGGCGGCTTTGGTCTTTCTCATGGTTCTGTGAAGTCTAACTGCAACGTTTCCGGCTGCAATCTTCAAGAGACTGTGTCCGGAGATGAGTGAAGTCGTGTAGAGCCGCACCAGATTGTAAAAACGTGAGAAAATTGGCGGCTTTGGCCTTTCTCACGGTTTTGTGAGGTGTAACTGCAACGTTTCCGGCTGCAATCTTTAAGAGACTGTGGCCGGAGATGACAGAAGTCGTGTAGAGCCGCACCAGATTGTAAAAACTTGAGAAAAATGGCAGCTTTGGGCTTTCTCACGGTTTTGTGAGGTCTAACTGCAATAGAGACAGTGCTCGGAGATGAGAGAAGTCGTGTAGAGCCGCACCAGATTTTAAAACAATATACAGTATATAATTACTAATACTTCACATTAGCAAGTTAATTGTATGATACATTATTTGTATCATACAAGGATGGAAAGCGTTTCGATGACGCGAATTCAATGATTTTTGTTCACCCAAAAGTTTTCACTTTAAATGGAAAGCGTCAGCTGACGATGACGGGAGTTCAAAGATTTTTCTTCACCCAAAAGTGCTCAACGCGCCTAAAGAAGTTTTCACTTAAAAAAAAAAAAAAAAAAAAACTAAAGACATGCTTTTGTTGAAACGCAAACTATAAAGTAATATTTGGCGCAAAAGAGCAAAAAATCAACACTATACTTTAAGTTGGTGAGCAACATACCTCCTCGTCAAATGCAAGTAATCTTAATAAATCTAAAAATTGCTTACTAAACAAATGTTTTAGCGTAATATTAAATAATTTTAAAATTATCAAATGAAAATAGTTGTTTACTTTATATATAAGCTTCTATAACACACCGACGTGATTTACGGTTGAAAGTATTTAATTTTACTTCATATATATATATATATATATATTTAATCACATAACTAACAAATGATTATGTCAGATACACTTAAATTATACGTATAGTTAACACTTCATATTATTTGAAAAATCTTTTGCATTTTGCAAATTGCAGTTATTAATTTATAATTATTTTTAACTTTGGAACAACTATAGTATTTCCCCTCAGCTAGATTTGGCGATTTTTCGTTGGCGATTATGGCTAAATCATAAATCTAAAATCATAAATCATATAGCATAAATGATAAAATCGTAAGCTAAATTATAAATCATAAATCATAAAATTATAAATCCAAAATAAATAGCATGTAGGCTGCCATATTATATCGTAAACAATCCAGAACGACATCGTTATCGTTCAAATCGGCGCCAAAGAAAAATCGCCAAATTCAGCTGAGGGGAAATACTATAGTTGTACCATATATACTTTTAAATCTTCAATAATAGTAAATAATGATAAAAAAAATTGTTGCCACTCAACGTTATACAGATACGGCCAAATTCTGTACCATATACGGGTTTTATACGTATAGATTTGCCCCTGATGTGATAGGCGCCTGAACATGCTTGTATATAGCATTGTCATTGATTATGAAGTCGTATGCAAATTTTCAGGTCCATCGGACGACCCGAAGTGGCCGAAAATTGAATTACAGGATTTCGTTACATACATTAACAGTTACATCATGTCAAGTTAATAAAAGCATGTTAAAAAGAACAAAATATTCAAGCAAACTTAATCTTCAATTTAATAGTTAATTTAACATAGTTAAGTACAACTAAGAAGATTTATGTAAGAAGTGTGTTTGGATGAAAAACAAAAGAACTTTTATATAACCTTATGTGCACACACACACATATATAGGAGGTGTAATATCACCCAACTCCTTCAGTGGCAGCGCAAGAATTACAAAAAGATTTTTAGAATGAAAAGTTGCAATAGCCCAGTAGTCAGTCTTCAGCTAGCGAGAAAAATCATCGTTCAGATACGAACGATAGACAGGCTCATGGCAGGAGATGGCCTTCCTGATATGACTTTGTTTTGATATGAATGGACAGCACACTGGTCTCTAGCCTACCTTATATATTTATACATTCAAAGAATGTTAAGGATATCTTTTGTGTTAGTCTGCGGAACACTACTGATCTGGCAGAAGTGTGAGTAGCTAAAATTTTATCATTCCTATTTTGTTATTACGTAAATAAAAAAAAAACTAGTATGCTGTGGCCACCACAAGACTTTCTTCTATATTTTCCTATACAAATTCACACAGTAACAGTATTAAAAAAAAAAAAAAAAAAAAAAAAAAAATCGATAACTTTGTTTTAAATTATCACATATTTATAGTTCAACCATTCGTTTTAAAGATATTGACGAGACCTTTTGAAAGATACCCATCTTGAAAATTTACCCCCCCCCCTCCCCCGGGGGCTACTTTCCCCTGGGATGAGGGAAGCGATGACCGAGATTTTTTTCCTAATTAACTACAACTATTATCAATAATTCATATTAATTTCACAATCACAGGTTAAGAATAACTCCCATTATGTACATTTATACGAAATTTTGTCCTATATACTGCCATGTTAAAAATTTAGAAAAAATACGATCACAGCACCACCTGTTGAGTGATTGATCCCCAAATCTAATCAGCCCCAGTTTATGTCAGGGGCCAACTAAATACCAAGTCTGGTTAAATTTCGTTTAAAAAAAAAAAAAAAACTATTTTTTTTCTAAGTTACTTTTTGTTAAAAGTAAAAAAAATCGATAACTTTGTTTTAAATTATCACAGATTTATAGTTCAACCATTCGTTTTAAAGGTATTGACGAGACCTTTCGAAAGATACCCATCTTGAAAATTTACTCCCTTCGAGGGGGGACTTCCCCCCTAGGGGGGTTCACGAGGCTCCTACGCATACAAAATTTTTTCCCCAGTTGACTACCTCTATTATAAATAATTCTTGTAAATTTCACAATGATTACTAAAAAATAATTATCTTTATGCACATTTATACAAAATTTTGTCCTATATCACCATGTTAAAAATTTAGAAAAAGCAGGATGGCAACGCAACCTGTAAGACAATTTTTACCAAAAGTTGATAGGCACTAATTTATGTCAAGGTGCAACTACATACTAATTTGTATGAAATTCTGTGCAGTAGCTCCTGAGATACAGTTGCCACAAAATTTTGTCACACACACACACACACACACAGACTGACAGACAGACAGACAGACAGACAGACAGACAGACAGACATTTTCTAAAAAGGGTCAAATCGTGTTCTACAGCTCTCAAAACGTGTAAATCCATCAAAAACCCGAGGTCGAAAATTTTTACGAATCCAATACTTTCTCTATATTACATATAGAAGAAAGTAAAAATGACCATTTTAATAAGGCTAGTGTAAAAATGATTTAATTAGTCGATGTAAAGAGAGATCAAATATCTCTCCTAATTCTAAAATGATAGTTTTTATAAAAGTAATAACTACAAAAAAAAAAAAAGAAAGAAAGAAAAAGAATTTCGCTAAAGCACGACTTGAAGTTATTTTTTCAGAAAGAAATGAAAAAATGCAGCATGTAGAACCGGATTGACAGTATGAGTTAAGAGAATTAGAAATAGAGAATAAAATGAATATTTTTAACGAAAATAATTCAGAATATAATTCTGAAACTAATGTAACTAAACAACAAAATTTCTTAAAATTAATGACACGTTTTGAAGGTATAAATAATATTAGTGTATATCTTGCTCTGTTATTGAAAAGACTTATATCCAGGATGAATATTTTAAAAGAAAACTGAACTACATATTTAAAGAATTTATTACTTTTAAACATTATTAGCATTAGTGATAGGGAACCTGATTCAATACCTAATGACTATGATCCTATAAAAAAAATATTTTTTAAATGTTTTTAAGTTAATGCCCAGTTTTGATAAAATCCCACACAGTAAAAAAAAAAAAAAAAAAGACTTGTTGTGATTTTGCTTTAGAATCGAAAAATTATTTAAAAAAATAAATAAAAGGATTATAAGTTACTAATTTTTATGAAAAAGAATTAATTATATAAGATTAAACAAAAATTACCTCATGAGATTTATTTTATCGTTGAGTTACCTAAAGTTAAAAATGTTGATATATTTGTGAATAAATTAGATTAATATGAAGCGTCCAGCCTTAATGTCAAAAAGATAACAAGAAATTTAATGATAATAAAAAGAAAGATAATTTTAGGATATGCCAAGATTATTGGTTTTTAAATAGGGGGGAAAAATAGTTAAAGAGAAATTTCTTTTGCCCTTAACAGAAAATGTACCAGACCGTTTAGAAAAAGCAAAAGTATTCACAACAGTTTATTTAAAGAACGGTTTCTTTTATGTAGAAATGGAAGAAAAAAGTCTAAAGTATATCGTGTTTGTCACCCATAAGGGTCCTTACGAGCATCTTAGAACTGCATTTTGACTATGCATTTCAGGTAATCAATTTTAACGATACATAAGCATTGAGTTTAGAGACTTATTGTGCGATAATACTGTAGTACATGAACGACATACCAAAATCGTCAGAAGATAAAGAAGAGGGTTTGAAAAAATTGAAACGTGTACTTGAAGTCACACAAGGTTATGGATTAAAAAAAAAATGCTAGTTTCGAAAAAGAATCGAATTTATAACATTTGTTATAAAAAATGGGAAAGTAGAACTTTCTGAAAGTAAAATATTAACAATTAAAAATTTCCCGAAACTCAAAACAGATAAGCATGTACTATCATTTTTAAAATTAACTGGGAAATGTATATCCAATTTAGTCGAAATTCTAAAACCTCTGAGACTTACTTAGAAACGAATCCAAATTTTAGTTCTGACATGAATAATTAATAACACATTTAAAGAATACATTTAATACATTTAAAGAACTTCACTGAGAAAAAAAAAATATATATATATACCACCTTCATCTAGAATGAATAAGTGGCCATTTTCTTAATCTCTTAACTAGAAATATAGATTTCCCAGCTATGCGCATAAGGCACGACAATAAACTGAATAGACGAAATAATCGAAAATTTCTAGTCTACACATTTCTAGAGGGTGAAACAATATTCTGAATATTCTGAATACTCTGAATCTTTTGTATGGAAAGAAATTCTAGCTTGATTGTCTAGAATTAGGTCATAAACCAAGATTATAGTTGCTGTAACCTGTCTCTTGTGTTCGTATTTATTTGGAGATATTTTCAAATAGGTTTGACCTCGATAATATACGCAAACTCTCTAGAATTCTAATAGCGGTTTCTGGAACTCGCTTTCAAAGGGGACTAGAATTTATAAATATGACATGGAACTATTTTTTCTAGAGTCACAATTTAGATTCTAGGTGTCAGTTACAGAATTTTTTCTTAGTGTTTTATTTTGTAAAACAGTATTATATCTTTTTAAGCCAGCTTCAGATATAGAGTTGCACACTAATGCGAGTAGTCAATGTTTTGGCTCAATTGTATTACAAAATGGGAATCATGGGAAAATTTTCTATACAATATATGACTAAAAAGACAGGGAAAATATAGTATCTATGGATTAGAAGTACTTACAGTTATCGAAGCTGGGAAGAAATTACTTATTGAGAATTAAAATTAAAATTGCTACGGATTCTGCTGAACTCCAGAAAACATTAAATAAAAAAGATATAACACCTAAAACAGCAAGATGGGCTTTATTCTTAGAAGAATTCGATTATGAAATTTAACATGCATCTAGAAGTCAAAAGAAGCATGTTGATGCACTGAATAGGAATGCTGTTATTATAATCAGTAAATCTCAAGATGAAGTTACAACGAAAATTTCTACTGCACAGGAATACGATGAACATATAAAAACAATTAAAGCGATAGAAAAAGAGGAAGAACATACATAATATAGATCATTTAACTACTGCAAAAATTGAAGGATTACTAAAAAAGAATTTTATATCCCTAAATCAAAAAATCTAATTGAAATGGTAATAACCAACTACATAGATTTTATGTTACATAATAATAAGGAAGACAAAGCATAAGAGTTTTCCTTAAATATCCTATTTTATACTTATCATATTGATCATATAGGATCACTCCCATCAACAAATAAAAAAATACCAGTATATGTTTACAATTGTGGTCGCATTTACAAAGTTCACATGGTTTTATCCGGTTAAATCAACATCATCTGATGAAGTTATTGTTAAGTTAAACTTAGAACAATCAATGCTTGGAACCCCTGAACTAATAATTAGGGACAGAGGGACAGAATTTATATCCAAATAATTCAATACTGTGCTTAACCGAAAATAGCACATATCATAATAACTAAGGGAATACCAAGAGTAAACGAACAAATCAAGCGATTATATAGAATTTTAATCCCTGTTTCATTTAAACTTATAAAGGATGTTGAAACAAAATGGTATAAATATGTAGAAGATATGCAAATAAAAATTAATAGTACAATTACTAGAAGTACCAAATGTACACCTTTTGAACTTATGATAGGGGCAAAAATGAGGAACAAGGAAAATCTGAATATTAAAGAAATTTTGCATGAAGAGTATTTGAGTTATGTGTTGAAAGAGCATAAAAATGTGAAAGAAAAAAAAAATCACGACGATACAAAAAGAAACAGAAAGCAATTCAGTAAGAAAAGAAAAAAAAGCAGCTGAAACTTATGAAATAAATGAATTAGTAGCAATACTGAGAACACAATACTGAACAGGACTAAAATTAAAAGAAAAATTTACTGGATCTCGCAGTGAAATCCAACGATCGTTATGATGTACAGAAGATTGGAAATAACGAAGGACCAAATCAGACCTCCACGACTGTAGATTATAGTAAGTCGTAGCCCCCAAACTTTGCATAATTCAATTAATTACACTTTTGTCTTTTTTGTCTTTTTCAGATATAGCTGTGTTATGCTGAGAAACTGGCTGATGAAGCAGTATTGCCACATTTGGGGACTTTTTATTCAATATCTGCCACTAAATTTTAATTGTAACAGTTCCCTTTGAAGATTAATCGTCTATTATGTATATCAAATATCACTTCTCAAAATTATTGGTGATTATTGAATAAAAAAAGCCTCTAAGTCTGGCAGTTCTGTGATGAAATCACCAACCTGTCAAGATCACCGAACTATAGGAGGTGTTCCATTTCAGTTCCTTCAGCGGCAGCACAAGAATTACAAAAGGTTTATAGAATGAAAGTGCACTGTAAAAAATAGGTTCTAAAAAATAAGTATATATTGTCTCAAAATAGCCCCGAAACAATATATATACTTAAATTTGAAAACCCATGTACTCATTTTTGAGTATATTGACATGCTCAAAAATGGGGTTGACCAATAAGAATCCCAATATCCCCATGTTTGACATGTCAATGTACTCAAAAATGAGTACATAGGTTTTCAAATTTAAGTATATGTTGTTTCGGGGCTATTTTGAGACAATACTTTTTTTTTAAGAACCTATTTTTTACAGTGTGGTAGTAGTAAGTCAGCTAGCGAAAAAAATCATCTTTCAGACTCGAACGACAGAGATGCTAAATGAAGACACGGCCTTCTCGATATGACTTCTTTTTATATGAATGGAAAGCATACGGTCCTCCAGATTATATTATTATTATTGTACAATATCAATTATATATTCAACATATGTTTCATGCGTTCACGTCATGGATTAAACGTTAGGGTTATTTCTGTACTGATAAGTATAAAGGATTTAAGTCCAAAAATGTCGATTTTGAGTTAAGTACATAGTCAGACTCAGAAAAAAATTCTCTATCGATTGGTATAAAGGATTTAAATCCATGTCATTTAGTCTTTGAGAAAATCCATTGGTAAAAAAAGATTCAAATCAGAAATTTAGCATTAATCTTTGGTATAAATATTTAATTCAATTTTTTCCCTTTATTAAATGAAGATTGACAATCAATGAATGGTATAAAGCGTATAAACCAACGTAATCCCCTTTTCCTAATCGATTCTGCTGATTTGTTTTTAGTTAGTTTAATTTTATTTTTCGTCTCCTGAAAAATCAAGAATATGGACTTAAATCCTTTATACTTCTCAGCACAGATTTTATGGCAAAGATTCCAGAGGCGGATTTATATTAGATTACGCCCTAGGCCTATTACGCTATGGTGTCATCCCCCTACACATGAATTATATTTTGAAATACTATGTATATATTTCCTAATCATAACAATGAATATAATAAAACTAAAAAATATTTATATTCTTCTTCTATGCATCAACCACTGTGCAACATTGCATATAACATTTAACAATCAACTTATAGTTAAAAAATAAATTAGTCCATTAAAAAAGAATATATATATATATATATTTAATTTTTCCTTTGAAAGTGTGATTTAATGGGCTGAATTAAAATTTTTATTTAAATCCAGTTTGTTCGTTCCATCACCGTATATCTATATGAAAGTCGTACCATCCCATAGCTTCATACGATCAGTGTGATTAACCATACAAATATGGTGTTACACAATATAAATACATTATTGTGTGTGTGTGTATGAGTATTTAAAACCGGTATGGAAAAATTCATAATGTGTCAAATGCGCTAAAAAGTGTTCTCGAAATCGACAAAAAATCTGATCGATCTCCAGTTTTAGTTACTTTTTAAATTTTCCTTTTCTTCCCTTTTCAAGTTTTAGTCGTCATTCAAATTTTAATCACCGCTACTGTTCAAATTTAAACACTTTAAAAATTTCGGATCCCCATAAAACACTTGCGCTCATAGGTCTAAGCCTAAATCCGTTACTAGAGAGACCTCTTTATTTTAGTGGTCTGGTTTTTTTTGAAGTGGTAAAATAGTATGAGGAACATATTGATTTTGCTAAATTTTGCTTATTCTACACATATATAGGCACATAAACAGGATGTATTCGAATTCATCATCAATATTTAGTAAGGAAGTTAAGAATATTAAAAGAAACTATTTCATATAGGAAAGCATGGACACAAACATACGCATGGCAGTGTAAAGGATGCTTTATGTCCTCAGCTCCTATTCTCACAAAGTTGTCTGAAGTGTGCAGCTAGTCTTCATTCGGCAAGATATCTTCATAGAAGTAACATGAGCTGGAAAACGTTTAATCGATTTGCAGATATTCATCTAATTTACGGTGCTGCAAAAGAAAGTTTTCTTATAACTACGTAAATGTATGCAGAGTTTCCTAAACAGCGCCTACATGACATAAGATGTCTTCAGTGTCGATCTGCGATTTACTCAATGAACGTTTGTATCAGCAAATGATCCTTTTTTGCACAATTATTGGAGTCGTGGTAGCCTGGTCGGTAGAGCGCCGAGCTTGTAATTGGAAGATTGTGGGTTCGATACTCGAGTCGGCGAAAGATCGTCATGCACACTAATGATGGTTGGTGCACGTGGCAATGTCTTCCACGTTCCCATCAGAGTTATACCTCAGGGGGTGACTGAAGCGGGGTAGTCCTCCCCTCCGTAGAGGATTAAAAATTGTGACGGCATGTCTTCGGACTATACTTAGGGGCGCGTCCCAAACCGTCCCCAATTATTCATTGCGTAGTACTAATGCGACGTTAAACCCAATCAAGCAACCACACAATTATCGATGAACACAACTGTCTCTCCCTTCAGGGATTACAAGTTTTTCCTCATAATAATTTTCCTTGAAATTCCGATTAAAAAAAAAAAAAAAAAAAAAAAATGCTTGTACAAATTACCACAGATAACTCCCGTAAAATCATAAAATACTCCCACTCAAAATACCACACAACGAGAAGTCGTTAAAATCTAGTTAAAACTACATACCAGTTTTACTGCCTACTTATCAGAATGCAAAGAAAGTAAAAACTGATATTAGTGGATAGCTCTGAGGTTACAGCTAGTGCTGGACGATATCAGAAATTAAATATCGCGATATATCACCAAGTTAATATCGATATTATGTGATATATTGCGATATTTCTTTCAAGATAGGAAAAAATAGATATTTGTTATTTTTTAAAGACATATGCATGCACACGAATTTTAAAGTATACAAGTATAAAGTGTTTTCCATGTATTTTCTGGTATATTACTACCATAACTTTATCATAAAAAAAAAAAAAAAAAAAAAAAAAAATGCATAAAAAGTGAATCAATATTTTGTGTTTCTTAAAACTTATACTGTTGCTTTTTAGTATACCTCTGTATAGTTTGTCCTCTATTCTTCCCATTTTAAGCTTTAATTATTTTAAAATCATATTTTAACACAGCTAATATGCGATATGTGTTTTATTTGTACCAAGCATATCAAAATTCATAATTCTACTAAAAATAAAGCTTAATAAAAATTGTCTTAAGATGTAGGTATTAAATAAAAAGGAAAATCATTCTAAATAGTTAAGAATTGCCATTGGATACACCTTTTTTGGTCGTAGAGAGTAATATTTTTTACTTAAAACTCTTATATGCATCCTAAATGTCAGTTACTTGTCATTTTTATTTTTGTATCTGCTTACCAAATCATTACAATATTTTTTAAATGTATATGTGTTCAATTCACATTCGTAATAGTTTCATTATATATATATATATATATATATATATATATATATATATATATATATATATATATATACATTGTCAGTATAAAAATTATATTATTTAAAGAAAATTATGTTAAAGTTTCATTTTGTTACTTAAAGTAACTCATTTTGCAATTACGTGTACGGCTTAAAAAAAAAAAAAAAAGAAAGAAAGAAAGAAAGAAAAGGAAAGAGAAAAAATAAATGCTACATAAAAAAAGTAATAAACTATCCAATATTATATAATTTAATAAAGAAACTGTCACTGTAAAATTACTGAAGATAAAACTTTATTTTACATCAGTCAGATAGCACCCTTTCTCCCTTCCCATGTTTTCCAATGGGATTTTTGTCGCGTCGTTTTATAAAAATATTTTATTAAAAAATGAACTTTTTCGAATTCTGTTTTTTTTTTAATATTACTCTTTGAACAGGTCGTCTTTTAGCTTAAATTCTGTTTTTTAAATATTACTCTTTGAACAGGTCGTCTTTTAGCTTAGTGAACAATTTTTCGAAAAAATAAATTTAAATATTTTACTTAGAGATCCACACTTAGAGTCTTAATTAAGAGACTTAATTTACTTATTGAAATAAAATATTTAAATTATTTTTTTCGAAAAATTGTTCACCAAGCTAAAAGGCGACCCGTTCAAAGAGTAATATTCAAAAAACAGAATTCGAAAAACTTCATTTTTGAATGAGATATTTTTATAAAACGAAGCAACGAAAATCCCATTCGATAACATGGGAAAGGAGAAAGGGACTGATGTACAACCCAAACAGTCATGCCAGATGGTCGAAAATTATTTCCCCAAACAGGTCTTCAAATTTTCCCAATTCAGGAGGTTCTTTTCGAAAAAATCCCCAATTTGATTTCTACTAAAAAAGGGGAAATAAAAATTTTTTCAAAAAAAATATCAAGCAGATTTTTGTGTGATAAAAATTCAGATTTTTCCCCAAAAGAAGGCAATTAAAAAAAAAAAAAAATCCCCTAATACCAATAAAGATATTGAAAGTCTCCAGTCGTAGGGATAAATCGTTACGTTATCAACATTGACAGAGTTGAAGAACTCCCCAGATTTGTCCCCAAAAATTTTAGAATTCCCCAAAAAAGTCCCCACAAACATTTGGTCCAAAAGCCTCAAAAATCCCCAAAATGGGGACAAAATCCCCAATCCGGCATCACTGAGCCCAAAGCGAGTCAAACACATGTCGCATCTTATTGGCCAGAAGATATGGATACTTTGAAATAAACCAATATCAATGAACCAATAGCAGGAAATGAGCTAAAAGAAAAGATATCGTTTTCATTCGTCATACTCATAATAAGCGTTTGTTTTTATATCGCCTGTCTGCGGTATTACACCTACGATCCACGAGCGATGATGTGCAATATTATCAAAGAACTTATACTAACGGTAGTATAAATTCTTTCATATTATCGTTTAGAGCCAGGGAAATGCATGAATGTAGAATGAGAAGTCAATATACTCTAAGAAGTCGATATACTATGGGAAGTCGATATACTGTGATAGTTTAATTTTCCTGATGAATATCATTGACTTTTTGTTTTTGGACAGTGATATTTTCAAGAAAGTAGATACATTGCGGTATGGAAAGAGAGGATTGGAGAGGAAGGATTGTTTGGGGTTGGGAGTTTTAGTCAGTGAGTAATAGCAGGGGAAAAAGGGGGTTGCATTAGTATAAGGTATTCAGATCTCTTTTTTTTTCGGGCTTTGCTTGGCGCGCGGTGATGCAGGTTTGTGGCGCGCACAAGAGGTTGCGTCACTTCCGCTAGCCAAACGGTTTGTTTGTTTTTTTAGAAAACACTGTGAATAAGCTATTCGGCGTTCTCTTTATTCCGAGCGTGGTGACTGGTGATAGGTGCTAGTGAGGAACATTATTTATCGGCGCTTCGAGCGATCGCTGAGTTTGCGCTAAAGAAATATCGTTAGAGGGATATATCAGCAGAGCTAGATCTTTAATATCGTTATTGCGATATTTAAAAAATATTGATACTTGGGGATATATTGATAAATACTCCAGCCCTAGTTACAGCCCTCTTAAAAAATGAGTTAGGTCAAATAAAATTGTGGGGTTAAAAGAAAAATGAACCAGGATGTTTTGTAGAACTATTTTTCATGTTTCAGTCATATTTTTTACTATGAATTTCCATATAAAATATTTACATTCTGATATATTGTGATGGATATGTATGTACATATGTATAATAAAATTAAAATTAATCTTAATAAATAACTAAAATTTGATGCTTGCATAGTAATTTCTTTCCTATAAGAAATAAAATTCTTCTTTACATTTTCATACAAAAATACATATAGTTATTATTAAAACCTCTTTATTTATTAAAAATAAGACATTAAATTCCCTTTAACGTGATATTACGTCTGCACACTATTAAAAATTTCAACAGAAAAATCTGTGTAATGTATTATCTTAAGTCTTACGTAAAATTAGAGAGAGAAAAATAAACGGAGATGTTAAAAAACTTATTTTATATATTCACTTTAATAACTAATATTAATTTAATTAATTATTGGTGAAAATATATTTCGGACTTGGAATGCTTTTTCTAAAGTAGAAACAGTCATTTTTAATTTTAATTAAAAAAATATATGATAAAATTAGGTAAAAATACAGAGTAAAGAATGAAAATATCGATTATTCACTTTTAACTAAGAACTACAGAGATTACAGAGACTAATAATTTTAACTAAGAATTACAGAGAGTAAATTTACAGAGATTCTGGATAAATATTTACATTAAATTTACAGAAATTTTTAACAGTGCAATATTACTGAATGTTCAGGATTAATATACTTTATTCTATAAGACATATATTTCAATTGAAAATAAATCTGTGATTGCCCAATTAGCAGAACATCGAGCTCGTAATCGTAAGATTGCAAGTTCGATACTCGAGTCAGCCAAAGACCGCCGTGTACACTAATGGTGGCTGATGCAAGTAAAACGTGACGCAGTTGTGATGTGCCCCGTGTTCCGTAAAAGTAATATCTCTAGGGTTTACCGTTCGGATGATCAAATTTGGGACGGCATGTTTCTGGACCACCCCTAATAGTGACCGTCGCCAATTGCCCACTGCCTAGTCAATGCGACGTTAAACTCACCCAACCTTGACTCCATTTGTAAAATTTTCTACAAAAAAAAAAAAAAAAAAAAAAAAAAAAAATCGAAATTGAAAATTGACTGTTAAAAGGGAAAAGTTACGAATCTTCAAATTATTTTTTTTCGTCGGCCCTTTGGGATGGGTTGGGTTGACAGAGTTGTTTATATTGTGGGATATTGGCAATGATCTGGGATTCACCCCTAGGAATTATCCGGAGACACGTCATCCCAATTCTGATCCTTTGCCGAGAGGATAGCTCCCTCACTTCGATAACCCCCAAATACATTAAATTTTACGAAACATCGTAGAATTTCGGAAAACAATTACTTCACTTTTGTAACTTCACTTTTTTTTTAGAATTAAGAACTGTATGTACCGAAATTAAATCTGACACATACAAATATATTCTTATATATAATAGAGAATAAAATTTGGAATAGAGTTTAAAACTATATTGAAAATGTATCAAATATAATTTGCTTGTTAACTATAAATAACTACGTTTGCTAAATTAATTCTACATTCTTTCTTTAGCACATATTTTTAATAATTTATTGCTTAATTAAATGAATATATACAGGGTGTCCAGAATTAAACTTGGCCTATTCAGCGCCCTCAGTAGCTGTAATTAAAATGAGGATTGAGTCAAAAATTTGTATATAGACAATTCAAAGCATAAGCTCAAAGATTCTGCAAAAAAATAAAAAAATAAAAAAATAAATAAAATAAAAACATAAAAATAAAAATAAAATAAATAAATAAAAAAATTCCGCTAGGAGGTGAGCGTACATCAAGATACAAACAAGCTGCAAATCTCAGTACAAACATCTTTATTTATTATTATAGACATTACTGTTATTTTTTAAGACTGTTTAGCGGTGTAAAGCCTATTGTTCAGTGCGGGCCCCATCATTAAGAGCGGTTAATAACTTTGTCATCTATAAAATTTTGCCTCAAATACATTTGAAAATTGTAAGAATAACAGTTTTTAATTTTGTAAAATTTGAAAATGTTACAATAAACCACAATTATTAACTGCATATCATTTCAAGCATTTTGACTGCAATACGCCTCTTAGCGGAAATTTTTAAAATTTAATTTGATTTATTTTTTCTTTTTTGCAGAATCTTTGAGCACATCCTTTGAATTGTCGATATACAAATTAATGAACGAATCAACATTTTAGTCACAGCGACAGAGTGCTCTGAATAGACAAAGTTTAATTATGACCACTCTGCATATATATATATTAACTTCAAAATAAATGCTAAAAATTATTAATTTGCATAAAATAGGCGCTAAAGCAGCACTAAATTTATATACAAAAATAAAACTATGAATTTAAATTATGAGTGAAGATATGAAAGTGGAATGTAAAAACAACAACAATAATTTTAACAATGTTAATAAACAAGAAAATAAGTTAAATTTAACACTATTCAAGCTAAACATTTTTAATTTATGATGTGTTTTCTTCGTCAGCAGGTGGGAACACAGCTATTAAAAGAACTATGTAGTACTAACAGGTTTCTGAAGCTATCTCAAGCTAGCATACTACAGAATATATTTCAAACAGAATAGTAAAGAAAAAACTTGAAGTTATAAAGACAGAAATATGATTTATTTGAAAAGCATTTTATTTTAAATCAAACACAATTACTTATGAGTGAAACTATAATGAAATTTTATATCAGAAATTAAAAAACTGTTTTATTATATGAATTTTTGAATTTTTGTAAAAAATACAATACTTTATTTGATTTGGATTATAAATAATTGCAAGTTTATTTTTACTTTCTCTTACCCATAAGGTAAAGAAAGTATTGTTTTTGGGTCAAATTTTCGAATGCGAGTTTTTGTTATATTTACATGTTCTGAGGTCCCCTGAATACGAAAATCATGTTTTTAGCAAATGGTCTGTGTGTCTGTGTGTGTGTTTGGCTGTTATCAGCATATCTCAAAAAAAAAAAAAAAAAAAAAAAAAAAAAATGTAGAAAGTTCAAACTTGGTATTCTAAATGTGTATCATATAAGGATGCTACACTAAACTTTTCGTTAAGATCAAGCAAATGGTTCGTGTACAGGGACACTCAAAAGTATTCAAATACATTACGTCTATGGGGGAAATTGCAGGTAAGTAGAAATTAACATTTATAGACTGCACTAAACCAAATGAAACGAATATATATTTTTTGTAATAGAGATAGTCAACAGGGAAAAAAAAATTGTGTATGTAGGAGATTCGCCTCCCACCCCCCTCGAGGGGAGTAAATTTTCATGATGGGTATCTTTCAAAAGAGCTCGCCAATACCTTTAAAATGAATGGTTGAACCATCGATCTGCGATAATTTAAAACAAAGTTATCGATTTTTTTTTCTTTTAACAAAAAAAAAAAAAAAAAAAAAAAAAAAAAAAAATTAGAAAAAAAAAAAAAAAAAAAAAAAATCTGGGTTGAGGGGGACCGTAGCCCCCCTCACACAGAAAACCTTTCCGAAGCCTAATTTGAATTGTTTAACACAGGTTTACATAACAGTACTCGTTATCTTACCTATTAATCTGCAACCTGTATTTATAGTATTAAATTTCAGGATAAGAGAAAGTCGTGTGAGTGACACACCAGATTATTTTAATTAACCAGCTCTTTCTCCCTCTAGTATACATAAAAATGTATAATTCACTGTATTGTATTTGAAAATAAAGATTAGTATGACAATATGCTGTACAGTCAAAAACATTGTACAATCACAAAACTTAAATTATAAGTACATTGAGCAATGCAAGTTATAATTTAAGTATTGTAGAGAAAAAAATAAAACAACATTTTTGACAAACATTACATGTTAAATGATATTTTTTTCCCTTTTGATTTTGATTAGAAATTAATCTACACTTTTTTGAAAGTAGACGGTTCATTTATAAAGCAAAGAGTTCAAAAAATCGTCAGAAATTAAGCATATATACCTTATAGAAAATGACATTATCTTGACGTCATGTTCAAGCTACTTTCTTTTTTTTTTTTTCATTTATAGATACTGAAGCCATCAGACGATGACAAGATAGTATGACAAGACGTCAGAATAATAAATTAATGCAAATTGTTAGATAACTCTATTGATATTCATAATGCCCTATCATTAGGTAAACGTTCAGTTTCCTCTAACGTGCCCTACAACATCATTTTATAAGAGGGAAAAATATTTTTACGTAATATATTTTGGGGCTCTAAAAGGATCGTTTTGCAGGTTACAGCATTTCTTCATAGATGACCTGTAATTTATAAAGGAGGATTATATTCATTAATTACATGAATCGGGAATAGGTTATTGACCTGTTATATACTTTGCCTTTAAGATTTCACAAGATATGCCTTATTTGTTAAAGGACTTAAAAAAGTAATTTTTCAAAATTTCTTACAACCTGATAGTTTTACTAAACTTTAACATACCCAGAGCCTGATAAAACGCAGGGCACACTACCATCTCCCTAGTTTTTTTTTAACAATATTTTAAACTAATTTTTACCATAAATTCTCTCGTTGATTAGACGATGATTATATATTAAAAAAAAAAAAAAAAAAAAGTGTTGTGCTTCTAAAATTAATTTAACTACCCAGAAACAGACAGATATAATTACATATAAAAAAATAAAAAAAAATAATTGTTAAAAAATAGAGGAAACAGTGTGCACCCGCCTTAATTATGCTTTGGACGCATTTAACACGGAAAATTCTTTAATTAATTGAATTGAAGCTGGGATGATAAAAACTGAATGCTTGTAAATATCTGAAATGTAATAAATCAAATCTTCAAATTTATGAAGAATAATTACTAACACGTTATTATTATTTTTTTTCTAAAGGTGATATGATGAATTGATATTTGCCCTTTATAAGTAAATCTGAATCATAAAATAAAGACAACCGAATCTTACAATATATGAAAAATATTTTTTGAATCTTTTTCAAAGAACCGGATGATAAACGGTAATACTTAATAAGTAAATCTGAAGCATAAAATTAAATGTATTTAAACATTTAATTTAAACTTAATGAATATTCGATATCATTCGATATCATTTCTTAATTTCTTTAAGAGGTCGGATGATTAGAGGTTATTAGTTCTAAATAAGAAAAATCTGAAAAATAAAAGGAAAGGACTATAAAAATTTATCTTAAACATAATAAAACCTTTGAATTCATGAACAATATACTTCTATTAATAAATAAATTAATAAAACAGAAAATTGAAAGGATATATTGCATAAAATAAATATGAAGTGTGAAATAAGTATATGAAGTGTGAATGCATGCAAACATTTTTATTTTATTTTATTGTATTGAATTTTAAAATTACATTCTTAATAGAAAATCTATTTTTGTAAATGGCTATTTAAAAAGTCAAAATAGAACAAGGAAAAAGATGAAAATTTCTTTAGATAATCGCATTATGTTGCATAATTTTCAGCACGATTTCTATAGAAATTATCAAATGAGCGTTTCAAAAAAAAAAAAAAAAAAAAAAAAACGCTATATAACTAAAATATAATGTGGAATAATACAAAGCTAGATAAAAGGATAATATATATATATATATATATATATATATATTACTGTTATGCAATACCTACAACGGAATATCAATAATGACATTTAGGAGTTATACTCTATTCTACCTTTCATTTTATTTCATCACATATTAGGCAATTTTCTGTATCTTTTACAAAAGATTAAGAAAGGAAAGAAATAAGATATCTAGGTATTTAAGAAAAATAATCTATTAACATAAAAAAACTATTATTATTTTTAACTATTGACGAATTTAAGATTTTGAATAATAGAAAGCGTATTGATTTTGTTGTTAAGGTGTAATTCATGACATTGTTATTATTATTATTATTATTATTACTCTTAATCAATTAATATTCTTTTTTAGAGATTATTTGAAACTTTAATTTTACACGAGTTGTAACTTCATCATTTTATATTTACGAACACATTTGTTTGTTTATGATGCTTTAGACGTTTATTTTGTTTATTTGCGTAGGGATATTTTCAACTGAAAATTTCTTAAACTGAATTGAAGGCGTATACTTATGTACAGATGTTATTTAGCTATCGGAGTAAAAAATATACTTTCGAAAAGAAAACAAAAAGAAAGAAAAAATAAAACTAATATAATTTATTTTACATGTGTACAATTTTAATTAAAAAAGATAAAGTGAAAATTTTTTTGAATAACAAAATTAACTAACGACGCATACAAAAAGGAATAAGTTTCGAGAAAAACAATCACTTTAACAAATTTTTATGCTTCTAATCAAACAACTTACAAAATTAAAATTAAACAAAATAATACTATTTCAAAATAAATGTTGACAAAATAAATAAAAATGAAATGAAATGAAATTAATGATTAATTTTTAAAAGGAAGCATCAATTTATAAAAGTATATCATTCAATAAAATAAAAATCAATAAATCTACGTAAAAGATGAAATAAAAATTTACATTACATTCTAATAAAGATCATATCGTTGGAAAAATGAGCAATGAAATTATTTTCAAAAGTAAAGAAATATTTTGGCAGCACATGTAAAATCAAAGGCGTACTAAATGGCTTTATAAAATATAGAAAAAAAAAGTAAGTCTAAATATAAACATATATAAAACATTTAAATTCATTAAATACTAAGAATTACACATGACATTACACATACACATGTATATATGAAAAATCTTTTCGACAATTTCAGAGGAAGAAAAAAGAAAGCTAGGAAGAAATGGAAGATTAATTAAAAGTATTTTCGAAATTTAAAAATGAGAGCATACATTATATTATAACAATACTTCATCAGGGGCCGAGACTTAATAATGTATGAATATATATATATATATATATATAAAATGAATATTATTATGAAATTCGTTCAAAAGTGAATGAAAGGACTGCTGTGTGTATTACAATACATCAGTAAAAACTATTTTTATACTATAAAAATAAAGTTGGCTTTTCAAAAGAAAAGAATAAAAATAAAATAAAATAAAAATACGAGAAAAACATTCGCATATCTTACAAAGGAAAATACATGTTATTATTTAACATTAAAACTGTTAACCAAACAAACAAGCCAAAATAAATAAATATTAATAAATAAATATTTTAGTTTCAATCCACTTTATAATAAAAAGAAGTAATTTTAATATATTTATTTTTTAGCAGATAATGATTTCTAATTTGTGTTTAAAAATAATTCCAACCCAAAGTCATAAAACATATAAAATAATAATAATTTACATTTATCAGTTTTAAATAAACTCATTAATTTTGAAATCTCATATTTAATTTATTGATTAATTTTCACACATTAAACCAAAAACATGTTATCTTTACACGGCAAGCATTTTCACCGTCATGAATAATAAAATATTAATTTAATCATGTTTGAAAAATTGAAATGACACTGAAAACGAGATTAAACTACCAATTAATTAAAATTTACTGATAACCTTTAAAATGTATCACGCTTTCGAAAAATAAAAAAAAATGCTAATCAAATTTCAGCCAATTAGGGAAAAACACAATAAAGCCATCTGTTTGGAATCTTCCTTTTGAAATTGCATTCACGATATCGCTTTGCTTGAATGACTCAAATTGAAACCATCCTTCAATGAACTATATGTTCAATTATTTTCTTAATTCGACTTCACCGGTAAGTGTCAAGGTTAAGTATCTCAAGATTGAAAAGGAGGTTAAGGTGAAGCAAACTAGCAGGGGGAATCCTCTTATGCATACAGTTATTTACGTGTTTATTTATTTTATATTTATTTTTTTAACTTGCTTTTAAATTAATGCTTTTTTCCTTTTCCTTTCTTTCCTTCTTTTTCTTTCTTTCTTTCTTTTTTTTTTTTTTAATAATTCAAAAATTAATTTTAAAATTGTGCTAAATGTTTTATTTAACTAGGTCCGATATAATCTTTTTATTAAATTAAATGCATGATACAGAACAAAAAAAAAAAAAAAAAAAAAAAAAAAACAATAAAAATGTACATTAAGGTCCCTCTTCACTCACCGCCGCCGGATGGCGAAGCTAATGTTATTCTATGGGAAATTTTTCTTTACAAATAACTTATTAACTAATACATAGTTTTAAATTCTGTTTTCACATTCTAAAAATTCCCAGCTGTTAAATTGACGGACCTTTTTCTAAAAAATTATTATTATTATTATTTTATATTTCATTTTGAAGCTGCAAAATACGAATTTTCAAAATGTGAATTTTTTTCATTTTGCAATTTCAAAATAAAATATTAAAAATTAAAAAAATACATTTAAAAAAAATGTCCGTCAATTTAACAATTGGGAATTTTTTGAATGTGAAAACAGAATTTAAAAATATGTATTAGTTAATAAGTTATTTGTAAAGAAACTTTCCCCATAGAATAACATTGGCTCGGGCTTCCGGCGACGGTAAGTGAAGAGGGCCGTTAAGGGGATAGTAGACGTTGAAAAATTACTGAAAATCCTTCTTTGAAATTATTGTCTCAAAATTATGAAACGTTGCATACATGTGCATTGAAATTTATCAATATTAAGTATCTTAAACTTTCTCGAAAACTATTAAAAAACATCAAAATTTTAATTTTAATAATAATAATAATAATAATAATAAAGAATGTTCCATGCGGCTGAGTTAAAAAAAATATCCCCTCAATTTTACATTATTATATTTTATCAATGTATTCTAAACATGTTTGTGCATTAATTTGTGGGGTGATTGTTAAGTTAAACTTTTAAAAATATTTCTATGTTTGAATGTTAAAAAATGCAGGAAATATAAGTATTTAAGCATAAAAACCTAATTAAAAAATTAACTTATCAACCAATTCATAAATTAATGCTAAAATATATTTAGAATATATTCATAAACTATAATAATGTAAAATTGTGAAAAAAAAAAAAAAAAAAAAGAAAAAACTCAGTTGCACAGGACATTGAAAATAATAATAATAATAATAATAAATATTCCTACATACTTAATATTTTTATATTTCAGTGCACATGCATGCAAATTTTCATAAATCTAAGACAGCAAATTCAAAGACTGATTTTCAACGTTTTTCAATGTCCAACATCCCATTCAATAAAAGCTCACCAGTGGCCGAGTGGTTCTGCGTTCGAAGTTGGTAGATGGAAAGTGTCGGGCTCGATCCCAGGTCACGCTCATCGACTTAGCCGTTCGGAGTTTACCATGGTTTTCTCAGAAACTCGGGTAAATACGGTCTAGGACCCCTTAGAAATACCCACATCCCCTGTGGCAGAAATTTATTATGATTTCTGCGACAAGCTTCATCAACACCAAAATCTTTCTGCAGGAATAGTTGGTGAAGTTAACATTTACGTATTCAAAATAAATTATTTTTAAATAGTAAATAATATTGAGTATAACCAATGTATTTAAATTTTAACTAGGCACAAATACATATATCTACACTATTGCAAGAAAATACTCTTTTTTTTTTTTTTTTCTTTTTTTTTTTTAAGAAAGATGAAAATAAATCTATTGATCCTAATTGCTTCAGAATTTTTGTTCACATTAATATACAATATTGTTTATAAAATATTCAATGAATTCAGTTTATAAAATGCAGTAACACATCAAAAATAATCTAAATTTTTTTTAAGGCATTTAAATCATGTTCATTACTTTTTTTTTTTAATAAATATATATATTTAAATACACAAATGCACTTAATTCATAAGGTGCAAACCAAACAACATAAAATATAATACAGAACTCAAAATTAAAATACAACAATTTAAAAGTAAAAATTAATATAGAATACTGAATATTATAATGAAATATAAATAATTTACAACATTTATAGTTTTTGAGATTATTAGAAATATGCACAATAACATTCTAATATACAAGATTTATTTTTTGTATTATATACAAATAGCATAAAGATGTGTATTTGAAACCTATAAAATGTGATTTGACATTAAAGAATTCAGAATGTATAATTATACCATCATTTAAATACATAAAGTAAAACAGAATACAAGATCTAAGTAACACAATTATAGACAAAGCATAGTCGAAATATTTTCATAAAGATTGAGGCAAAAGAAATATTTAATTTTTAAGGAAATGTTGAAATCTGAAATGTAAGAGATTTCATGGATAAAATCTATAATAGAAAATAATGATTACAGATGAATGAAATAAATAGAAATCAATTAAAAGTAATATTTGATATTGATATCTATACGAATAAGTAAATAAAAATAAATAAATAAGAAAAAATTTGTTGTTTAATTAGTATTTATTCAAAACAACTACTATTAGATAAAATTCCTTTTGCTTACAAAAAAAAAAAAAAAAATCAACAAAAACTTTGGTTTGATTTTTATTCAAAATAACTATTTAATTTGCAATATTTCAATTAAAAAAATGAACATTTTTTAAAAATTCAAATGTTTAAAAAATGAAATGAAGAAGCTGTAGAAACTAATAATAAGAGTATTTTTGTAAAATAAATTAATAATTTTGTTAACGACTTCATATGCTTAAACAACAAAATTTAAAGCTAAGAAGTTTAATCACAATTAAAATAATTAATAATTAGTAAAGAAAAAAATTAGAAAAATTACCAATTTTATAACTTAAGATACCCATTAATATTTATTGCTAAGATCTTTTACTACATATTAAATGCTAAATATCAATAAAGCATTCTTAAGATTAATTTCTTAATTTGCCATTTTTTGAAGCAAGGTTTGAGACTTCATTTTCTATTTTGCGTATAACTACAGACGTTACAAATTTCCCCATAGTCTTCTTTCTGTATATATTTGTGAAATGTATTGCATAGTTTGAACCAAACATTAAAACTAATGCAGCTTTAAAACATTTACGTGTATTTACTACCACGCACGTATGCGCGCTTTGCATGCATTAAAGAAAAAAAAAAAAATCACTAGATGCAACTAATTTTTCGTGCGTAAATCAGAAAATGTATGAAAATCGGTACAGCAGAAATCACGCACTTAAAAAAAAAAAAAAAAAAAAAAAAAAATCACTGGATGTAGCTGTTTTGTTATGCATTAATCTGAAAATGCATGAAATATGAAATTCGGAAAATGGTCGCAAAGCCACATTCTTAAAAAAAAAAAAAAAAAACCTATTTTTGCAATGCAATAAATACACACGACACGAGCGGCAGGCGCGGCGCGAAAACAAAGTTTGAAGACACGAAAATGAAGCTTCGATGTGAAGAGGTTACCAGTGAAAAGTGTCGATACACCGAATCATATCACCACATCACGAATCGCTAATACATGCCGTATCAAAGCTAACCCAAGTAAATTACATCCGCTTTATCTCCTCTCCTTATTCAGAATTGAGGCTGCAGAAACGAAAATTTGTTTTGCAGAACAGTTTATAAACCATTCTTTGAGTTTTTTTTTTCTCTCTCTCTCTCTAACACAATGGCAAAATTTATTTGACTTAAGTGAAATCTTTCTGCAAGAACATTTCTGTTTCTGCGACATTGTCGCCGTGTTGCCGTGTTTCTGCCACGGGGCCCACATCTATAAACCTAGGATCCTAGAGTATACAATCGGCCCTAAGCCACACAACCTCTTCAATCAATTAAAAAAAAAAAAAAAAAAGGCTATATAGTAAATAGTTATTTGAAGATAAAAAAAAAAAAAAAAGTTAAAATAAATGACGAGGAGAAAATAAAGTCTATAGTACACGTTATAATTAGGATAAGCATGTTTTTTTTTTTTTTAAAAAAAAGGTAAAATAAAAATCGAGAAAATAAAATCTATAGTACACGCTTTAATTAGAATAAGCAAGTGCTCATTATCCCCCCCCCCCCCTCAATGAACTTTGAAAGAATTAAGAATCATTTTACACAAAAAATATTTTATTAATTTTTACATATTTATTTATTTTTGTTTCTACATAACTCATGTAATTTTTCTTTTCTCCGTTTTAAAAAGTGTAATTCATGAATAATTGTATCTGTAACGCTTTTAAAAATATTTAAAACCCCTTCCCCATTAATAATATTTAAACATTAAAAAATAAATAAATTGATTAAAAATGATTGTTTTTAGGAATACAATACAATTGAAACGTTTAACTGCATAAATTAGCTAACATTTTAAGAGAAAATATCTAAACTGCTATTATACTAATATCAGCCGACATCAATGTATGTTGTTATTATTGTTGAATAATTTAAAGCTGATTATTTCATCTCTTGGACATAGGTTTGCGTGAGATACCCCCGTGGGGTATTTGTAAGGGGCCCTAATCTGTATTCACACATTTTCGGAGAAAACTACGAAGAACTCCGAAAGGCTATGTCGACGAGTATGATCTGAATTCCACCCCGGCACATTTTATAACTAACAGTTTTGAGAGCACATAAATTTATGCTATGAAACAATAATAATTTATTCTTTATATAGTGATCCAGAGACTATTTATTTATTGAAATATCCAAATGTAAGAGTTACAATTTTATTTATATAATTTTCTCTGCAGTATATTAAATTGAATGGAAAAAGTAAAATAATAACTTTTAATTATTTATCATTTTAACCATTTAACCCTTTGCGGCGCAAGGTAATTCGGATCATTTAAATTATACTGCCACCGGAATTCACGAACAAAATGAAATTAAAAGAAATTTTAAATTTTAAGTTTAAAAAAAATAGCCTTTACTGTTACGTTATAAACGTAAATTTTTGCTAAAAAATTTCTGGGATGAGTTTTTGCAGCTTGGAGGTGGTTTCACACGTATACCACCGCGCGTTAAAGGGTTAACTTAAAATTTTATTTATATTTTATATGAAATAAAATGAAAATAATAACAAATTTCAATCTTTCAAGAATTAGGTAACGCTGAATTAATGTTCATCCACAATAAATTGTGAGTATTTTTAAATTTTAAGCAAAATGATTTAATTTTCTTTCTTTTTTTTTTATGATACACAAAAGTTGTTAAAATAATCCACATTTTTAAAGACATAATGAATGTTGATTTCTTTTAGAAAATTCTACTAAACAATACTTTTTTATCTTACAACTTTACTTGATTTTGTGTTAATAGCTTGAAATATTTTTATGAAATTGTAACATCGTCATAAACATATGTGCACAAAATGGCTCAATATTTTGTTCGCATAAATAATAATATGTTTGCTTAATGTTCTTCACATATTTGGTTGTAATTAGAATAATACCAATTTATTTCAATATTGCCGTCATTTTCTGTAAATTATGTATGCATATCAGAGAGAAAAAAAAAAAAAAAAAAAAAAAAAAAACATGCTTTGATAAATATTATCGTACATGCGGTTTATCAAACCTTTGATAAGTATTCCTGTACTTATAATTTAGAACTAAAACGTTATTAATTCTTCCAAAAAAATGCTCGAAAAATTAATATATATATTTTTTAAGATTAATAAAACATCTATCTATCTACCTATTATATATATAGATATATAGATAAAAGAAAATAACAACTGAAGATGGCATATTATAATAAACACGATAAATGTATAAACCTTTGACCCCCAAAAGTTACTTAGAATTCGCATATCAAGTGAAAAGATAGATAAGTCTAGAAATGGTAACAAAAAGAAAAGAAAAGAAAAGAAACAGGAGCATAATAAAATTTTATAAATATATGTATAACTTTGAAAGAAAAGAAATTACTAATAAGAATGATAAGATAAACAAAATAGAAATACATTATAAAATTAATAAACCAAAGCAATAGTAATAAGAAACCGAGAAATTTTTAAAAAATAAGTCAAATGTATTGTATTTATATCATAATAATAATAATAATAATAATAAAATTATAGCATAAGGAAACAGTAACAGCGATACAGTGTATAAAAACACAAAGAAAAAATAAAAGGAACAAAGAAAAATACGACAAAGAATGCTCTAAATGCAGCTATAAAGTATTATATTTTAAAAATTAGTAAAAGATGTATTGCTAAATTAATTGCTAAGGTAAATATACAAAATTAATTTGTATCACTGAAAATTGCCAATGAAAAGATATGTCAAAACATTATATTTATCAAATATTTATTTATTTAATTTATTTTTATAAGGAATGTTCGCTTCCTAAAAAAATTCGAATCGAAACTGCTAACCTTACCGAGACAGTCACAAAAACGTGCAATATCTTATGTAAAAATCTTGATGTAAAAATTATAAATAAGGAAATTCACTGTAATTTCACGGTTCCATGATTTCAATCTATATTGAACTCTGTATAATAATTAGGATATTTATTAAAGAAGAGATCAGCATCGAATGCTAGAAAAAACATTTAGTTTAGATGTTTGTTTGAGATATGAGAAATATTGAAATAGACATTAAGAACTCTTTTGGAGGAAAATATTCATGTATAGTGTTTTGGTAGTCTCGTTTTTGATAAAAACTCTGCTCCTTACCCCTCCTTTTTTTTTTTTAAAGCATATTAGAAAAATTCTTAATAATTGCGAAAACATCTTTCTTTCTCTCTCTCTCTCTCTCTCTTTTTTTCCCTAGAAGTATTAGTTTTGATCCCCCCCCCCCACTTTTAAAGTTTACTACACATTGATAACACAAAACCGTAAAAGTTCAATTAATTATCAAAAAATATAACATGCTTTCATTTTATAGCTATGATAGTTAACTTTGATAAATGATGCGAAATAAATTTAAAATTGATCGCGTTATCTGTTCGCAAAAATGTAACATACATTATAAGTAATTAATAAATGTTTAATTATAAATTCCGAACTGCATTAATATATTCAAGAGTGATAAAAGTGAGATACTTTTTATGCTAAAGTTCTGAATAACTTATCTGAAATAATCTATTCAATATATATGTATAGTATATATTTATTAGTAACAGAACCGCGAGTTATATCGTTTCGTTTGTTATACAAAGGGACAATTTTTATTCATTTTTCTAGATAACTGACTCTAGCACACCTACGTATTTTAAAACAAATTTTTGAATTTTAATATTTTTTTTTTTTTTTTTAAGAGCTTAAGCATATTTTCATATGAACAATTAAGAAAATTTTTGTGAATGAAATTCAAAATAAGATAATTAAAAACAATAAGAGAGGTTTTTACAATCCAGTAATACATATATGTGCATATATATCCAAATAAATTTGTATAAATGTTTGTGTATAAAGACATAAATATATTCAGAAACTTGTATATATTTTATGCGCTTAGTTTTTATGTATATTAATAACATGTAAATAAACATACTTTTTTAGAATAATCATTAAAAAATATATATATATATATAAACCAAAATAACTTTTAAAATGAGATAAAAACTCTAAAATTTTAAAAGGTACATTTTAATTAAAAAATATTGTTTTTATTTTAATTTTATTAAATATATATATATATATATATATATATATATATATATATATATATATGTATATGTCTGCCTAGGGGGAGAGTTTGATCAATTAAAAGCATGCTTTAATCCCACACGTATGTCTCAAGTCATACGGGGTATTTTTGGCAGTTTAAATAATTTATTTTACGTTTTTGCAGTAAGTTTTACTTATGAACTGTTTCACATTTATTAATTTTCTCGTAAGTTTTTCTTTAGTTATTTTTGTTACATATTTTCAACTTTTATTTGACTGAAAACATATATTATAATTCCATATATATATATATATATATATATATATATCGAGTGAACATGTATTTTTTAAAGAAATATTTTAATTATTGTTATTTTAACATTTCGCAATCAAATGTAGTATTAAAACACCTGATAAATTACAGGCTTTTTAGCGAAATTAAAAGATAAGATTGTTATAAAAAATTGCTAAAAATAACAAAAAATAAAAATAAAAAATAAAATAAAATAAGTAAATATATATATATATATATAATTGAATATGGACAAAGCTTCTTACATAACTGTTTTTTTTTTTGGGGTAAATGTTCTCGAAATTTTCTTCAATAAAAAGGTTCAAATTAACTAAAAATTTTGTTTTGTTACAAACAAAATAGTTTACCAATAAAATATGAAAGAATAACTAGAAATTACACATTAAAAATATATAAATAATTTAAAGTAATGTAAAACAAAAACGCTCTTATTAGAAGCCCATTTTACTGTAACTTTGTTGAATATAATAAAATTGTAATAATAATAATAATAATAATAAACTTTCTTTGACTTTCTCTGATAAAAATTTGCTTGAAAATGAAATTATTTAAAGATGTATAATGTGCAGAAAAATGTATGTCTCATTTTTTTTTTTTTTTTTAAATATCGACGGCATTACCGTGACTTCAAAGATGGATTGTATGATTTCATCTTGATTTTTACAAAGATTTGTTGATTTTTGCTAAACTAAATACAGAAAATATCGTACAGAATTAAAATAGCAAAAATATTTAAAATTGAAAAGATAAAAAAAATAAAATAGCAAATTCAATATCAATAAAACACGATTTTACTTATTTATTATTATATTTATCCAAATCTGATTAAAATAATAAATTCCGAATATATTTCTCTGAAGTTTGTACAGTATATATGTATAGTATGTTTCGTATGTATTTATTATGTAATATATCTGAATCAACTTACCCAATTTTTTTCATCTTCGATTTTTCTTTGCTCTCGTGAAGTTAGATTCGAGCTATAGTTATCTAACCCGTAATGTTCGACAATAGAGTGAACGACTAATTCTAGAGAAAAATTACATATCTCTTGTTCTAGCAGCGCGCCTTCCGATGTGGTTACAAGCTTGGCTTATGATTGGCCAAAACATGGCTTGAAGGACGTAGGACGATGATGACACTAAAACCGGAACGCATTATCTGTAGTCTTTATCAGAATGTATCATTACAGGTATCGGAAATTTTAATGAAGGATAAAAAGTCTGCAGCTTCTAATTATGCAATTAATATCAAGCATAAAATATAATAAGTAATTTTTCTAAAGAAATCTTTCTTCATGCATATTTTATTTTATTTTATTCTATTTTTTATTTTTCTTCCCCATTGGGTGCTAATGTTGAGATGCAAATTAATGCCCTGTAAAAAGTTATTGCGACCTATGATGAATAAATAAATGAGTGAATGAATGAAGAATAAATAAGTAAAAAACTTAAAAAACTTAAAAAAAAAAAAAAAAAAAAAAAAGAATTTTATAGGATTAAAAATGTTGTTTGAGATTTATTTGAACTAAAATAAATTTTTCCGATACCCAGGTAGCGACTGTCTTAGTCACAGAAATGAAGTAAAATAATAATAATAATATTAAGTAAAATAATAATAATAATAATTAAAAGAACTCATAAGGCAATGAAAATTTTTACAAGTCTCAATTCCGTTTATTAAGAATAATATGGTTATATAGTAAAAATACTGAAAATCGTTTAGTCTCCTATGTAAGATAAATGATTATACTTTTTTTTTTTAAATTCACATAGCAATTATGATCATATCTACATATCAACTCTAATTTTATGCTGTAGTTTTAGTATCGAAGACTATAAGTATATACTTAAAAGAAGATCTGTTTTACTACCTTAATCATTTTTATTGTTATTTACTATTATATATAGGGGAGTGTGGGACAGGTTGTAACAGTTTTTGGAAAATTAAGTATATTTCGAAATGTATTTGCGTTTTTCTGTTTATAATTGCTGTTTTCCATAGCATGCATATTCATCTATCTTATTCATAAAGAAATAAAAAAAACTTTCGTTAATTTTTGTACAAAAAATATTTTTTTTAAAATTATTTGCCTGTTATAATTTGCCCCGGATTTGGGGCAAATTGTAATGGATACAAAGGGAATCCTAACAATAAAAATGACAATATTTCAAAATACTTTTGTTATCAATCATTTATTAATTTAATAAAATAATTATTAACTAATATTAAATTATGACCTTCTTGGTATAGTAACAATTAATTATATCAAATGGATTATAGTAAAATAAAGAGAAAATTAAAGATAAAATTAACATAGAAGTCAGTCTCAGTCAAAATTTAAATTAATTCAAGCAAGTGATATTTTATTCCCTCTTATGCATTTGATGTGTGTACACATTTTGCAAATTAAGCATTATACCCATTCTTATGCCACAGAGAGCGTTAACCAGAGATCGAATTCTCCACCCTTTTTTCAGGATAGTTTCATTGATGAGAAGTTTCTGCTTTTTTTCTACCACTATTTTTATGCAATATTCTCTAATTCGTGATTAAATCGCGATTCTAATTCGTGGTTAAATAACGATGGTACTATAATATAAAAACACAGAAAATACTTCTGTATAAATATAGCATTGGCAAAGAAGCCAAAAATTTTTCATTTCTGAAAGTTTCCTGAAAATGGGCGGAGACTTCGAGTTCTGGCTGTAGGCATTTCCACAAGCCGCTCCTCTAACATGTTACAACTTGCCCCATCGTATGATTTTGGACATTTTGTTTATTTATAAAAATATATAACGATTTATACAAAAACTTAAACATGCATTTTATAACTCAACACACAGACCAAATAAATAGCTATAAACATTTTGTTAAAGTGTAAATTAACATACCTTTAATTAAAATTTACGAAATATTTTTTTCCCACTAACTAGCTAAAATGAAGCACGTGTACAGAACCTCTCATTAACCCTTTCTGTGTAGCACTGATTGTGCTTATATTATAAACCGCGTCGTTTATAAAAATATTTAATCACAAATGTTATAAACTATTTCGTAAATTGCGTGTTACTTCTTAGCCCCACGCTCCCCTATATATAAAGTATTTTGGTTTCAATTAATTTCAAGTTTCGGAGCAAAATTTATTGTGACCAATTTGAAATCTTTAAACTACGTTTTTTCAGTTTGCATTTTTCCATGAATTCATAATCTTTAAAATGCTAAAACTTCCATACATATTTAAGAAAAGACTTAATGTGCTTTTTGGATGTTTAATAGAACCTACCTGAAAGAATATATATGTATGTGTATGAGTATTTAAACAGATCTGTCTTATGCAAAATTTCATAATAATTTAGTAATATATAATTTCTTCTAAACTATCATGCGCTGTCTTGAATAAGATATTTTAAATAATCTACATGGATAAAATGTTAAATTTGAAAAGACCTTATATTTTACTTCATTTATAATTATCTTTCATGTATTTGATTTAGATGCAAAAAATTTCTGTAGATCTCATTGAAAATAATCTTAAGATTAACTTAAAAAAAAAAAAAAAAATAATAATAATCTGCAGAACATCTTAAGTTATTTGGCCCACTTCTTAAACCTATATAGTTTGAAAAAAAAATTTTTTTTTGAAGATTATATTCTGTAGATTTTCTACAAAATATATAGGCTTATAAGAAGTGGGCCAAATAGCTTAAGATATTCTGCAGATTCTTTTTAAAGATAATGTTCAGATTATTTTTAGTGTGGGATTAGGGATGGATTTTGAAACTCATCAATTAGTTTTGGGGAAAAAAAATAAAAAAGTACCTGTTTATGTAAGTATTTGCAAGAAAAACAAAAAAAAAACATGATTTTTGTTATACTTTTATATTTAATATTTTTTCTTTTAAGATATTACAAAATCCATCTCTAATTCTTTTAAATGGGTTCTAATAATCATCTAAAAAAATGAAGTCTTTTCTTAAATATCTGTAGAAGTTTCAGCATTTTGAAAACCATAAATTCATAAAAAAATTCAAACTAAGAAAACGCAATTTAAAGATTTTAATCTGTAAAAAATATATCAAAAACCATAAAAATTGTTGCCTGAATATATATTTTACTGAACAGACCTAATACATTTCAATTTTTTAATATTAAATGGAAATATAAGCTTTTATATAAAACCTTCAGTAGTGCCAAGTCCCTTAAAGGACCTTATTAACATGTAATAAGAAATATGTCTGTTATCACGAAGTTTTCTTATCTTGAAACGTTTTCATTGACATGCTGAGCGTCCTGAAACGAGGACCAGTTTCATTATCAAAACCCAAAACTAACAGAAGAATTATTTGAATTTAATATATTTCACTCGCAGTAGAGCATATTAATTTATATTTGAAATAGTCAATTTTTTTTTTTAGCAGAATCACATAACAAATAAAATTTAGGGTAGATGGTCTCTTTTAAATATATAAGGGTATAAGGGTATACGAAGCAATTCAAATGTTCTACAATCTATGTACGAAATTTCGTGTTACAGGTACAGTCGGTAACAAAAGTGTCCGAACACTAGCAAAAATTCCTATGTAAAAAAGGTACACTTCATACGGTTTTGTTAAATAAATCCTTATCGAATCATGTTCTTACACTGACTAAGAACAGGATTCGACAAGGATTTATTTAACAAAATCGTATGAAGTGTGCTTTTTAAAAATAGGAATTTTTGCTAGTGTTCGGACACTTTTGTTACAACTGTACATTTAACATCACTAGCATAAATTAATATATATTAGGTGTACCGGAAAGTTATGTCGTTTTGAATTAATAAAATGAAACCGGAAATTTTTGTTTAACAGTGTTTACATGGTACTTTACAAATAACCATCTTATAAGTTACCTAAGAATATCTTAAATTTTATCCAGGATAAATTTCCGATGTCAGTATTTTAATTCAAAACGACAGAACTTTCCGGTACACCTAATATTTTTAGAAGCACAAAAGTATGTTATCTATATAACACCACTGTAAATACAGGTGTCTGAAATGGGGTGTTCAATTTTAAGATGCAAAAAGGTGTCTTATTTCAGACACTTGAAGTATCTTAAAAAGCACATCGTTTCACACACTTAAAGTGTCTGAAATTCCACAATCATTATTACAATAAATATTTATCATAAATAAATAAATAAATAAATAAAAGTTTGACTGTTATTCTGTTTATCTGCTATAATAGATTTTAGAATATGCTAGAACATAAATAAAATGTAAATAATTTTTACAAAAAATATTTCCACGTCCCAGGTCTGGAATCGATCCGACTACTAACGGTTTCATAGACGAACGTCTTCCTACTCGTGATACCATTAGACACACTGCGTTTTATTATATGGTAGTATATGTTCTAGTATTCACAAAACGAATCGTAGTTTTACATTCTTATCGATACTTTTTACAATAAAACTATACATAATATATCTAAAATTTAATGCCCAGTGGCAGAAAGTTTTGAAGCTGTCTGCGACAGGCTTTTCAAATTTCATAATCTGTCTGCAAAATTTGCGTGTAATCAGGGGAAAAAATGGCTTACACTCAAAAAGCCTGAAAGCTGATGGGGACGGGGGGGGGGGAGGAGGGGGGCTTAACATCAGTGGTGATCTTGTGCAACAATACACGAATACAATTTTATTACGAAACGATATAGTACAAACAATTGTATTCATTCAATTCATCTCATTCAATTAAATATTTTATAGCAATGTTTCACACAACACAATATAAATAATTATAAATAATACAGGTATTAGTTTTAGTTTTGATACAGAAATTTTTATAAGTGAATTGTTATCCGAAAGTTGCAGACAATTTTTTTTCTCAGTGCAGACAAAAACTGTCCGCAAGCCATTTTTCTGTATCCGCGACTATGTCGCCGTGTCGCGGTGTTTCTGCCACTGGGATTTAATGTATCTTAAACTCTATGTATAGATGTTGTAGTGGTCTAAAGTTCTTTTGTAAAATGTATATTAAATATGTGAAAATAGCACACTATGGATTTTAAATTATTTCTTTTTTAAAACTGATATTTAAACGAAAATAAACTACTTACATATAAACCAAAAATTGTTGTTTTACATTTTGCATTGAGGTGTAGTTAAACATGCGAAAGAAAATATTTCTTTCTTTCTTTATCTTTTTAAGCAGTTATGCACAAATTGTTGAAGATTGTTCTATTACAAATTCGCTTACATAGCTACAAATTGCTTACTTCGTGGGCCTTAATATTTTTGTTTTATTATAAGAGAGACACTTAAATAAAAATTAACCTCCTTTTTTTTTTTTTTTTTTTCTTAACCAAATAAGTTTTGCGTCTAAATAGTTTAACTAGCTTTACTTATCATAGAAAATAATATTAAATTTCCTGAATGTAAAAAGAAGTTGGAACAAGATATGCATGCTGCTTACAATGGATTCCATATGGAAAATTTTCTGTATAATGCAAGTGTCTGCACTGGAAAAAGTCTGAATCTATAAGGGCCTAAATTGTAATATGTCTTAATTTACTAGATCTAAACAGTTATATGTCTTAATTCTAGACATATCAACCTTATTTATACACTTATCTCAACTCATTTATAGAACGACACTCGTCTGTCTTAACCCTACGTCAGGCGCATCCGTAGGACGAACAAAATCGGGCGCACCCTGTCTGAGAGCGAGAGGTCAGGTAAATACTTTATATTGTTAAAATACTTGTACTACAATCAATAAATTCGTACTTATGTATCAAATTTTCGTTTATTACTTTCTATTCACTCCTAATAAGGTCATCATATGGGTGATTTTGAATTAAATTCATGTGTAGGATATTTAGAGTATAAAAACCAGAACGGGCCTTTCAGGCAGGGTGCGCTCGACGGAGGGTTAAATTCAAACACGTGTGCTGCCTGAATATTTGTATCCCTACGCGTTTCAGACACTTTTATGTCTAAATTGGTATTTAAGACACATTTCTGTCTAAATTTAAGACACTTCTATTTACAGTGATTGTATGGAAAGCATTTATCATTAGTTTATAAGACCACACAAAAGAATTTGGTTATCTTAGGGGGACTATGGTTGGAAATTGTTCGAATAGAAATGCATTGGCATTTGCGTTATGCATTTTTTTTCTGTGCTAAATTTAAGTACATTATATGGTGTATATGTAATTTATAGCCAATACGTTAAGCTACCGAATATTAGTTGAATGCATTCTCTTATATTGGATATAAATAATTTATGAAATTGCTTTTCTAGCTTATACCAAGTCCAAGAAAACTATCATTTAAAAAGTTTTCATCTGCATAGAAAGATTTAACCATTTAATGTTCACTACATATTCTCTTTTAAAAATTGCTAAAGTAATTTAAAAAATGACTATGAGACACATAGGTGATCCTCATAACTATGTTAAGAAGAAAAATTAGCATTTATATTTATCGTAAAACTTTGGTTTGAAACATCCATATATTAACTTGATTAAATTGAAATAATATTTAATTTTATTAATAAACAACTTTGTACGTAAGCATTACAAGTTTCAAAAAGTCACAACAGTTCTTTCAGGTTAAAATATTAGCACGGACCTTCATCAGGAGAAAAAGCACTAAGGACGAGTGTCAAAAGCAGCAGGCTTCACTCGCGCCTTCTAAGAAAATGAAAGTGAGTTCTGCATATGGCTTTTTATGAAACAGCATTTGTTATATTTCAGAATAGTGCTGCTATCTACCAAACAGAGAAAGAACAAGAGTTTAAAAAATCTTTTAAAACAAGGAAAAGACGTTGAAAGGTTGTTACATAAAAAATTTTTTGTTTTCAGTGTCAAACCTGTAAACATCAAAGGTTTACATATGAATGAAGGTCTGTTAATAAAATATTTTTTCGATTAAAAGAGAAACTAATGTAATTGCTACAACTGAACTTTTCGTTTAATAACAGGGCAGTGTTCCAATTAAAATTTTTTTCTCGAATTTTAAGAGAGAATTGAAAGAAAAATGAAATAAAATAAAATAAAATAAAATAAAATAAAATAAAATAAAATAAACCTTCTAAGTAACGTTTTGTTGCTGGCGTGGTCCCTATCTATAATACTTTTGGTTTTACACGATGTTTTGTTATGCGAAATAAAAATTTATTTTTACACTAAAAGTTTCATGCATCTATTTATTTGGTAATAAAACTTTTAAAAGTAAAAATAAAATAAAAAGAAAGATAAAAATAAAAAAGAAAGAAAAGATTAAACATACTGCATGCAACAGAAAATGCCTTTCGGTTTTCCCCTCGAGGGAAAAAAAAGCTTTGCTCGCATGTTAAAATTACAAATTTATGCATTCTATGTCGTGCACGATATTTATTATTCCAATTTTGTTTTCGTTTTTGGAACTTTTCACAAACCGAAAAGTCACCTTGCTCGTTCGAAGATGCCGTCATCTGAATGAATAGATTTCAAGAGGAAATTCCTTGATGTGAAAGAATTCAAGCAATGGGTGACGAAATTCAAGTTTTGCACATTTTCAAAGAGAAGCTGATCATTAACAAGCTAGCTATTAAGCGGTGAATTCACACTTCTAATGATTTTTAAATTTCTAATGTCTTTGTTCTGCTGAAGTTTCGCCTAAAGCATTTTCTCTTTCGTTATTTTTTTTTTCTCTTTCTTCTCATCTTTCGCTTCTTTTCATTTTCTTTCTTTATTTTATTTTTAGGAAAAGTTGCATTGAAAAAGTGGTCAAATAAATTGGCATGAGCTAGGAAAAAAAGTTTCAAAAGAAATGAAAGTAAATTTAGAAGTGTATAATTTTTAAAGCGTATAATTTCTAAACATATTAAAGACGGTCTGATTCATTATTAGGATTTACCCTTAACTCGCATGTTAACTGTTAAATAATGTTTTAAAAAATATCTAATATCTAATTTGCATTTTTCTTTTCAAAAGAACGAAAATTTATTCATGGTAATTGCAGCATACAGTATAAGTTGCGACATGATTTCTGTCATATGAATAACTTTGTGTTCTACAGGGGTTTAAGTATTTTCTAATACAACAGAAATTTTCGAGACCTTAATTAGCATACTTATTTTTCAGAGTTGGAAAAAGGGTGTTTGTTTTTTCTTCTTTCTTTGCTTTCCTTTCCTTCTTTCTTTCTTTGCAAATAAATATGAGAAACAGACAAAAAAAAAAAAAAAAAGTACATTAGATTGTTTTAATATATATATATTTAACAATATGATGTTTAGGTAATATTACAAAAAAAAAAAAATATACATATTTTTTAGCTCAATAATGTAATTTATAATTTGTAAAATTCTACATGCAACTCCAAGTTAAAAACAGCAAAGGAGTTTATGAAAGAAACTGTAGAATGGTAGTTCTTCAGATTTTTTTCAAGTTCATGATTTTCAGTTTTTTTAGTGCTACTCAAGCCATTTGAAAACACATATAAAATTTTATTTTTAAAGTAATAGTTAAAAATTGATTTTTAAAATAATAATTAAAAATATTACTTTGTAAGTTATTAATATGATGAATCAGAGGATTTGAAACACAAGATTTGACATTATTGCTAAAGTCTTGTTAGAACAACACTTGGAATATAAACTAAAAATATGGCAACAACTACACGACTTCCACTACCTACCAATACAAATATTATAAAAAATTTTTGGAGATTATAATATGTATCAGTTTATCTGTGATGGTCAGAAGACATAAAACTGATCTGATCAATCAGACACCTAACAATTTTTTTATAGTAAAAAACTAACACATGCGTCGCAAAGACATCTGCAAGAAAATTTATATAGCAAGTTTAAAGAAAACCAGTAGAGCTATTTTTGAAACACTTATTTTCGAGATCTAAACTCACATACCTAATCAGAACACCTTTGAATTTGCTATAGTAATCAAATAGTATATGCGAAAAGAAATCTTAAGAATGATTTATGTAGCAAATTTGAAGAACACCATGTGAGCCGTTTTCGAGTCTCTGGCTTTCGGTCCAAATTCCGATTTTTACCAAAACTTGTTAAGCTGATCTGATCACCGGAAACCAACAGTTAAATACAAAAGGACATCTAAGAGCAGTTAATATAGTGGGTTTGAAAAAAAAAAAAAAAATCCGTTGAACCATTTTTGAGAAACTCATTTGCAAGGGCTAAAATTAACCAAATTATACAAGTCGCCTATTTTTTTTTTTTTTTTTTTTAAGTAAGCAACTGATACACACGAAAGGACAACTAAGAGTGGATTTATACATAGACACTTTGAATAAAATCATTAGGGGCGTTTTTCAGATTTTGATTTACAATTCTGCTTCCGATTTTCCACGTCCAACTTCCGATTTTGTTATTTTCATCAAAAGTATGAAAAATTACCTGCCTACCTGATCTTTCTTAATCATGAAGTTTCATTCGTAAGGTAAGAGGTTGAGTCAATTGCAGGTCACCTCAGGTAAAAGGTATGGAGAGTAAAATCTTAGCGTAGCGCCGTACTTGAGGCAAAAGGATGTAGCCACTTGTGAAGGAATGTTGATCAGAGGTTGAAAACACGAAGCCTGGTATGAGCACAGAGTGATGTAATAGAATGGAGTCGGGATGAGTTTACGCCTGCATAGAGCCACTAAAAGGAGAGTAAACCTTGCGCAGTTTACGTAAGGTGTATGAATATGATCGGTTATTGAAGTTAGCGAATTGAAGTGATGGAGGTTATCGGTTTTCAAGGTAGATAAATAAGTGAAATGTGGTAAGGGTTTGTGTTGTGTGGTGGCGTGGAGACTACGAGATAATTTGTTATGTTGGTGGAGTAGACTTTAAAAGATAGTCTCTCAAGCGTGATTTTGATCTGCGAAGTGATATATTTCTTTGTGAGTCAACGAGTATATTTCTTTGAGAGCAGCAACAAGTTTTTCACCTGACCTAGTCAATCACCAGTGGTGAGCTAAAACTATATTTCTTTAATTCATTTATCTGATTATTCTCTGAGTTTCTCGACGGGTAAAACTCCCCTAATATTTTTGAGTTAAATAAACTCTTTTTATTTACATTTATTTTAGAGTCTCGTCAACTTATTTCTTAAATTAGGTTTAAAATGGGGTCTGCTGCAACTGATGCCGGGGCGCAGACCTCACACATTGTTCTATCTTTTTTCGTTTTTGAGATAGGGTAAGTTGTACTGACTTGTACTAAGAGAGTCCCCGCGTTTGTCAAGATACCCGGTTCTCTTATGCGCAGGAGCCGTCGTGCTACACCGACCACTTAGAGGAGAGTTACACCAGTAACGAAACGTATGTTACATTTTTGCGAATTTTTAGGAATTTCTTAGACTAGTTTGGTTCGATAATCTCTCTCTCTCTTCGTCTGGCAAGTGTTAAAAAATTTTACTTGTCCCTAATTTAGCTATTAATGTAAAGCGTAGTTTAATGTAGAAAAAAAAAAAAAAAAAAAAAAAAAAAGAAAGCTAATATTTAGGATAATTTTTAAAAGTACAATGCTTGGTCCTTCCTCCAAAACCATAAAGCGGGCCAGTTATTCCTTTTGTAAGTTGATAAGCGGACTTACGTCTTGTTCATTTGGGGATAAGATGCTGAAATTTTTTTGGGGTAAGATACTGGAAGTTTTACATTGAGGAAAGATGCCAAGTTGTCTTATTATTTGTTTTAAATTACACATGGGCATTAATTTTTAACAAATGTTAAATAAGATAGCAGATGATATTTTGTTTTAGTTTTATATCTGCCCATCATTGCGTTTTAAAATAAATGTATACTGTTTCATAAAACTGTATTTTACATTGAAATCCCATAAGCCGCCTTGCACCGAAATAGACGCCATTTTATCCCAAAATTGGGGCAAGATGTCGAAACGATAAAGCTTAAAAAATATTTAAAAATTTCTGTAATATTTTTGAAATTAAATATATTTTTAATATGCTTAAAAGTGTAAACTTTCCCAAGAAATTAATAAATAAGTAATATAATTATCTGGGGATTTTATAGAAATATTAATCATAAAGTATTTTATTTCAACTATACGTAAGCGAAGTGATGACGTAAGCAAACGACAATGGGTACACGCACCTGGTTTGCTAATGTAAACGGCAATAGAATTTTTTTTAATAATTCATTTTTAAAAAAATTATGATTTTGCTTTCATTACCTGAGTTAGATACTTTGAAGTATGATATAAAATATTTATTTAGTACGTTAATGAATTTTGTGTTCTAAATGAGTTTTTCGGGTTTTAAAACTGAAACGTTCATAGCTCATTGAAATTAGAAACATGCCCTACAAAACACACTTATCCACAGTTCATCTAAAGATATCCCTTTCATCCACATTACATCCTGAAGATGTCTATTTCATCCTCAAGATGTCCTATAAATGTCCTGGAAAGAAGATGTGTTTGTAGGGTCTTATATGTAAACAAATCATCCAGTGTTTATATTAGTCTAGATAAACTTGAATAAGTATTCAGATAGACCTATGTTTATATTTTGCAGACGTATAAGTTATCATTTCACATCTACATTTTTTCAAAAAAGCGAATTATTTATAAAATTTTTATAATTGAAATGTTTTGCCCTATTTCAACATTAAATATTACATAAAATAATATTTTGACATACAGTCGGTAACAAAAGTGTCCGAACACTAGCAAAAATTCCAATGTAAAAAAAGTACACTTAATACGGTTTTGTTAAATAAATCCTTGTCGAATCATGTTCTTTGTCAGTGTAAGAACATGATTCGATAAGGATTTATTTAACAAAGTCGTATGAAGTGTACATTTTTTACATAGGAATTTTTGCTAGTGTTCGGACACTTTTGTTACCGACTGTACAAACAGTTTATAAACAGTTTTTTTTTTTTTTTTTTTTTTTGACATATAAACATTATGTTTATCACGCATTTCTGTATAAAACTGTCAAATTTCATGTTTTTATGTGAAACAGTTTTTACGGTATACGTTAAAAAACCGGAAAAGATACGATAAATTGAAAAGCAATAGTAATTTTTTTTTTTTTTTTTTTAGAATAGAGAGACAATCCCCACAGCACAAAATGTTTCTGTTACGTTTCACAAACTTTACAATCTTTCGTTCTCGTAATACATTTCAGGAAAGCTTTTTGGTATCTTTATGAAAGTTCACCTTTTTCGATGTTCTATCTCAGCAACTGATATTTTTTCTTTGTACTTGTATTGTATATTTTTACACTAAACAATTTAAACTGAAAAATAATCGCCTTTTTAAAAAAAAAAAACAAAAAAAAAAACATAAAATCTATGTCTATTTTTAATATATATATTTTGAAGCATGCTTCGATCAATTATGCGAAACGATAATTAGTATTGTTTAATTCAGGCGGCTTTCATTAATTGAATGAGCGGCCCTCTAAACAGCTTTTCGAGGCACTCTGTAGGAAAGACTTTGGAAAAGCAAGAGTTGGTTACTATTAACTTTGTTAGCGCTGCAGTTTTTCTCATGTAATTGTATGAAACGTCAATGTTTGTACAGTAGTGTTTCTGAAACCTTTAAAATATGTTTCACTGTTACCAAGAAGTTTCAATGAAACATAACTGTTGTTAAGTTTCTGTTTTTCTTGTTACGATCGTGGATATTTCTACGTTCTTGAAACTTATCTGAAAGCAAACTGAAACCTACTGAAACATTTCTGCAATAGTGAAAATGTTTTTAAGATATATAATTGCTAAGCTTCTGAGACATTTTGTGCTATTAGGGAAAATATTTAAAATTTTATGGGTCTCATTTGGACTTTGGTCGCGAGAGGATGAAGGTTTGTTGTTTTCTCTCTGTTTATATCTCATATAAAGTTGGAGAGGATTGATTTTATTCCTTCAGCATAACTCAGTGTTTTTTGAATGTACTTTTTAACTAACTTTTCTTTCCTTTTTTCCATTTTCTTTTTCTATGCAAATAAAATTCTACCCTGTAACATATATCGGCTTGTCGCATGGGTTGTAAACGATTTTTAATTTTCTACTTGTCTTTTTTTTTATTATTATTAAAATGAAGAATTAAGAAAAAAAAAAATCTGGTAGTAGTTCCTTAAATGGTTATAGGTACGGAAGTTTATGCTAGTAATATTTCCCAAGAAAAAGTAAATGCAGCATCAAAATAATAAAGACCAAAGTTATTGAATTTTAAAAGAAGGGGTTTTTAATATGTTAAACTTCAAAGGCGAAACACCTGGTTGAAAAAAAAAAAAAAAAAAAAAAAAAAAGCCGCATCTTAAAAGCATCCTGAACTTGGTGAATATTCAGAAAGTGATATCTTAAATATTTATATACCCTCATGTTTGGGAAAATTGCAACATATGTATATATATATATATTAAGTGTCCGAAAACTGTATTTTGTGTAGCCACCCCGCGCTTCAATAAGCGTTGCTATACGACGAGTCATCCAGTCAAACAGACTTTGTATGTCAGCCTAAGGAAGAGCATTTCATATTGTTAGTATCGTACCCAAAGTTTATCTGTAGAAGCAATAGGACGTAGATCACGAGCGGGACGCCGACCAACGAAATGCCACACATGTTCAATACATACGGCGAATAAGCAGGCTAAGGAAAAGCTGTATGTTTTTTTGCTAAAAAGAAGTCTTGAACATTCCTTGCCACATGTGGGCGGGTATTATACTGTTGAAAGACAGCCCCAGGAATGTCTTGAAAGAAAAATACGACTTCGGGCTCCAGCACTTCACTGATGTACCTGTTGCTGTTAAGATTACCCTCGTAGCAGCTGAGACCGTCCATGATACACAATCTCATCCCAGACCATAACACTATATGTTCGTTCACTATGACGTTCGATAATGTACTCCGATGGGTACTTTCACCGGCATAGCGTCTAACACGTATACAGTCATCATGGCACCATAAATTAAAGTGGAATTCGTCAGAAAGAACCACATGTTGCCAATCTGCCCGCAAGTCTCTATGTCCACGCGTTCAAGGTTTTGCGAAAAGGAGATCCTGTATATTGTATAAAGGAGTTCTTGCATGCAGCCCACGATGCCGCAGACGTCGATGAATTGATGAAGCATTGATACACCTGTAGCTGTGGACCAAAGAGCTGTCAACTGTCTATATGAAGCTATACGGTTCGTCAGCGTAATGGCAGACCAAGTGCCTGTCATCACGTGTTAACGTCATCTTTCGAGATCTACACCTGGATTTCCGATTTGTTTGATTCTCGTAGGCCCAGTGCTTTCAAATTCGAATCACTGCTCTTCAGTTACGCTGAACACGAGCTGCTATTGAATGATAAAAAAATCCTTCTTCACAAAAACCAATAATTCCCCTGTTCAAACTCCGTATGATGTTGAATTGTCACCCTCTTTGTCGAAGAGGCATTGTTACGTCTCACCTTAACGTTTACTACTAGCAGATAACCATAGACTATTTTCAGTCAGATTTTCTATCAACTTATTCAGCTCTCTATTTATTCGTTTCAGTAGCAGTTCACAGCACGCTGCTCAGCCCACGCATACGTGGTGATTCTGAAATGTTAATCAATTGCTTAACACACTACAATTTGCATTTGCTGAAAATTTCAGCTCAACCCTATCATTCTTTCAAGGTGTTGTAATTTTCACAAACTTGAGTATATATGAAAAACTTATAGAAAATTACCAAAAAAGTGAACAGATGGAAAAGGATCATTCCTTCAAGGTGTTGTAATTTTCACAAACTCTAGTATATATGAAAAACTTATAGAAAATTATTAAAAAAAAAAAAAAAAAAAAAATGAACTGATGGAAAAGGATCAATCCTTTAAAGTGTAGTAATTTTCACAAACTTGAGTATATATGAAAAACTTATAGAAAATTACCAAAAAAGTGAACAGATGGAAAAGGATCATTCCTTCAAGGTGTTGTAATTTTCACAAACTCTAGTATATATGAAAAACTTATAGAAAATTAAAAAAAAAAAAAAAAAAAAAAAAATGAACTGATGGAAAAGGATCAATCCTTCAAAGTGTTGTAATTTTCACAAACTTGTGTATATATGAAAACTTATAGAAAATTATCAAAAAAAAATGAACAGAGGGAAAAGAATCAATCCTTCAAGGTGTTGTAATTTTCACAAACTTGAGTATATATGAAAACTTACTAGCAGAACCAGCCACGCGTTGTTGTGGCTAAGTCAAACGTTGAATTATATTGTAGCAAACTATTCAATACAGTTAAATTATTATTTACAAATAAAGACGGAAACGTTGTAGCCGATGAAACGCCAAGGATGACAGAGTTTCGAAATTTAAAATTAAAATTTTGCTAATTTGACAGCAAAATAACTCAATCTAACACATGCATACGATAACTAATACATATCTAAACTCAAATATGGGGATTAAAATCGGAAAATAATTTTCCTCGATTTTTAATAATTTTTTACAAAAAATCCAATGGGCGATTAACATAGGAAATCTTTTTCTTGACTTCACAGACGGTCAGTGACGTCACACTTCGCTTGTGTATAACTACACTAGCACTTTATCAATGTGTATAAAATCGTTAAAGTGATTATGACGTCAATTTTCGTGAGTCACTTTTTGTAGTAACTAGGTCTCGACGTGCTAATTCACGCAGATATCGTTATCTAAAAACATGTGCAAATGCCGATGTTCATAAGCCCAATAAAGTTTATTTATTTTATTTTTTTTTCCTCAACTTATACCAGTTATGACGTCATACTTTTCTTTCGCATTTTTTTTTTTTTTTTTTTTTTTCGAAAACTTAGGGTCGCAGTGATATAGTTCTTTGGCCATTTTTTTTTCTCTCTCTCCAAGTGAGGAGGAGTTTGACCGGTCTTGATGGGGCATCCTGTAAGATGAAAATTTAAATATTCTTAAAATCACTTAAATGCACGACTCATTGTGATCCCCTTAAAGTACGTTCAAAACTATCACTTCCTTTAAAATATTTAAAAATCATTACGTCTCGTAGTTAAATTAAATTTTAATCACATTAAAAACTGAGGCTATAAATGAAGAGTTTGGCGTTTGGTAACTTTTAGTATAAACTTTTTCTATTGACAAGTTGATTTGATATGACTTTAGGAGGAAACAGGCTGTATTTTAATAATTACTTCACATTAGAAGGGCATGATCTTTATACCTTCGTGAAGTGCTCACTTTCAATTAAACGTTGAAAAAGAAAAGCTGTCATATTATTTTGCCTTGAGTGACTGCTGGGCAATATGATCCATGACATATTCATAAGGTATCTAAAATGTACAGTAGGTTTTTTCGCTTCCTGGTATATCGGCGGCTGCCCAAGGGCGCAGAAGGTAATGATATCCTCAATTACACTAAGATGAATGGCTTGACAAGTTTTCATTTTCTCTCTCCCACATCAGATCGAATCTAAAAATTGGAGATGAGTGAACCGATATTAGTAGCAGATAAACTGTCCTAAGGTATATAAATGACATTCGTTGAGATTACGTTGTATACATGATAGAATGAGAATAGTTTTATGAGAAAACAAATCTTTGGATTAATAAGGAAGTGATATTAAATTTTAATCTCATTAAAAACTGATACAGATAATATACACTAAAAATATACATTTTAAAATATTAAAAACACAAAACACAAATTTAAACGTTTCGAGCCTTTTACAGACTCCTCATCAGTAAAAAACATCAAATGTAAATGTTGAGATGAAGAACAGACTTTCATTAAGTAAGTACAACGTATTCATCAAAGAACTGCGCATGCCTCATTAAGTGGTGAAAAATGTTGATTTGTGTTCCAGCCCTCCAGGAAAATTCTTGAGTGATAATTTAAACAATTAGATGTGATTATTTTAGTACTGTTAAAATCAGGTAAATGGTCAGTTTCTATGGCATGCTGTACTATTTTAGAACGTATATCACGGTTTTTGAAATTTGTTTTATGTTCCTTAATTCGAGTCTGAAGAGAACGGCCAGTTTGACCAATATAAACCGAACTACAAGATTTACAAGGGATATTATAAATAACACCTGTACGGGAAAAAGGGGGTATAACAGTTTTAAAATTAGAAAGGAAATTACGAATTAGAAATTGAGGTTTATAGGAAACAGATAAATTAACAGTGCGTAAAACTTTGGCAATAGATTCAGAAATATTTTTATAGTAAGGAATAGTAACGAACGATTTAGGTGATTTAGATGAATTAGTTTTATGATTATCCTTATTAAAGTCATACTCTTTTAATTTTCTTTTAAGCCAGCGAGGGGGATAATTATTACGCTTTAAGTGTGAAAAAATCCCCTTATTGAAGTCATACTCTTTTAATTTTCTTTTAAGCCAGCGCGAGGGATAATTATTACGCTTTAAGTCTGAAAAAATCCTTAATTATTGCGCTTTAAGTCTGAAAAAATCCAATGTCTGTCAATCTGAATCAATATGTTTCTGATATTCTTAATTATGCTAATTCCGTTAATCCTTCAATTCAGTTTACCTTAGAACAAGAAAAAGATAATAAACTCCCTTTCTTAGACATTTTAATTGAGCATTCGCCTTCTGATTCTTATTCTAAATTTGTTACTTCTGTTTATAGGAAACCTACATTTTCAGGCCAATTTTCAGGCCAGTATTTAAATTTTAATTCAGCTAACCCTTCTTCACATAAATCTGCTGTTTTCCATACGTTACTTCACCGCGCTAAATTATATTGCAGTATCGATGAACTTTTCCAGTTGGAATTGAAAAGGATTTTTTCAGACTTAAAGCGTAATAATTATACCTCTCGCTGGCTTAAAAGAAAATTAAAAGAGTATGACTTTAATAAGGATAATCATAAAACTAATTCATCTAAATCACCTAAATCGTTCGTTACTATTCCTTACAATAAAAATATTTCTGAATCTATTGCCAAAGTTTTACGCACTGTTAATTTATCTGTTTCCTATACTGCTCAATTTCTAATTTGTAATTTCCTTTCTAATTTTAAAACTGTTATACCCCCTTTTTCCCGTACAGGTGTTATTTATAATATCCCTTGTAAATCTTGTAGTTCGGTTTATATTGGTCAAACTGGCCATTCTCTTCAGACTCGAATTAAGGAACATAAAACAAATTTAAAAAACCGTGATATACGTTCGAAAATAGTACAGCATGCCATAGAAACTGACCATTTACCTGATTTTAACAGTACTAAAATAATCACATCTAATTGTTTAAATTATCACTCAAGAATTTTCCTGGAGGGCTGGAACACAAATCAACATATTTCACTACTTAATGAGGCATGCGCAGTTCTTTGATGAATACGTTGTACTTACTTAATGAAAGTCTGTTGTTCATCTCAACATTTACATTTGATGTTTTTTACTGATGAGGAGCCTGTAAAAGGCTCGAAACGTTTGAATTTGTGTTTTGTGTTTTTAATATTTTAAAATGTATATTTTGAGTGTATATTATCTGTATCAGTTTTTAATGCGATTAAAATTTAATATCACTTCCTTATTAATCCAAAGATTTGTTTTCTCATAAAACTATTATCATTCTATCATGTATACAACGTAATCTCAACGAATGTCATTTATATACCTTAGGACAGTTTATCTGCTACTAATATCGGTTCACTCATCTCCAATTTTTAGATTCGATCTGATGTGGGAGAGAGAAAATGAAAACTTGTCAAGCTATTCATCTTAGTGTAATTGAGGATATCATTACCTTCTGCGCCCTTGGGCAGCCGCCGATATACCAGGAAGCGAAAAAACCTACTGTACATTTTAGATACCTTATGAATATGTCATGGATCATATTGCCCAGCAGTCACTCAAGGCAAAATAATATGACAGCTTTTCTTTTTCAACGTTTAATTGAAAGTGAGCACTTCACAAAGGTATAAAGATCATGCTCTTCTAATGTGAAGTAATTATTAAAATACAGCCTGCTTCCGCCTAAAGTCATATCAAATCAACTTGTCAATAGAAAAAGTTTATACTAAAAGTTACCAAATGCCAAACTCTTCATTTATAGCTTTTAAATCATATTTATCCAACCAAGGATAGTAGACTTTAGTCCAAATAGATTACCTTTATGATAATGAATTTTGGTCACGCGAAATTTACTCTTGTCTAAAGCATCACTCAATAATAGAAGTTTTTGAAAGAATTATTTGCTTTTTATTTGCAGCGAGTTAAAGCTTCTTTTGGGATTTATGTTTATGATAAATACTAGACAAAAAGTATTAAATATCTTAAACAACACAGTAAAATGATCATGATCTCGCGTACGAAGGACTGGTTTAAACCATATATATTTTGAATGTACTTTTTATATAATGCCTCATTTTTAGATTATTATTATTAGCAATATTGATTTACTATTATTATAGTTGTTGTTATTTGTATATTTAAAAGAGGAATAACAGATTGCTCTTTTCTAGAGGCCTAAATAAGAATATTTTACATTATATATGTATATATATATATATATATATATATTGATGAAAATAATTTCAGAAATGCGTTAAAAAATATCATATTTAGATTTGAGAACATTGACAAAGAATAAAGTAACTTTAATTACTTAATTTAGGTTCAACATTATTAAGATCAACTAAATAAAAATAAAACTAATTAATTAAACGGTGTCACAAGTTCATTTAATTCATTAAGTTAAAACTTCTTCTATAACTAACAATCCTAACCGCATTTGCTTGTTTAAACCTGCACTAATTTAACTGACTTATTATTGTGTATCTAGCTACACGATAGTTGGCGCTGGCTCACTGTTGTATCAATTTTTGCTGTCATTATTTCCTTTACATAAATATTTTAAAATTTATTGATTTATGAAAAAAATTAATTTTAACTAACTTATTAAATAATTACACAGTGAATTTAATCGTTAATGAAAATGCTCAGATGTTAATTATTTATCGATTAATCGATGTTTGAATAGCATTTATTTTTAATTTCATTAATATGATGGCAACTTCCTATTCTCCATGTTGTCTGAAAGTGGACATGTGGTTACTCTTATTTTTTCCATTTTTCTTTCTGGTTTCCTTGATGATTTGAATTAATATTTTATTTCATTTTTCATTCAAAATGGTTTTGCTGCTCGATCAAGGCATGAACAATATATTTTTGTTAGCTATATCGTTTTACGAAATCGTTGAAGCTTTCACAGCTTTATGAAGTACATGCTTCCTGATGAGATAACACTTCTATTTTTAAGCATTTTCCCCCCATTATTAATCTATTTTTTATTCCAATTATTATTCCTGTGGTCCTTTATTTATTTTCTTCGTCATTATGTTTAATGGTCCTTTTTACTCAAGTGGGAGTAAGTAATTTATATTGTTTTTGTCTCCTATTGGATCTTAACATGTATCGCAACATTTTTGTGCTAGTTTTAGCAATGATTTAAAATCAGTTTTATTTTTGTTGTGTTGGTTTTAACATGTATCTATTAAATGCTAAATAATTAAGGTTAAAATATCTATCATATATATATATATATATATATATATATATATTAAATATTCCTCACTAAAGTTATATTTTAATATTTAAATAAAACCTTTTAAAAAGTGTTAGGACGTAAGTTATAATAAAATTAATTTCAGTTATCCTCAGTTATAGTATAAAGCATGTTTATTAAAAAAAAAAAAAAAAATTGTTCAAGTCTCTTTTGTTTGCAGTTTTTAAGTGCGGACTAACCAGATTTCCACAATATCATATGATGTTGTTTTTTGTATTACTTGGATTTTATTTTATACAAAATTTAAATTATTCTTTTCAAAACAAATCTCAGGTAAAATTAGTAAGCTATTAATTTTCCATATTAATTTAGGATAGATTAATAAGACAAATTTTTAGATCAGATTACAAATTTGATATTCAAGGATTTTTTCTAGGTTTTCTACAAAACAAGAATTCTAATTTAAAGTTTATGAATGTCCAAGCACTAAAAAAAGAAACAACATGTAGGCCATGTCAATAGCTATATATACATATTGTACTCTTTTTTTTTTAAATTTATTTTAATTTTCCTTTTAATTTCCCAAAATGGAAATGAGTGCGTTGTGTAACAAAAATAAATAAAAAATGAGTAAAAGGATTTGACTGAGTCAAAAGATGCCCAGATGCCAATCAGCCTGATTTTTGACAATTTCACAATTTAGTCCTTCAACTAACAACAATCTAAAAGAAACATAAATTTCTCTTTAAAACATTTCATTAAAAGATTAATTGTTATCCTAACTATAATCATTAAATTAGTCAAAGGGTTTGTACTATTATTATTTTTAACTTTGATCATTCAATTCACTTTTGGTTAATATCTATTACTTTCACATTAATTACTGAGTCAAAGGTACAGTGCACAAAACAAAATAAATAAACAAAGATTCAATTAAAGATTCAATAATGTTCATAATCTTTATTTCTGCATCCCTTCTTAACTGAAAAAGAAAAAATTGCTAATTCAAATTACTCCAGGGATTGTGTCGACAAAGGATTCAACGACTATTAGACTTTCTTAATTTTTGAAATTGTATAAATAAACAGTTTTACCATTTTCATTACATTTTTTGGATTTTCTAAAGAAATACTAGACAAAATAACCCGGGACTTCAAACACGCAAAGAAAATTTAAAAACTCACATTTTTCACTATCGATTTACTTCAAAATGCAATTAGGGAACTAACCGCAAATTGAAGAAGAGCGCACATACTTTGGATCACCCTGTATCATAAAAAGCTACTAATGACTTGTAACTTTAACACATTATTGCACATACTATGTACAATATTTGTATGTTTTGGTGCGGGAATTACGCAATTATTTAGGCAGATATAATTTTTTTTCAAAAATTGCTAATTTTTTTAAAACTTTTTTGCTTATAACTAGAATGGATTTCCATAAAACTTTATAAAATTTACAGAGAATTAAAAAAAAAAAAAAAAAAAAATAGAGAGAATTATTATTCTGAAACATAAAATTCTCGCGTTTAATATTCGCTGAGATATGAGCATTTATATTTCATATTAGTAAATATTGTTCTACTGCGTATGCTTGAAAGATAGAAAATTTTTTATTGCATAGGTTGCAATCTAGATGTATTGAGCAACTTTTGTCAAAAGTACATTTGAATTGAGTTAAAACTAAGCAAATTGTCGGCAAAAGAACGAGCTAGATTTTAGGTATTTTCCAGAGTTGAAATTTCACAAGGAGTTTTACCCATGCGACGTATTTAATTTGAAGATCCGATTATTTCAATCACGTTGCAAAAGTTCTTTTTTGGGAGAAATCCCTTATGAACTTAAAAATATTAGTAAATAAATAAAAAATATGTTAAAGTTACATGCCTATAAGGGTTACAAAGTTACAAGGGGTTTTTCACAAAAAAGAACTTTTGCAATGTGGTCAAAATAATTGAATCTTCAAATTATATACGCGGCACGAGTAAAACCCCTTATGAAATATCAACGCTAGAAAATACTTAAAACCTAGGTCATACTTTTGGCGACAATTTGCTTAATTTTTACTTTATGCAAAATGAGTTTTAGACAAAAGTTGCTCAATATATCTAGCTTTTAACCTGTGCAATAAAATGTTTTCTATCTTTAGCGCATGTTTAGTAAAACAATATTTACTAATATAAAATAAAAATGCTCATATCTCAGCGAATATTACACGTGGGAATTTTATGTTTCAGAATACTATTTCCCTAATATTTTGTCAAATTGTATGTAAATTTCCCAAAGTTTTATGGAAATCTGTTCTAGTTATAAGCAAAACAGATTTAAAAAAAATTAATAATTTTTTTAAAAAGTTTATATCTGCCTGAATAATTGCGCAATTCCCGTACCAAAACATACAAATATCGTACATAGAATGTGTAACTATGTGTTAAAGTTACAAGTCATTTGTAGCTTTTTATGATACAGGATGATCCAAAGTATGTGCACTCTTCTTCAATTTATTGTTGGTCCCCAAATTGCACTCTGATTTAAATCGTTAAAAGAAAATGTGAGTTTTTGTTCTTTGAATGTCTGAAGTCCCAAGCCATTTTGTCCAATACATTTTTAGGAAAAAAAAAATCTAGTATTTTGAACATTTTCTGTATATAATCCAAAAGAATGCGTTAAACTAATTTTTATCCTATGAATAGTCCAGAAAAGTAATATGTGACTATTTATGATTTTAATTTACAAAATAAAATCGCAAATATATTCTTAAAAAGAGAAAATTAAAAAAATTGATTGTTCAGATATTCTTCCACTGATTATAATAAATATTTTAAGAATTCTGTAAATAAAAATCTAAAAAAAAAAAAAAAAAAAAAAAAAATTACTTTTGCTAGTTGAAAGGTACTCATAACTTCAACTCCAGTTTAATCTGTGCGTTTTACATTATCTCAGTGCGAATTTCAGTGAAAATTTGAAAAGAAAATTACACCTTTATATTAAATAAATTAGCTTCACAATCGTCAATGTCCATGGTGGGGAAGGATGCTGCTGCCGTTAGTTTAAATCCAGGGGGCACCCGGCAAAAGCCTTCGAGGAGGTGGCAGCCAGACTTTGTCTACTGAAGGCTCTTGCTCTTGAAAAAATAAATCATTTTGGCCCACATTACATTAAAATCTGTACCGATGGGTCTAAGGACATCGATGGAAATTCTGGAAACGGGGCAATTAACGAGTTCAACAATCAGACTCAGGAATTAAGTCATACAAACCCTAGAGGTTGTTCAGTCATTAACATCGAGTTATAGCAATTGAGATGGCTTTGAATTGTTTAGATTATTCCATGCCAATTAAGACAGTTTTCTTTGTAGATTCCATGTCAGCTCTCCAGGAACTAGAAAGGTGCTATACTAGCTCAAAATCAATACCAAAAGATATTGCGTCTTGCATGGACTCACTCCACAAGGATTCCTCACTAACATTCCAAAGGATTCCTTCTCATATTGGACTGGAGGGAAATGAGTAGGCCAACAAACTTGCTAAGTCTGCTGCAACTCCCAATGTGGTAATCGACTTTGATCTGTTTAAGTTTAGTCAAAAGAAGATATTCTAAGATTCTAAGATTCTAAAACGGAAGGTGGCCGCTCACCACTATGCAGCGGCTTTGAGCGATTTTAACCTTTAGAGAGGGGCTCCGATGGCACTGTGGTGATTCAAGAGAGCCCGTGTCTAAAGGTTAAACCTCCTCCGATGTTTATTGCATAAACAGAAAAAAAAAAAAAAAAAAAAAAGGTTACAGAGGTCGCCAAAGCGGAGCTTTCACACGACAGAGGGCGACAAGGAACAAGAATATGAAAAGAAGAACGGAGCCTTGATCCTTCGCATGGAAAAGCTTGTGAAGAAAAATTATATGGACCTCCAAGAGAAAAGTTGGTAACTGCCTTGGAAGATTGAAAAATTAGTTGGTCAAATTGGAAAGATGCATTAAGAAGTTGTAGATTCTGGTTAGTTTCTGACGTAGGGGAAGCCGGGTAACGATATTAAAAAGCCAGTCGTTAGGTTTATTAGGTGGGTTAAGGATACGCCAATCAAGAGTTAGTGGGCATGAGAAAAAGTAATGATTTGCATTACCCTCAGCGCCGCACTCACATTGTGGAGTGTGCGAGCAATAAAACTTGTAAAGATGTGATTTGAACGGGCCATGGCCCGTTAAGAAGGCTGTTATGGCTGGAGAAAGGTCAAAGTTATAATTTGACACTTTTGGGAGGAGATTAAAAGTAAATCTACCTTTAGGAGATGTATCCCAGTATAGCTGCCATTCTTTCTTTAGTCGTGCTTTAAGACATCTTTTGATGTAAGAGGGGGGGGGGGAGGGCCAGAACGAAATCCACTGCTTCCTTTTTAGTGGCAGTTTTTGCTAAGAGATCTGCCATTTCATTGCCCGCGACACCCCTGTGAGCGGAGACATGAGCTAAAGAGAAAGTCTCGGGCTTAGACAGGAGATCTAATTTGATTTTCTGAATAATAGGATGGTTACTCCTGTGGCGAGCCAGAGCCTGAAGACCTCAGAGACTGTCACTGTAGATATAAATTTTCGAATTGGTAAAAAAGGAAACTGACCAAGAAATTGCTTGGCTGATAGAGAAAATCTCAGCCTGGAAAACAGTGTTACAGTCCCCAAGCCTACAGGACCACTGATGAACCAAGACCCCGTCAACAAAGGCGCAAAATGCGGCACCCACACCATGGTATAAAGAAGATATTGAGACAATAGGGCTTTCAAAGTGTGTCTCACCACTGGTATGTGCCCGATATGTCCAGGGATCGTATTGATTCTGGATTGAGTCGCCGAGATTTCTCTTGCTTATAACGTCTACGGACAGGACACACGAGAACAATTAAATTTATTGGTGATGAAAAAGTGTTCCCAACGTGCACCATCTACAATGTACACCAAGCTTCGCCCACACAAGCATTCTTGCATGTATGGGGTTATCAAAGAATGAACTTTTTTTCAGACAACCATCTACAGATTCTGGTCTTTTTATGTGTTTTTAATATGTTTGATATTGTGTGATGTTTTGTTCATATGTCTATGTCCATGGAATTGTGTAACTACACTTACGATAATAATAATAACTGAAAAAAAAAAAAAAAAGATATATCTGTTTTTTTTTTTTTTTTTTTTTTTTTATACACAATTTTATATATTACAAACAATATATATATATATATATTAAATTAAAATCAACTTAAAAAAAAAAAAAAATCATAGATACAATACACCGGCATTATACCGGCACAATATTATCGCAAATAACAAACATTTTAAATTTCCCCAAGAAATTAAATTATTGTTAACATATCTATCTATCTATCTATCTCTCTCTATATATAGAAATCAAAATATGGAATTATTTAGAGTTTAAACGGAAGAAAGATAATACATTTCTTTAATTTCTGATAATAATAATAATAATAATAATAATAATAATATTGTTCAAATATTCTTGAAAAAAATGTCCAGAAAATTTTGTCTTTTTTATGTAAAAAATCTACGTTTACTCTATTTTTTAGCACATCACATATATCTTGACCCCTATATATTTTTTTTTTTTTCGTTATTTACATTTATAATTTCTAAAACTCAAATTTTTTTAATTTAGTGCGCGTGGAAAAGAAATATTGTGGAATGCCATAGTAATCTATGGGAGAAGTATTACTAATTGCAGCTTATTCAAAGTTTCATTTATTTATTTATTTATAAGCTTACAGTCATAAAAATTGTCTATACACCTGCTTTCTTTAAATATTTAAAGAAAAATTTAAATATTTTAAAATTTGTATTAATGTTCTGAAAAATCGCGAAAAAATACGAAAGATGTTCTTTATTTACATTTAGCTTCGGGCTCAAAAAGTAGTATAAAAATTTGCATTTACTCCTATAAAGCTTCTTCTTCTTTTATTTTATTTTCTTTTTCCCTCCGTTACTGTAGGTAATGGAAGTATTGTAATAAATCAAAATTTTCGATATCCAGTTTTCAACTGATTTGCATATTTTAAGGTTCCCTGAGTCTAGAAGTTGTTTTTACTTTCTTCTATATTCAATAGAAGAAAGTATTGGATTCGTAAAAGTTTCCGACCTCGGGTTTTTGATGGATTTACACGTTTTGAGAGCTGTAGAACACGATTTGACCATTTTTTGAAAATGTCTGTCTGTCTGTCCGTTTCTCTCTCTCTCTCTGTGTGTGTGTGACAAAATTTTGTGGCAACTGTATCCCAGGAACTACTGTACAGAACTTCATACAAATTGGTATGTAGTTACACCTTGACATAAATTAGTGCCTATCAGCTTTTGGTAAAAATTGTCTTAAAGGTTGCGTTGCCATCCCGATTTTTCTAAATTTTTAACCTGGTAGTATAGGACAAAGTTTTGTATAAATGTGCATAAAAAAATAATTTTTAATAATCATTATGAAATTTACAAGAATTATTTATAATAGAGAGAATGAACTGGGAAAATTTTTTTGTATATGTAGGAGCATCGCCAATAAATTTTTATGATAGGTATCTTTCAAAAGAGCTCGCCAATACCTTTAAAATGAACGGTCGAACCATTGATTTGCGATAACTTAAAATAAAGTTATGGATTTTTTTTTCCAATTTTTAACACACACACACACACACAAAAAAGACAATTTTATTAAAATAATGATTTTAATAAATCATTTTTACTGAGTGAATTTGCATAGGAAAATATAGAAGAAAGTCATGTAGTGGTCACAACATTTTAGTTTGAATATGTATGTTGCGTATGTGTATGTGGAGTATCTTTTGACTGTCATATTTCCGAATCGGAAGAAGATACAAAAACCAAACTTTGTAATTCAGTTCGGGGAGTTTGCCACACACACGTTTTGGTGAAAATTAGAAAACTGAAAGTTGGAACGAAATTTAGTTTCAAGAACGATTCTAAAAATTTTCTTTAAAATTGCTACATAAATTCTCCCTTAGATTATTATTATTATTATTATTTATGTATTTGTCGGTTACTGCAGAAAATGTTATGGATGCCCTCGTTTGGTAGGCCAATGTTTTCAGTAAGTGTTTGAAAAATCAAGATTTTTCAAGAAGTGTTTGAGAAATCTTAACAGTAATAAAAAAAAAAAAATAAATAAAAAAAAAAACCAGCTGTATCGATTTTATTTAAACATATTATATTAATTTTTACTTTCTTCTATATTCAATAGAAGAAAGTATTGGATTCGTAAAAATTTTTGACCTCGGGTTTTTGATGGATTTACACGTTTTGAGAGATGTAGAACACGATTTGACCATTTTTAGAAAATGTGTGTGTGTGTGCGTGACAAAATTTTGTGGCAACTGTATCTCCGGAAATACTGCACATAATTTCATACAAAATGGTATGTAGTTACACCTTGACTTAAATTAGTGCCTGTCAACTGTTGGTAAAAATTTTCTTACAGGTTGCGTTGCCATCCCGCTTTTTCTAAATTTTTAACATGGTAGTATAGGACAAAATTTTGTATAATTGTGCATAAAAAAAATTATATTTTAATAATCATTATGAAATTTACAAGAATTATTTATAATAGAGATAGTTAACTGGGAATTTTTTTTTTGTATATGTAGGAGCATCGCCTCCCCCCTGGGGGGGGGGAAGTCCTCCTTGGAGGCGAATAAATTTTCATGATGGGTATCTTTCAAAAGAGTTCACCAATGCCTTTAAAATGAATGGTTGATCTATCATTGAATGGTTGATCTATCAATCTGAGATAATTTAAAATAAAGTTATAGACTTTTTTTTTTAAAGTAATATCGAGAATAAAATGAATTTTCATTTTATATTTTGTGTTATACTACTTCTCCAATATGGAATACTTCATGCAGCATATGAACCTACTTTCACTTGCCAGATGAAGAGTTGAACTATTGTTTTGACACCACATCTTTTAACACCAGTTTCTCCGTGCATTTTGATTAATTCTTCGTTAGATTAACTCCGTGAGTGTGTTGGAGGTTTTATTGTCGAAGGTGACAAATGGTAGGTTTCGGATTCGAACACAGGTCGCACACGTCGATCTATCCATACACAGTTTTCCTTGATTTTCTCCGAAACTCGTAACTACGGAGCAGGTTCCTTTAAAAAGACAGCATAGAGGGCCAGGTCTAGGACTCTCATGTAGTCAGCCAGACTTAACAGTTACGCTGTTACAACTTTATTTAGGCTAAATTGAAATTTAATAATATTTTTTTCCCAATCGGAGAATTCTCTTAAACCTGTGCGTTTGACAATATTTCTTTATTGAGAATTCCAGAGACAATTTCAAGAAAAAGTTACATCTGTATAATAAAAATCTTTTTTTTTTTTTTTTTTTTTTTTTTAACATTTAGAATGTGTACTTTCCTGAGGTCAAAATGCAATCGGGTTCAAAGCACGTCTGTTTACAATATTCTTGATGATGGTGTCATCGGCGTAGAACGTCAATCCCCTTTTTGATCTTGACCCGCTTCTACCCGCAACGTCTTCCCCGTGGAGACCGGGCGCTGAACGTGAGTTTGCTTCCTGTTTCAAACTTAATTAAATTCGGATTCGTCACCTTTGTGTTGCCCTTCGGATCAAACGACGCTTTTTAATGTGAAAAAACAAAAGGATAGAAGATTGCGAGGGCAGAAAGTGAAAACGAAAACACGGAAATTATGATTCGTTAATAAAATAAAATTAATTATCGATTACACATTCGAGAATTTTCTGAAAAATTCCCTTCTAAAACATTTTCACTTCTTCAATAAGTTTATAATACAAATATTTCATTAATGGTAGGAAATTAAAATTTTTACTTTCTTCTATGTTCATTGTTTCTTAAAAAATTTCGATTTCAACTTTCAACTTTTTTGATAGATTTACATGTTTTTAGATTTCCAGAAGACAATTTCACCAGTTTTAGAAAATATCTATCTGGCTCTGTGTGTGCGACAAAATTTTGTGTCAACTGTAGCTCAAGACTAGTGCACAGAATTTCACACAAATTTATGTGTACTTGCACCTTGACATAAATTAGTGCTTATAAACATTTATTGTAAATCTCCCAACAGATGGCGCGGCCACCTAATTGTTTTTCTTAATTTTTACCATGGACTATAGGACATAATAATGGTACATTTATGAATGATGTGTAATGATATATTTATGGTATTTTTTATGTCATGGTTATTGATGTTTTGATAATCTTCATTTACGAATCTAGCGGAAAAATTTATATTGTTTTATTTTCAACAACTGATAGTGTTTGATATTCTATATAAAAATTAAATAAGAGAAGATTACTCAAGATTGAAAAAAAAAGAAAGGAAAAGAATGAACGTTCCAAATTATTAAAAGATTAAAATGCAAAAGCAAATTGTTCTGTTCTTTTACTTTGAAAATGGGAAACAAGCACATTAAAACCTGTCCAATTAATTTCAAAAGCATGATAAAGCCAATTTTCAAAGCCATCTAGTAGTGACCAGTTGGTGAAAGCGCACAGTTTTTACTCACTTTTATTAGCAATAATAATATTAATAATAACAACAATAACAAAATTTTTTTTTTTTTTTAGTTTTTTCCCCCTCATGCTCATTAATAAGATCGTCATGTATAATCTGAATTATCATAAAAAAAGGAAAACAAAATGCATTATCATATTAAAGCAGATATAATATTATAACACGAAAGGAATAAGTATAATATTTTTCGAACTAAACTAAACTACCTGGAATCCGTCGAATTCGACGATCACTTTATTGACCGAAATGTTTCAAAAATCGTCGCATCATTATTTAAATATATTTCATGTTAAAACATCTAATATAATTTACGACATTTCACTTAAAAAAAGAAAGTCGGAAAAATGCTTATAAATAGAAATACTATATATGACATCACTTTCTACAAAGTACTGTCAATGTGACGTCAAACTGTCTCCAAATAAACAGATGCTATCTTTTATTTTCTATTTCGTTTAATATTAAGACTATATGTTAGCTGACCCGTCCCGGGCCCATGATACCTTAAATGAACCTTAAATTTGTATTATTTTATACCTTTAACTCGATCTTGTTTGAATTTCTGTTTTTAAATGAAAGCATCACGAAAAAAATAATCATCTGTAACAAAACAATTACCTCGAACCGAACGAAACTCTGCCTTGTGACCCCAGTGCTTGCGGCAGCGCATACACGGACCGCTAACAACATAAAAAAAATTCCCAAAAATTAACCTGGAACCGAACGAACCCGCCCGGCAATGCCCGGGCCCGTGATAATAACCTTAAATGAACTTTAAATTTGTATGATTTTATATCTTTAACTCGATTTTGTTTGAATTTCTATTTTTAAATAAAAGCATTGCGAAAAAAAAAATAATCAGCTGTAACAAAAAAAAAAAAAAAAAAAATAATAATAATAATTACCTCGAACCGAACGAAACTCTGCCTTGTGACCCCGGTGCCTGCGGCAGCGCATACGCGGGCCGCTAATAACATGAAAAAATTAAAAAAAAAAATTACCTGGAACGGAACGAATCCGCCCAGCATTGCCCGGCCCATGATAATAATCTTAAATGCACCTTAAATCTGCATGGTTTTATATCTTTAACTCGATTTTGTTTGAATTTCTATGTTTAAATGAAAATATCACAAAAAGAATAATCATCTGTAACAACAACAACAAAAAAAATTACCTCAAACAGAACGGAACTCGAGTTCGTGACCCAGTACCTGCGGCACGTATATACAGGCCGCTAATAACATGAAAAAATTCTCAAAAATTAACCTTGAACCGAACGAACCTCTGACTCGTGTTACTGCTGCCTGTGGCTGCGGCACCGTATAGCAGGCATGCTACGCACGCGCTGCAAAATCCACTTTCATCCACCAGGGAGTGCAGTATGTTTTATACGAACATCACTAATCGCCTTGAATTTCCAAGACCTTTCAAATAAGGTGTCACATGGTGGTGTCAACTGCAAAATCCTTTAGTTACACTTTCCACCGCCAGGGGGCACAGCATGTTCTGTACGAACAACACCAACGGTTAGGAAATATCAAGACCTTTAAAATAAGTTGTAACATGATAGGGTCTCCTGCAAAATCACCTAGTTCCATTTTTAACCACCAGAGGCGCACTATATTGTATACAAACATCCCCAATCAACATGAAATTTCAAGACCTTTATCAGCAATCGCCTTGAATTTCCAAGACCTTTCAAATAAAGTGTCACATGGTGGTATCAACTGCAAAATCCTTTAGTTGCACTTTCCACCACCAGGTGGCATAGTGTGTTCTCTTACGAAAATCACCAATGGTCAGGAAATACCAAGACCTTTAAAATAAGGTGCAACATGATAGGACCTACTACAAAATCACCTAGTTGCATTTTTCACCACCAGGGGGCGCCCTATATTGTATACAAACATCCCCAATCAACATGAAATTTCAAGACCTTTAAAATGAGGTGCTACATGTATGGGTCTAGAACGATCTCCCTCTTAAACTAATTTCCCCCTCCCCCCCCTTTATATATCATTTCCCCCCTTTAAAATTGAAAATTCCAAAATCGGAGATATTGATTTTTTAGTATTCGAGTCTAGTCCCCCCATATTCAATTTCTTCACCGTGAAGTAATTTGGACCTGAGTTATGCTCGCCAACGTATGTTTAACCCCTGCCCCCCCCCCCCCCCCCCAGCGGGGGGAACCGTTCGACTTTTTTAATTTTTCTCTTTTCATAACACATCTACAGACCAAGACCTTTTTTTAGACGCCTGAACCAAATTTTTACATCTAGCCGTTCTGTCAATTTAGTGGAGACAGACAAAAACACGTTTCAAATAAATATATAGATAGATTAAACAAAAAAGTACGCAGCAAATTTTGTACATATGTATCTTGCTAGTTGTTACATACGTATTTTGTAAGTCCCTTGTAAGTGTGCGAGCTACAGCCTCCTTCATGCAAAAATATATGTCATATAAAACTATTTATAAAGCTATTTTCAACTATTTCTAAAGTTGATGAAAAATATTCATTTATAGTATCTCATATCTTATAACTTAAACTGTTGTAATAGGTTTGTATAGTAATATAAGGTTAATAGAAAGTAGTGTGTATAATGCAACGCAGGAATGTTATTTATTGATGCTTCAAAACTTCACCCGATTATTTCGCTGCTGGAAGTAGTGATATAAAAGTAGAGGAATATTTGTGATAAAGGTTTCAATAATTTTTAAACGTCAGTCTTAAAATTATTCTGTTTATGAGAAACATTTATAGTCGTAAAACTTTTGCAGTTAAATATTGTAAATAATTTGCATAAAATTTACTGAAGTTTTCAATTACATGACGCTAACACAAATAAATCAAATAATTTCCGCAGAAAAATATAACATGAAGAATAATTTCTTTGAATTAAATCACGCGAAATATATGCTTGAAAAAAAAAAAAAAAAAAAAAAAAAAAACTGCTTATATAAGTATGTTCTCTGTTCACTTGTGATTCCGTATCAGCTACTTTTACAGAAATCTTATTGTTTTTATGCGTATTGGAACCTTCATTCAGAAGAAAATTTTGAGTGCAACCTTTTTAATGTATTTTTGCATTAATTGAAAATATATATGTAAAGCTTTCGAAGTTGTTTACAAATTTTGTAGTAGAATGCAGCACATTATAAGGCAAACTACGGATATTGTTTTGGTTATGAATGTGTATTTTCAAAATAATTCTTTAACAAGTTTCGTCCTGTCTCCTGTCTAACAATTATCTTATCTCTTATTTAATTACACTAAATTTATTGATATAGGTAGGATGTGAACTTTTAAGAGCAAAAGAGGCTATACACTAACGCCATCTACTTGTGATTCGAATAATTAGAGAAGAGGAATTGCAGTTTTCATCTACAGTACTTGATTTCCCTTATTTATTCAAATAGGTGAAGAATTTAAACATTTTTAAATAAATAATTGTCATGCTTACTAAAGATATTTTCGCTACATTTAAATTTTACCAGATTTTCTGCATTGCGATAACATTTGGAAAACTAATAAAATGTTTTCGCTAAATGATAGTCGTCTATTAATGATATTTGTCTAAATAGTATTTCTCTAAATGATATTTATCTGTAAATAATATTCGTAAAGTTTATGAATACAGAATGTTTTGAAGTTATGTACAATAAAAAAAAAAAAAAAAAAAAAAAAAAAATAAGACAATTTTGCTTGAATTATGAAGGAAAATAAGAAATTTTAGTTGTACGGAGGTCTTAATTTTTATTTTTATATACTGAATATGCGTCTAAAAAAGCCACCCGACTTAAGTCATACCTAACCAATTTCCATAGTCTTTTATACTGGGCCCCACCAGCAGCTGAATTTCTGA